>VZRS01003115.1:0-103399 GCA_013398055.1 Ifrita kowaldi
AAATGATGGAAAAGACGATGACAGTTCTGCTGTGTGTTTATTTATGCGCTGATTTGCTTTCAAACAAACGTAAAGTAGCATGTGTTTTAATCTCAAGTATTTGTGGAGAATCTGTAGAACCAAACTGACTCTTTTCCAAAGAGATTTTAGCAATATTGGTGTTTCCAACAAGAAGTGTCTCTCGAACTGCATCTTGCCTGTGCCTGACCATTCCTCCAGTCCCTACTTCTTGAGGCATGTCCCTGAATCCCAGCTGTGACCTGCATGAATGAAACCTCCAGGCCAGAGTTTGGATATAGTGTAAAACAGGAATTTGACGGAGAGAACAACCAGACTTTTATGGGATTTGGCTGGGATTTGTTTGCTTGTTTTTTTCATGTATGTGAGTGAACAGTGATGAGTGCAGAGTCCTACACTGCTCTGTGTTGCCTGCCTCATTCTTTAAATCCCCCCAACCCCTCACCCCCAAAAAATTAGTTATTCCTGGTTGTTTTTCACCTCCTTCTCCACAGCCCTGGCAGAACAGAAGGGTGAAGCACTGAAACATCTCTTTATATTTGGATATGAAATACTGTGTGCATTGAACTACTTCTACCAATAACAATACTTTTACAATAACATTTTGGTGCTAGAGGAGTGTGAGAAGTCTCTTTTTGTTTCAGGAAATTGTGTTATCTAAGGAAAAGCTAAAATTAGAAGTGATATGGGGAACATTGTGCATGGTGGCTTTTTGTTGGGGGGCAGTTGGATTTTGAGTTTGTTTGGTTTTTTTTAAACAGAGCAGCTCTCCTAATGGATGAATCATGTGGGTGTAACTTACGGCACTTGATAGTGAGCAGTCTGTCTGAAGGTATATGTGTAATAAGATTACTGGGATCATTTAGAAACTGTTTGGAACTACTGAAACATGAACTTAATCTATTGTAAATATTTGTTACTCATTATCTAATACATCAAAATATATTTGATCAGAGTTAGGCAAATGAAGGTAAGATATAAAGTGCAAGTTTTCGACAATAGGCTACCAAGCACTGGAAAAGCTGCAGATGCAATTGGTGAATGTTTTCTGTAAAAACAAGTATTTTCTTGGAAAATAATTTTCCAGAGCACAAAGGGGAAACAAGAGCTAGTGTTCTAGTTTTAGCGAGACTAAAATGAAGGGATTGGGTTGAGAAATTGTCAAGACATTTGGAGACTGCTGAAACATTTTAGATTTGGCTTCATTTTTGTGAGGTTTCCTGTGTCATGCTATGTTGTTAATTGAAAAACAGATGTTTTAAATTAATTGGAATGAGACTTAAGTAATTATTAGTCTCTTGTTAATTTAAAGAATTTTTTTTTCCTTTGTCTTTCTTTTCTGATGTTAGACTCAATTGGGGTTTTTTCCAGGTCTTTGCTGTACTGAAGTCTACAACACACATACATGTGTCTGGTTTGGTGGCTTGACCTCAATCAAATTCCTGTCTTCCTTTCAGGGGAAATCTTCAAATTTATCTGCTAAACCAAAATATTAGGTATTCCTTTTACACTAGTCACAAGGCCCTCATGACCTGAGCCCTTGAATTCGAAACAGCCCCAGTCTTTCAAAAACTGCAATTGCTTAGACAAGTTACCAGGTCTGATGAAAATACTTAGTCGTCTCTGGCCTGGGTTAGGCAGGAAGTGTGACTTGGCAACAATGACAAAGGTCTTCTCTAGCTTTGGTTATGTGAACAGCTTTTTAAAGACTGTAGTATAATTGAAAACATAGCAGTGAAGGCCCTCCATAACCCCTCACTGGCTCCACATGACACACAAGAAAGTCAAAATAAGGGAGAGAGGAAGACAGCATGTTGCAGAATTTCTAAGTTGTTCTCAAAGGACTAATAATTTCAGAGCCCTGTTCTTGAAAACCTGCCTGCGTATGCTGAGAGATAGAAATGTTTGTCTTTCCCAGGAAAGCTATTGCTTTAAGTAGCAGATATTATTATATCTTGAAATATAGTCATCCCAGGTGATATCCACCTTTGGCCTAGTACATGTGTTTTCTTTACGTAGTCAGCTTCTGAATCCCTTATATGTATTCTTTAATACCCAGAAAGTGGTTTGCTGAATGGCTTCAATTTAAGAACCCAGTTCAATGGCCTGAATAAGTTCCACGAAACCTTTAAAATGTGCCCTATTCTTCCCTTCTTAAAAGGGAAAGCTAGTGCTAATGTATTGTGTCAGAGGCCTTATGAACTTTTTTAAAACTGCGTGGAACAAAAATCCATTAAGGGCTCATAATTTTGGTGCAAGTCATCTGATGTTGTTCAAAATCTACTGTGTAATATTTTTCCTTTAAGATATATTCATGCTCTTTTAAGACAAATATTTGCTTAGGTAATAAGCCAAAGCAAGTATGAAGTGGGATGGTTATTAGGCAGCTTTCATAAAGGTGGTGGAAGTATGCTTTAAAGAACATTCCTTGTATTTTGTCTCACCATTAGCATATCTAAGGTATTTACTGCCATAAAAAGGTGCTTAAACTGTTGGTATCACGGCTGTAGTCGTTTGCACTTGCATTTGTATGATAAACTACAAAGCAATCCTATTCAGCCATTGTGTTTGGGACATTCTCTGGCTGCTGTTGGTCTTCAAGCCCTGTCAGTTCATTCACAATTGTATCACCCTCTCTGCCAGTAAATTCTAGGTATTATTGGGTACTTATTATCAAAATACTTCAGAGATCTTTGAGACATTAAGAAAACCACCCCACTCTGTATTTCTACACTTGTAAATAGGGAATGTTGCTAGGAATGTGCCCAACTTTCAGCTGTCTGTGCAATTTGTATCCAAAAATCGTTGCAAATAGCAAAGTATCTTCTGAGATGATAAGCATTGTTATTCCTGGTTAGATTTTTGTACGGCATTATGATGCAATAACAAACTCATTAGCTGATGGCAGTGACAATATCTCTAGACTCTTAGGTATTTGTGGCGAGTATTGACTTAAAGCTGATAGGAAGTTTGCTTAGAACAAAAATGGCTTTTGAATGATCTACGGAATGTCAGCGTCATACATGGATGTGTGAGAAGAAATTCAGCATTAAGTGGCTTTATCATGCCACGACTCCTTAGTCAGTATTTCTCTGGAATACAAATCCAGTGACCAGTTATAGCTATACTCCACTCCAGGATTGTTTTTTATGGTCTCAGTTGCCTCCACTGTGTTTCATAACCTGTGAGAGGAGATTGCAAATTGGTGAAAGTGATTTTGGTATTTTCCTATAGTTTTTGCCAGATGATTCTTCTGGAAAAGCAAGATTTGTCTTAATTCAGTGAAGTTGGAGAGCCATTGGCAAAGGGTAAGCATTTTGGGATAGCCTCTGCATGTTGCCTTCACCGTAAGGTCTTTGGAAGAATAGCGAGGCTTTGCCTACTGCTGGCTTTTCCCATTCCTCCTCTGTTGCCAAGGAAAACCATGACAAATGTGGCTCTTGGTTTACTTCTTCCAGTTATCCCCATATTGACCTGGGAGACACATTTCCGATTGTCCTGTAAGGTTGTCTTGCACATCAAAGAATGCAGAGAGTTGGAATTTGCCAGTTTTTGCACGTGGGATGGCTGACTTTTGCTTGCAGAGGAGGAAACCAATGCCTCATCTAACTAAGACAGATGATGATGCTTGGTCTTAAAAAACAGTGTTGCTTACACTTTTAAGGGAGGGTAGACATTTGGGGATGTTGACCCCCTTTATTGCTTAATGTAGCACTTCTATGTGAGTGGTTAGGTGGAAGATGTCTCATTCCACTGAGGGAACACAGCTTGGTTCAGCTGCGGGTGGGCTGTTTTTGTGCTGCAGCTGTAAGATTATCAGTTTGTGTTAATAAATCTGGTTCTTGGGGTTTTTTTCCCTGTGAATGATTTGAAGGACGTGTTTATTGCCATTACTAATCAGAGGGACGTTTTTATGGGAACATCCTTTCTGTGCTCAAGTTATCTTAACACTTCTGGCTTTTACGTAACAGCAAAGCCGTATTTATGTTCCCAATGATTCACAAAAGGGGACTATCCCGTTCCCTTAGGCATGTGCTGGCTTGAAAATGAAATAGAAGCAAGTGCAGATATCTTGAGGGAAACTTAATGCTGGTGTTTCGAAATAGCCATTATTTCCCATTTAAGAAAAACCAACCCCCCAACCCTACTTTTGTTTGTCAGCTGCATGACTGGCTCGAACAAAGCCTCTCTGGCATGGGGACCTGGGCCAAAGCGCAGTGAAGCTGAATAAAATCATGTTTTGGATTCTGTCTCTTGAGTTTGTTTGCCACTCTCAGTAGAGCTGGCTGTGAAAGTCGCGTCTGCTTGCTGACCTGGCTGCTGAACAGCAGCTTCAGCAAGTGGGTTTGGCCTCTGCAGTTGCTCCTCCCATCTCCTCTCCCCTCCACACCCTCTCCGAAAGCCCCTTGCTTGTCCCAGGTCTTTGTTCTGCTGGGTACTCGGAGCATTGCATTGATAACGTAGCCTGGACAGTGTGGTGTGACTGATCACTGTAGTTATCCTAGCTCCCCAGTCTGGAAAACTGGGATGGTAGTACATCCTTCCTTCCACCCTTTGTGTGTCTTATTTATTTAAACTGTAAACTTTTTAAAATAGGGACTTTTTATTTCAATGCCTAACACAATGCTGTAGATATGTTGGCAAGAAGCTTGTAGGATAAACCTAACTTGGAAATGCGTTAATAGGGGGTTGTCAAGTGGAAGGAGTTTGGTTATCTCTGACTCTTATATTGCCTGGTTAATTGCTTTCTTTACTGCACCACTCCATATTATCCCTCTATATGTAGGTTACACCCACATGCTGACGGGTGACCTACGCCTTCGTTTGCTTCACTTTTGAATTTGTCCCTCCTGTCATATAAGATCCATGTGCAATTTAGACGCCCCAAGCAACTGAGAAGGTGGGGTGTTGGTGGCGGCAGCAGGGGATTGCAACACCCTGAAAGCATCTCGGAGATGATAAAACCCCTTATTCTTTCGGATTTCATCACAGAGCAGGCAGGTGAGCAACCCACAGGGCAACAGGAGTGAAAAGGAGGGTTTGACCGTCACAACAAAACCAGTCTTTTCTGCAGATGGGGAGCTCAGCAAGGTTTCAGCTGACAATCATTTGATCTCAGTTTCTTTGAACTGGGAGCTGTAAGAAAGTGGAACAGTGCTGATGTACAAGGCTAATGTGACACGGCATGTGCAATCTCATTCAGAGACTGAAGCCTGTGGATCTTCATTCAATTAAGGCTTCTCTTGCATACGGGTGCCACGGTGGGCCTGAAGACGGAGCCTACACAGTCTTTAGTGTAAAGAAGAAACAGTGAGAAAAGCCTAACATTTTAGACAGACTCGGCAGCTTTGCACACAGGGCCTGCTGTGTGCGCAGGCCCTGATGAAGATAGTGCAAGAAGCTGTGTTATCTGCATAACACCACTTCTGTCCCTTTGCCTGCCAAATCTTAGGACAACATCCCCCGCCTCTCAAACCTAAATGTCACTGTAAACATGGTGTAACTAAATTCCAGCTTCTCTAAAGGCAAATATGAAGCAATGAACCAGAGTGACCAGCACTATTGCGTTCTGACACTTTTAAAAAGAAGTATTCTAAAGGAAGTAGATGACAGCAAATGGTGTTTATTCAAACAGGGACATTTCAGAGCTCTTCTAACCTGGGGAATGTTCAGGGAGCAAAGTCTGCATTGCTGGTCACAGTAAGGATTTTGGGTGCAGTGAGGGCTAATATGGAGCAGAAGTCCACCTGAAGGCAGAGCTGAAAGAAGAAGAGCGCCTGCCACCTGACCTGTTAAAACCTTTTGATAAGAAACAGTGCCAACCTGAGGTCATTACAGAGCATTCCTTCAGAGGGAGTCATGTGATGAATACAGTGCAAATATAAAATGATTTCATGTTGTATTGCATTTTGAGTAGGTTACAGCCATGGAAAGAGCCTACTGAGTCATTTGCTGAGCTGTGTGCTCCTGTTGATTTGGTTTCCTAAGTTTCTCTTTGTACCTTAAATAACAGTTGGAGTGCCCTGGCTTTTGTACTGAAAAAGCCTCCATGTCCATAATGTCTAGAACTTTTATCAAAATGGGATTCAGTTCCTGCCTCAGACCTCTGGGTACTGTTTTGTGAAAATGCCTTTGAGGAAAGTACAGTCTCAACTGTGTGTGAATGAATCTTTATTCGTCTTAAAAGAGGGTTTCATGATCATTCCACATTGGGTCTTAGCTGGTGGATTAAGCAAATGAAATATCTTTTTAAGGTATGAGGAGAGTAAAGCATCTGTTCTTATATTGTTACCTGTATAGGAAGTCAATTCTGATTTGCACTTATGAGAAGGAATATTTGGTGGGCAAGTGTATTTCAGTGCCCTGTTTCAAAAGTATTTAGTTTGCCCACATACTAGGAGATGTTTTAGGGAAGCTGCAGAAATCACTGTACTGAAGGAAAATAAAGAGAAGGCCTCAACATAGAGATATACTTGCTGTTGAGAGTCACAACATCTCCCCCTCCGCCTTGGAGGAAGTAAATACCTTATTGTGCTAGTGGTTGTAGGTATATTGTAGCTTGCTGTAGCTGAATGTGAATTGCATATAGGAAGTTTGGAGAAGGATTATGTCTCAGTGAACTACTTGGAAATAAAAAAAAAATTTAGAAGATAATAAGACAGTGATTAGATGAATTATCCCCTTCTAGCTTGTTTCGTTAAGGAATCAAGGTTTACATGGTTTGAGTGTGTCTATCTCTGTTTCTGATAGAGTTGTAAAGATGTCAAGGATATTAAATACCTGGGAGTAGGTGTTGTAATGGCTACAGGGAAAAGTTGCAGCCACAAGTGCATTTCCCTGTAGAGACAAGAGACTTTGTACGGCTGCAGAAGTCCAGCTGCCAGCCAGCTACATACTTGCAGCTCGCTGTGCCACAGGATCCAGGGTCCACCAGGAGTCTGCAGAATCTGGAGAAATGTTTTTGCTAGTGCCCTTGTTGGCAAAACAGCTTGCTGCTTTTGTAATGTGGTTCACTAGTTAACCCTTGTCGCATTTTAAAAACCCACAGTGAGATATTTGCCTTGCTATTTGGCAGAAATAGATACAGATAAAATGCTGTTCCTTACTCTGGGCGTTTCCGAGTGTTTCATTGTGCTTAGACCTTCCTTACTGGTTTTGGATGAAGAAACTGCTGTGCAACTGTGATTAATGCTAACACTCAATACTGTGGGCTATTGTAGACTGGCCACATTAAAACCACCAATGTATCCTTCACTCGGGCCTTGAGAAGTGCAGCTAGACTTGTTCCTGCTGGACAGGAATTTCTGACTTCAGCTGGAGAAACAACTGCACTTCTCAACAGCTATAACTCTGGGTCCGGCTGAAGAAAGATCTGTTTTGGTTGGAGAGGTCCAACTGTGTGTGCATTGGTGTTGGTTGTCAGGGTTGTGATTAATTTTGAGCATTGTTGTGCTGGCAGCAACAATGAAGGCATTGTCACCACTAACGTTTTCACTTTCCTTTGTTGTTGCAGTGCTTGTTTAATTATTTTTGCAAAAGCAGCAGGTTATGGGAACCTTTTCATGTGCAAACCATGTTGAAGGCGGGAATCTCCTGCTAAGAGTTGTGTCTGTTTGTTGTTCCCATAAGCGAAGGTAATGATGGAAACCTTTAAAATCATTGGCTTTCGCAATTGGTATCTACTGAAGATCTCTTATACTTCTCAGAATCACTTCCCCCAGTTGAGGCAGTACTACTGTTTGGTTTTTGTTTGTATTATGTATTTGCTGGAAGGAGAGTGCTATTGTGTGTTTTTTGAGGGTGATTACAAACATAAAATAGATTCTCTTGAGAACGCTTTGTCTACTCTCATCACAATTGGTAATTGTTCTGTGTTGTGTAAGACTTTGCATGCTGTGCTTCTTATTTGGCAGTCATGTGTGTGTGAACCTAAACCTGGATTTCCACCTCCAGCATTTTATCACTGATGTTTTAAAGGTGAATCCTGGAACAAAGCATAAAACCTCTCGGAACTCATGTATTGCTAGACGATGAATGTTTTCCAAATTAAGGCAATTTTTTTCAGTCATTTTGGAAATCAAGTTTGCTGCATTTTAATGGATGTCTTCTCCAATTAGGACCTGTGTGAGGTAGCTTTCAAAAATGAAAAAAAACCCCCAACAAACTCAACCCCCAAAACAATTACTTTTGACATTAAAGCAGACTAAAATAGCATAGTTATGTGCAAGGTGGGTGTCATCCTTTTACACCAAGTGTATTTTCAGAGGTCATTCCAAAATGCCAGGGGAAAAGGAATCCATAATCCTCACATATCCTATTAGCAGAGAGCCTTGAGGTAGAGATGAGCAAGATGCGTGGAAAAAATGAGGCTTCTGCCCAACGTTTTCTTTGTAGGTCACTTATTGTAGTTGAAATTACAGGAACTGTAAGAGCAAGTGATCTATTAGCAAAGCCATGAAAACAAACCATTTGCCACTTCTAACAAGTGTTGGACCGAAATATGCCTCAAATTTTAAAAATAAGTGAAAACTTGGCGAAAATTAAGACCCAGGTTTATCTGCATTTCATCAGGTACATGGCGTCCTGGAACGCAGCCCACTGGCAAAAGCGTGGGGAGTGTTATCCTTTGCAGCACTGGGAATGTTCTCTGCTGAATTTGGCGCCAACGACCGAGCTTTGCTTGTTAGCTGAAGTTCACACAGACTCCTTGCCAGGCCTGCCCAGAATGCTGTCTCCTCTGACTTCCTGTGGTCTTGCATAATATTTCCTTGCTTCTTGTATAACTGCGGCTCGTTCTGGTCACTGCCCAGTTTCTACGGTCGACTTTTAAAAAGGCCAGTGCTGCAAACGTGCAGCTGAGCCATGTCAGTGGCAGGAGGCGTCCTGCTGGTGACGCCAGTGGAAGCACCCTTCCACGGGGAAGCCGCCGGCAGCGGGGGCGTAGGGCAGTGCCGACATGTCTGAAGGCAATAAAGTTGGCTGCTGCAGCCTCGTGACGAGATAAGCGTGAGGCATGACTTGAGATTCACTGCACCTTTGAAATACGTGCTGCTGTAGCTCTGATTTTCTGTAACAAATATAGGCACTAATTAAGGATGGGGGAGGCAGCACCCAATGAAAGCGCATTTTCAGAGCGCTCTGAAATTCTTGTTATTGCTAATAGCCCCTCAGTTAAAAGTCCTTAGGTTTGCCTTGAAAACATGTTCTAGGTATCCAGAGTGTTAAAGACAATGACAGGAATTTCAGGAAGGAGTTTCAGAAAACAGTATTTTCATTCTGATCATTTTTAATGCTTCCACACAAGTTGTTTCTGCAATTGTCTGTGGTTAAAATACACATTAATTTTGCATTACTGTTGAAGCAAGTGTATTTAATAATGTTCACCATTTACCAGCCTAGATTATTTGTATGTGTTTTGAAAGTGTATTTCATAGCAGCTCGTGCCATGTCACTGCGTTTATGCTGATTATTTTCTGAATATTTGTGTTTGCACATGTAGTTGTATGTAGAACACTGTGTGTACTTACAGAGCTTTGTCAGTAACTCGTTTTCAGAAAGATGTTTGTCTAACTTGACACTTTCGGCACAGTCTAAACACAGTTTTCAAGCTGTTACTCATGTTCTTTGGCAAACCTGTTCCTGGCATGGCTTTGAAAAGCTGAAGAGTAGAGGTAGTCACTTCAGGATGTTTGTAAACTTACTCAGTAGACTGTACTGATTTTTTCTGTTATAGTTCCCAGGTCATGTATGATCTTCCAGTCAAATACTATCTGCTTTGAAGAAACAGAAGAATTATTTTAATGGAAAACATTAGAATTGACTTAGTCATCACAGTTATGTGAGATTCTGTTTAAATTGTCTCATTCCATCATGTTTTCCATGAATCCAGGTTATCCAGTTGTCATAGTAACTTTGACATAGAAAAAGCCATGCTGCCCACATGACTTCTTGCAACACTGTCTTTTAATCTGATTAATTTAGTGGCCAATAAACCTTTACTGGTTAATGTGTGTTATGAGGCAGCTTTCCTGGTCACTCCAAAATGGATAAACCACTAATACCTTGTATTCTTAGGATCAACATTTTAATGGCTACAGTCCAGCTAATATGATGCTTGGAGAATTGTCAAAGTAATAGAGTGGATACTACTGAGATCTAGCAAACCATTTTGTGCTATTGGGAATACCAGCACTTCTGAGGGGCATGTATTACATATGCTGCATTTTTGACAGATGAATGCAAAGCTAGAAATCCTAGTATGGCTTGACCAAACAGCTCTAGCAGCATGGCTGTCAAATAAACCAGGTTGACCTCAGCATGGTTTGACCAATGATGGAGAAAAGCAACAAGCTTGCTCCTCAGTGATGGATTTGAAGTCCTGGATAAGCCATGCAAATATGAATTGTATGGTAGAAGTAGACTGATGGTAGTAGGCTGGGGTTGGCCCTAAGATTAGGGAAGAAGCATAAGAATTGCAAAAGGCTGAGCACTGCTTAGCCAGCTGGAGAACACAGCTCACTGTCAGTAAAGATGGATTTTCTCTCCAATTGGAAGCAGTTAGAGAGATATTTTAGGACCTCACAGTCCACTTCTTTTAATAAGTATATGTCCCTCCTGTGTAAATAATTTTAAGTTACTTCAGAAAAATTGTTCTGGCTTATAAAGTCAGGGTTCGAAATTTACTCAGCATATAGGGTAACAAGATTTAGAAACTCTTGTTCAAAAAAGATGGGCTGAGCCTTAGTCCTTCTTTCAGCAGTGTTCAAAAGGCACACATGCTCTCTGAATCCAAATGTAGCCAAGTGTTGGAGAGATCCACGGTCACGTGGGCATGTTCGCTTTTCCTTTTTCTTTGATGATTTAGAAATGTGCAAATGGGCACTGCAGAAGGTTTGAGGGTTTAATCCTCAGCTGTACAGGCAGGCAGATACCCGCTGCATTCAGTGGGAGTGTTGTCCCAGTAAACAGCTCGAGATTGTTCACTTGTGTACATGTCTAAATATGGACCTCAGTCAAGTAAACACGCGCGTAGCTGTACACGTTAATCGGCTTCCAGAGCTGGGAACACCCTGTGTCCCTTGCGTCGCCGGGGACGTGGCCATGTCTGGAGCTTCATGCAGGCTTGTGTTAAGGACCCCGACGGCCCATCCAACGTGTGTCCTGCCGCAGGAGAGGAGCGATAGGTATCTCTGGGGGTACAGCAGCCTCCGTCACTCGGCTCTTGGTATGTGGAGATACTGCTCTCCTTGAAGGATGTGTTAGGGCAGATACACACTTCCAAAATGCCTGTGCTCACAGATAAAGGCAGAAGGGAGCAGCTCGCCTAACACCGAGTGTTTTCAGCCTGCGTGCCTGCCCCTTCCTGAAGCTGAAGAGCTTGCTTGGTGTTTCTCAGGCTGGACTTTTACAGGAGCAGGAATAAACTTCTTATCTAGGGAAGAGTGTGTATAAAGGCTGACTGGAAACAGCGACATGGGGCTCGCTCACAGTGCCAGAGAGCATTAGAGAGCTTTTCATGAACTGTATGCTGCAGCTGGCAAAGTGGCAACATCTGTAAACCTTTTCCACAGGTAGTGTGCAGGGGGGAATGAGAGGTTTCTCATACAGGTATTGCTGTTGAGAGACAGTTGCCAATATTTATTTTATTTTATTCTTATATTTTAAAGTTTTTTAATGGTACTTGCCCAGAGGCTGTAGTCTGTCAGCAGGGAAAGCCAACCTTGTGACATTACAGCAGAACACGCTGTGTCGCATGCAGTGCAACTTGCATGCTGTCATTAGAGACCTGTGCACATGAGGAAATGCTGTAGGTGTGTAACAACAATTTTAATGTATACTATAAAATCCAGTCTCATTAAGTACTGAGGACCTCAGGAGTTTTGGAAGAGCTTCTCCTACTGCCTGATGTAGTAATTCAGTACACTTAGCCTCTTAGAGGATAGGTCTAATAACAACAATTAGTACATTTGCATGTATAAGTATGCTTAAAAAGCTTAAATGGATGTGGTTTGAAAAAGTGAAATGAAAGAACAGTAAAATTAACATTAAAAGCCAGCATATGCTATGGTGAGGAAGTACAGTCTTAGCCATACTACAAAAAATAGAGATCTGAAAAGGTCCCTGGTTGACAGATCTGTCAGAACAAGCAGAAGTGAATAGTAAATGTTAACTGTTGCTTATGGTGTATTGTTTTTTGTTTGAGTTTTTCAAAGCGTTAGGGTATGATGGTGATATGGGACTGTGCAATAAAAATTATAAAAATGTACCTTTTCAAAATGTTAACACAAAAGTCCCAGGAAGAACGATGACATCTTACACAGCGTTCGCACTTCAGTTCCTCTAAATAGGAAAAAAAACCCCAAACTTTTGTTTGCTTTAATAAGTAAATATGGGAACATTTTTGAAAGAAAAGCTTAATGCAGAGGGAGCTTTAAGGGAAGACAAAAGGCACATTTTTCTTTTGCTGTTACTAGAGCCCTTGCAGGCTTGGCGAGGTAGTCTTTTGAGTGGAGGTGGTGTTTGCAGCACTGATGCTGCCTGAGAGCTGGGAAGGAACCAAGGGGCTCTGCCCTTCCTGCAGAGGGAGCTCTGTTCAGCAGCTTGGCTTTCTCCTGAGGAGAGTGCCGTAGGTTCTTGGCCCAAAGGGAGGGCTGGCAGGACAGGACCACGAGCTGTGAAGGCTGATGAGCAGCTCAGCTCTTGAGTGCCATGCTGGCTTACTGCACTAGGCATTTCAAAGGATTCTGCTGTGGCTGGGTGTGTGCTGGGCTTCAGTCATCAAAGCACCCGTAGCCACTGCTAGAGGTTTGACTGAACAGACTTTCTCAGGGTCTGTGCTCAGGGGAAGGCTGAGAGGCAAGGAGGCTGGGAAAACATTTTGGGGAAGCATCTCTGCTTTCTGTGTCCTTCTTGAAGTGTCTGCTGATTGAAATGGGCTGATGGGAAGATGCTGGGCTACATCAGCCTCTCACCTTGCCTGCCAGGGATATTTCTGTGTATTCCTCTGTAGGCAAGGGTACACCAAGAGGACAGAAAGGGTTGATGAAGGGGCAATAGCCAAATGAACAGCAAAATCCCCACTGATTTCAGTAGCCATACATGCTTTTTGACCAGGCATCTCATCATTGTATATCTACTATGTTAATATGTGTATGAACCAACTTGTAGTCTGATGTTTAATAGATAAGGGCTCTTATGAAATTCTGTTTTGCCTTTTTTTTTTTCAGGAAAATAAACATTTGGTACTAGCAACCATAATTATTCCATACCAATTATTCAGCATTTTCACCAAATTACATGTGTTTTTTTCCACAGCAAAACACGTTCTTACACACCCGTAGCACAACACTAGCCTTGGCCTAACTCTGGGGGATTACAGAGATAAGATACCAGCCATGGTTAGCATCATCTTCTGGTAAACTGGAGCATCAGTAGACTGCAGAGCTATAGCCTTGAAGGCAAAGAAAATGGTATTTAGGACTCTTTGAAAATCTTGGTTTAGGGAGTGCGTAGGAATGATAAACAGATTTTTGCAAGGGTTTATGGGGACACCGTTGTTAACTTTTGCAGTAATTGTTGAACTGCTTTCTTGTTGTTTGAGAGCTGGTACTCTCATTTGTTTGTCACTGTTCAATCATTGGAGTGAAGCACTTGGTAACAAATTGCAGCATGGGGAAATACTAAGGTTGTCTATTTCAAGCAACATTTGAATACTGAAAATGTACGTAGAATGAAAGGCGAAAGTTAATGAGTTAATAACAAGGTCGCCAGGACTGTGCCTTATGTCTGGAAGGCAGTAATTTGCATTTGCTTCCTGTAGGGTGACTTTACTGAGGAACTGAAGGCACTTAGCATATGCAGATGCTGAAACTCTTCTATACAACTGTTACTATTTAAAAAGTATAAAGTCTGTGGTGGAGACTTTTGAGATGTCAAAGGAGAAGGAGTGAGGCACTGACAGACAGGAGGGTGCTGGTGTAGGCAGCGAGTGATGAAGAGAGGAGGTGGTTATGTGTCCTCCAAAAAGCTGGAGGGGCACCAGGATGGTTAATGGAGGCAAATAGGCCCTGTTTAGGGGAGGGATGTTTGTGTGCCTGATAGAATTGCATATACAGCAAATTGCCTTAAATACATTTTGTGGTTGCCACTACTTATATACAAAGCAAAACCATAATTACAAAGCTGTTCTTGTTTTTGAAACATTGTGTGCCAAACAAGTTGCAGATATTTGTAGGGAATGGTAATATCAAAGATCACCTGAGTGTGAAAAAGACAGGTTTATGAGTAGCAGCTGTATTCACAAACCAGCTGAAGCTAAATTCTCATTTGCATCATGTTGTGAAAACTCAACTTTCTTCAAGTATTTGACGCTGGCTTCTGCAGAACCTGCAGCAGATGTTGTGGGCGGTGGGTGGGTGGCTGTAGACAGGGCACCTGGTGGAGCAAGAGACTGGCAGCCTCAGGCCCTTCAGCACTTCTCTGATGCTGGTCAGGCTGTGCAGTACGTGCAGCAGCATCATTAATGTCCCTTTGTTCTTCCCCAGTGCTGTATGAACAGCTTGGGGCAGAAAAAGTCTCCTTATGTTGAGCTTGCTGATGATGACAATGTCTTGTGAAACTCAGTAGTTTCTCTTTGCCTTTTTGATCGTGCTGATAGCTTCTTCTGGAACTACCTCCATTATACTGACTCTTTTTTTTTTTTTTAAAGTGTTTCAAAAAGTTCAAGGAAGAGTGTTTTGTTGGGTTTTTGTTTGAGTTTTTTGATTTTAATTTTATTTTATTGGTTGATTGGAGACGGTATTAGAAGAGTGAGTCCTAAGTGCAGTTGGAATGGCAGGTTCAGCATACACATCCAGCAGCCTTGCCTCTCCTACTGATTTCCCTAATGTTGTTTAAAGATAAATTATAGACATGAAACAGCATACAGGTGAGGTGCCTAGCACAAGAGCCAAGGGCTTCAGCTCTGGCCGAGTGGCCAAGCTCCCACCAGGTGTCCCCCAGGTTAGCTGCAGGGTATTGAACTTGCTGCTCCAGTTCAGCCTGCAGAGCTCACAATCTCTAATTACTCAAAATTATTCACTGGATCTCTGCTCAAAACAAACAAAAAAAAGTGAGCACCCCCAAGTCCCTTTGTAAAGCTTAATAATAGTTCACAAATAATTGTAATACATTAGGGAAAAAATACACTGTTTATAGCAAAATATAATATCTGGAGTAAGGGATTAGTTTTGTCATCCTTTCGCAGCACGTTTTAAAGAGTGTAAGAGCACCAACTTGTGCAGACAGGAGTACTAGTACCAGCTGAAAATGTGGCCATTTTGTGCTTTTGCCTGCCCTGCTTATGCCCTGTTCAGTACTAATAGGACTGTATGGGTATGGGATGTCACTGGCCACAGCACTTTTGCTGTTATATATAAACTAAATTTAAGGAACTTTCAGTGTTTGTTACGCACAGTGAACCTCTGGGAAAGCTTCAACCTTTGACCTCTGTAGTGGGTTATGACAGGGAAGATTCGTAAGAGCTTGATTTAGACTCATCTCTGGAAAGCTGGTTAAAAATATTCAACTACCATGTTCTTCCTCCTCCCCCATCTCAGTAAAGGTCCTCTTAAAATACATGCTCTGACACTTCATTTTTGTCATTTCTTTGGGAGCCCTGTAGTGAAGGCTGCTTGTTA
Source organism: Ifrita kowaldi (assembly GCA_013398055.1). Lineage (NCBI taxonomy): Eukaryota > Metazoa > Chordata > Aves > Passeriformes > Cinclosomatidae > Ifrita > Ifrita kowaldi. The sequence continues at coordinate 15,696 of VZRS01003115.1, forward strand.
GGAAATGATTAAATTATATTAATGTTTGTGCTTTAAAATTGCCTTGGTGGTAGTCCAGGAAGTATTTTCTTGCTCTTCCAAATTTCCATGTGCTTTAATATTAATCTATTTTCATCAATGTGACCTGCCCCAGCAGTAACATTTGTTTGTAATTGGTCATGTAATGTTTGCTGAAGGGACATAAAAAAACTAAATTAAATTTATCTCAGGCTTTTAAAAATCTTATTCTGAGAGAAATGAGGCGTTTATTAGAAAATGAAAAGACATTTGACAGTATTGGGGTAATTTGTCACAAACAAAATATTCTCTATTGAATAGTCAATAGAGAAATTATGGTAGCAGAACTCTTTCATTTTGCTTCTACAAAGTAGAACATTCTTTCTTTGAAATACTTTGTTACTAGCTTTTAATTTTGCATAAGTTAAGAAATGTTTATGCTTGGGTTATGGCAGCAATTTCAGACTGAACAACTGGTAATGACATTATTTATTGCCTTTGAGGAAGAGTTTTTTATGTGGGTTGTATATCACAAATTAGAAGTATCCCAAATATCTAAAATTAAAGAATATGTATTTTTAAATGGTAACACAAGTAGTCTTCAGAGCAAGCCAGAATATCTGGCTGTCAGTTCAGACTTTGAAACTCTGGTTTTCTAATACAGCTTTTTTGTTAAGTCCAAGCGAAAGGCTATTTCATGAAAGAACAGAAGTGACTGTATTATTTGGTTAGAATGGTTATTACCGATGACTAATTACTTGCACTTTTAGAGCAGGCAATAATATTTTGTTGTTTTTCTTGCAAAATTGTTTGTAATCAAAGCCATTAAACTACCATTTAATGGAGAGCCCACTGTTTGCCCAGAACAGCTGGCTCGCTACATTAGCTTCTATAAATAAGTTTATTATTTTAGATGAAAGTTATAAAGCAATCTGTTTACCTCTACTGAAATAAGTAGAATAGCTGAAAACACTGCTAAAAAAAGGATGAAGAGGAGCACAGGAACAAAATAAAGTCCTCCAAGGGTTCTTTATGCATATTTATTATTTTAATCAAGCACAACTTCTCTGTGGTTTTGTGGTCATAAGAAAACTGGAAGGAAGGAAAGTGGTATTTCACTCTTCAGCTGACTGAAATGTGGTATTTTCCTTGTTTAAAATATTGATCCTCCCTGATTGTCCTGAGATGTTTTTGGAAGCACATAGAACTGAATGGAGAAAAAATATGAAATATGAAAATACAAAAACTTGCATTAACTGTGTGGAGAGATTAAAAGCATTAGCATGGAATCTGTTCTCCTTTAGAAACACATATTGGTTAAAAACAGAGACCTCAGTGCCACAAATGCTGGAAATGTGGTCTAAGAGCTTTAATTTACCTTTGTCTGTCAATGTTAATGGACAGAGCAAGTGCTGGAGCTGTTGTAAAACAAATCTGTTTTCCTTTTGTCTGCTCTGCCAGTTAATGAAATAAAAGCTAAATTATCACTGATAAAAGTAATTTGCAGAAAAGCATTGATAAAAATATAACAACAGAGCTTGCCATTAGCAGTTTAAATGGATAATGTTTACTTGTAACCTACTTCTGTCCTCTGGTTTTTATTGTCTTCTTCCCCTTCCCATGTGAGGAAGGGCCTTTTCAGTAGAGGCTTCAGGCAATAAAATTATGGGTATACTAAATCCTGGCATTGGTAAGTTTCTGAGGGATAACTACTACTTTTTCCCCTTCTTTCTCTGTACTACAGTATTGCCAAGTCAAAGCTTGTATGCAGTTTGAAGTGCAGTTATCAGTATAATTTTATCCATCCCACCTTGAGGAATGTGTCTGCTAATGATGAAAACTGAGAAAATGGCTTCTGTCACTGAAGTGCTGGTAGCTCCTACTGTGAGTTACACAATAGTTACTGGAAGGTCTTCGTTCTTGATGTTTAGGTGAGAGACATATACTTTCCTTTCTGCCTTTCTGTATGTCTGTGTCTTTTCTTTTTTTCTTTTTTTTTTTAATCTAATATTTTAAGATAGGGAAGTTCGAAGTTGTGTCACAGTTGCTCACAAAAATTCAGAAATGGGAAGGCAAAGACTTCTGAGCCCCGTGTGTTTCTGTGTGCATGGTGATTCTATTGTGTACATATATGAATGTGCACACACATGCACAAACATTTAAATTTTATCATTTTCTTGTAAACCAGACTTACCTCTCATTGTTTTTTAAACGCTTGGACTTCTTACTACACTGTCGTTGGGTCGCCAGTGACCAGGGTAAAACATTAGCCACAGGGTTTGTGAAGGATGTTTGGTGTCTGACAAAAGCTGGACATGCTCATTGGTACATCTGTAGTTTGTGAAAGTATTTATTTAAAGACACTGAGTTCTGAGTGACCAAATAGGGAACCATTGCTGAACTTTAGCTGCAGTACTGAAAGTATTTTATAGTTGCAGCCTGGGCACTGCTGTACAGTGCTTGCCAGTTTGCAAATGTCAAGGGCAGTTACCCTCTTGCATTCCTAAATGACTTGCTCCTGCTCATCCTGCAAAATACCTGCCCTTTCTCCAGCTCCTTCTCCAGCTACTGCTGCCAGTTTCTGTTTCGCTGTGTGACTGCAAGGACTGTAATCCTTGGGAAGCCTGGGTCTTGTTGGTCCAGGCAATCTGCAAAGTGCATGAACTCCCTCTCCTTGCCCTAAACACTAAGACAAGGGCACCTGAGAAGCTGGGGAAAGTCTTTTCATGTGTGTAGCTGTGCAGATTATTAGCTAGAGCACACAGTCTTGCTAGTTTTGGTCAGATAATTCCTTACAGGCCCAGGCTGATACAATGTGCAAAACTATTATTGTTTTAATATTTTATTATGCATTAATGTCTTAATATTTTCATGTGTAGTGTAGGAGAAAATATCACACATATGAACATTCTAAAGTACTTTTATTTGACAAAAACCTTTGTGTTAATCATGTAAGCAGTATGGGTCTGTATTGTACTGTAGTGCCTTAGCATTTATTGTGGCTGACAGTTTTTATAAATGTATAATGTTATAATACTTTGAGCTTTGCTTCTGTGTTATGCCCATTCTGTAGGTAATGCTTTATTCCCTCTGCAGCTTCAAAGTGTTTAGAAAAAACAGTAGTGTGCTATTAAAAATGTGTTTATGGCAGAACAAGTAATCAAATTCTTCTTTGTCAATACTGATCAAATACATGAAAGTTGTCTTCAAAGATGAACTTAGTGGCATAATATTTAGATAGCAATACAATGAATGGAGTAATAACAATGCCATACTGGAAGAAGCCCTAAATTCTAGTTGACTGATGTAAATGCGAATTTGGGGCAATAACCTGAAGGTGTGGTGGCAGAGCTCTGCTTGCACTGTAGAGTACCAGGTGTACTCTGGCTTTTAGCAGGCAGGCAGGATGTGATGCACGAGGTGATTCTGTTCATGGCGTGTTAAACACAACTTCAATGAAGTTAAACTTTGAGTAACATCAAAGCTGTGTTACCGTAGCTGGATAACAAAGCAGAGTAATGTGCTGGCACTGTGTTTACACCTGGGGAACAGCAACATCAGAGAACAAAATGGAGCAGCAAAACTGATGCGTGTTTAGAAACAAGGGCCAGAGTGTGAATGCCAGTGTACAAGTAGATACAGGGGAAGCTCGGCTGTTTGTCATATTTACTTACTTATTTGTGATCTTGTAGGTATGCATGGATGTTGGACAAAGCAATTTCACTGCAGAAAATGGCCCCCAGTTCCCTGCTGACAGTGACACAGAGAGGTAGCTCCCAAAACTACAGAAACAGCACCATGAAAGATTGAGAGCTTTAGGAAAGTAATGTCTCTGCTGAAAACTCAGTGTAAAATACAGATGGAGATGTAGAATTAAATCCTCAGGACGGTTAGTCTTAGACTAAGCTCTGGTTTGAGCTTCCAGTCTGCCTTCTGGGAGGAGGATTCAAGGGCTCAGCTCCTCCTGGCCTGTGATGTGAGTGTGAAAAGCACACTAGAAAATGAGCCACTTTAGGTGATCAGTTGGGCCAGGGATAAAGCATGTACAGCTGTGAAAAGAAGTTCACTCAGGCCAAGGTGGAAAAGGCTTTTCAGTAAATGCAATGGTCTCTGCTTCACAGGACAGCTGTTCTCACTAGGGGAGCACACACCTTTCTGAGGAGGGCTGGCAGTGGTCTGCAATGTGCAAGGGATAGCGTGGGGCTCACTGAGCACATAGCCATGGGAGCTTGCCATGGCTGAGGATACAGCAAGCTGGTGAGCAGAAGCATGGGAAAAAGTCCTTCAGCATACAGAAGATAGATCCTGACATAAGGCTTATTCTAGTTTTAGTTTTTTGGGTTGTGGGGTTGGTTTGGTGGTTTTTTGAGGACTGTTGTATCTGTAACTGTATGCAGTTGCAGTCATGTATGCTTCTATGAAGGTACAGCTTAATAGAAGGTGCATTTTTATCTTTTTTTAAAAGTTTTTACACAGTATCTTTTCCTCTTCCTTATGATATCCCTGTGGGAATGAGAACTGTATCTTTCCTGATGAAGCTACTGCGTGGGCTGAGTCCTTTTGTTCTTAAAAAGTGTTATTGATGGAGTTAAACAGAATTAATCTTTGTCCTCCTGACAGTTCTCAAAGCCTGGTTAATTAAGATGATCAGTGCTTGCATAACTAGGACTTAACAAAGTCCAGATATTCCTGTATTTCAGGCACACCTGCACCTTTTCCCCTCTGTGAAGCAAGACACTTAGGGTGAAAAGTTCTTGACTCCTCTCTTTATCTAATTCTAGGTCTGCACTTGGAAATGTTTTCCATTTTCTTGAAGTCTTTCTACACTCATGGGATTTTTTTTTTGGTTGTGTGCTTTCCCTTTCCTCTCCCTAAATCTGCTGACGGCACTCCCAAATCTTTATCCCATTTTCTGAATTGCGTTATCTACTTCCTCCAGAGATGGTTTGATAAAAATCTGGTTTCCAGTTCTCTCCATGTTTCAGGCTTCTGTATGGAAGAGAACATCATTTAATGAACCTCTGTTTGTAGTCTTTCTTGCTTTTTTATATGGTATTAATTTCAAATGCTCCTCAATATTTTATTTATTTTTTCTCTACTGAAGTAGATTTGCATTGAGGCATTGGAAATGCTATATCACAGACTAGCTAGAGATTCATTCTCTCATGGCCTCTGGAATTATGTGAAACTTGCATTGTTTTCTATAACGGACTTACAGAAAGAGTTACTCTTTTTTTTCCTTGCAGAGCCCTTGTTTTGTTAAAACTTTTCCCAAAACTGTTGTTTCTACCTAATTTGTCTTTTAAATCTTTATCCTTCTTTCTTGGTAGCCAAGTAACAGAGCTGATGTGGATATCTAGATGTTCCTTCCCATGCTGAACAGTCACTGTTTCTTAATATCTGATTTGGTGTAAGGAGTGTGACATGTCCCAGGAGACTCTGAGAGCAAAGTATTTCCTGTTTATTGGCATTAACAAAACACAAGAAAACATAAAATAAAACTTACTTTGAAGAGTTGTATTCCAATCTCCCATTGGTGCAAGTCAGGATAATTCCATTTAAGTTAATATGATGAAGTAAGAATTGATCCCAGGGACAGGTGTGATGTGATTCCCCAGAGAAACACTTGGGAGGGGAGACCTTGCTTTTGTACTATCACAAGCTAGTCCTTCATCCTGAACTCTGTTGGTTCCCCCCATGTCCTCTTCCTTTGTACTGCAAGTACCATTGATTGGCTGGAGTTTCAGATGTTTTTTGCTGTCCCTCATCTCCTTGGGTTCCCTGTTTGTGCGTGGGGATGAGCGTCAGTACTGGATCCCTGCTCCAAGTGGGAGTCAGATGGGTCAGACATGGGACATCGCATGTCAAGGATGTTTTTCCCAGTCGTTTTGTTGCTGTTTTGTTTTTAATGCTAAAATGAGGAAGTGAGGAGTTTAATATATCATAATGATAATTTAAATAGCTGCAGCTCCCAAAAACGTGGGAAAGACATGTTTTGAGACTGGCTTTGCAAAGCTGTTTTAGTCAACTCTGCATCAGAGGGTATGCTCTGTGGCATTCCGTCCTTCCCATGTAAACACTAGGGAGGGAGAGGTCACAGAAACAGGCTTTGCAGCTGCTGCCTGTAGCCACTCTTTGGTTTTTACTGTCCACAGCAATCCGTCTGTAGCAATGTTTGTGCCCGGCACAGCGAGTGCTGACGGTGAGTACGAGTGAGCGCAGAGACTCTGGAAGCACCTGAGCAGTGACTTGCTGTGGCTGCTACCTGTGACAGGCAGAAGGGGAAATAGCGTTCACCAGATGCAAACACTGTTTTTTCTGGGAATTGGGGTGGGGAGTGTTTGTGTGTGGGGGGTGTTTTTTCCTCCCTAAACCCCACAGCTTATCTTGATTGTTTCTCTGTCTCTCCTCTCCCCTCTGGCCAAACTCAACTTGGTAATTCTTCACTCTTTCCTGCTTGGCCTGATGTTTTCTCATGTTAAATGTTGGGTTTGAATTTGCACTTAGTTTCTGCACAAAACATAGCAGTGATGCAAGACCTGTTGGTTAGGAGGTTTTTCAGAGTATGAAACAGAGACTGAAAGTGAAGTGGTATTGGGTTGGTACACCTATGTGCCCAAAATAACTTCAGACCTTTAAAAATAGGCAGTAAGAAATAAATTATAATGGAGGAACAAGAAAATCTGTACAAATATTTTGACAGTGAAGGTGACTGACCAGTAGAGCAACTTTCTAAATGTTGCAGTGGGTTGGCTTTGGTTCCCCATCCTTGAAAGTTGCTTAAGTTGGTCAGATTGTTGTTTTAAAGAAATGCTCCAATTCAAATTGTACTAACTCAAGTGAATCCTGCAACCTCTGATCTACAGGTTAGACAAGTTGTTGGCATTCTTCATTTCTGGGCTGATGAGGTTTGACGCTGTCATTCATCCTTCTCCCAGAGCTGTTAGCAAGCTAGAGCTTCAGGGAAACAAATCTTCATTCAGGTTTTTAATAAAACATGCTGTAATAATCACAGTGAACAAAATCCCCGTGTCTGCAGAGGCACAGACCTACGCCCTACTTCACTATGAGTTGGAGCTTAATTGAAAATATAGCAGATAGAGGAGAGCCTCTGATTTTGTTCACTGTGTTTTTAGAGGGGTTTTGTCAGGCTTTTGTTGGTCAAGGCTGAACAATCTGTTCTCAGCTGTGGTAAACATTTATTGGTAGATAATGAAACTTTTATCAGTCATGAAAATCGCCTGTTTGATTCTTAGTGATCTGAGATATTGGTTTCCTCTTAAGTGGAGAAACTGTGGTTGAAACGTTCATCCACATCGGTTTGTTTTGGTAATGGCTGTTGTCTTACAGTCCTTGAAGGTTTTTCCCAATGTTTTCAAGTTTTCTTCAAAATAACCAGAAATTGGTAGAAGTCCATTATCTGTATGAGGAAATGATAATAAGAATGAGGGGGAAAAGTTTATATAGGCAATTGTTATATACAACCATGACTAAAATTACTTCAATTTTTTCTTAATGTGTAATAAAGTCAGTATTATGTACATGAAGTGTATTTCTCCAAGGCTTGTTATTTTATAAATATACCATTGACTAAAAACTATGTTAAATCAGGTTGTCATATTTGTACAATTTAGATTGACTCCATTAGATGTACTATGCCTTGCTCTTTAATTATGACTCTTGTTTTCCATATGCCTTAGTCTTAAATGTGTTTCACAGTAGCATAAAGCTTTTGCAGTAAAAGAGTTAAATATTTATTCACATTCTGTATTCTGTATGAAAGGACTTTTTTTTTGTCCTGTCTGTGAAGGGGTAAATGTATTTTTATAACTACCCTTGGCCACAGCAGCATGTTCTGTGCAAACGTAGCTAGCTGCACGGGCAGACACACACAGTTCAAAAGAATTCATTAGCACAAGGAGCCATGTTCCCTTTTGGATCCAGCTTGTATCAACATGTGTACGTGGTGCTCTCTGCGCCTGCCTCAGCCCTCCCCTGCACTGCTGCTGGTGGTGGTACACTGCTGCTGGTGGTAGGTTGTTTCTCAGCCTACCTCAGCTTTGGCCTCCATACCATCCCAGTTGTGTTTTCTAATAACAAAACCATGATTTTTTGGCAGTGAGTGCAGCTTTTTCTTTTTTTCCTTCATTTTTTTCCTTTAATTTTTTATTTTTTTCCTTTAATTTTTTAATTCCTTTTAATTTTTTCCTTTAATTTCCTTTAATTTTTTCTGAGAAAGCAGTTGGGTTTTGGGAAATTGTGCAGCTCAGTTGATTAAGTTATATAATTTAGGGAAAGGATGAGAAGAATAAAAATTTTATTTTCCAAGAACCGCTGTAAGGAGGCACAAGGTATGTTTACAAAACAGTGTTGGTAGTTACTGGGATGAGAGCACCCTCACCCCTGCCTTGGGAGATGCCATCTGTTTTGTGTAACTCTTGTGGCCACTTCTGTGTGTACTGATCCAGTTGCATGCATTTCAGCATGCGCATCTTGGACATTCTCATCAGAAATTTGGTTATATATGGTTAGAATCAAAACCGTGAATATTGAGGTACCACACCCTGACAGATGCACAGTTCTGATAGATCTCCAAGACCTGCCTGGTTGTAAGGTGTTGTTAGGTAAGCTGACAATAGTAGATGGTATCAAATGAAACAAAAAAATCTTGTTTCTTTTCTGGAAGAATTGAGTTCTTCCTACCTATGTCTTTCATAAACAGAATTTATCACAGCTGACTCCTGCCTCCTGCACTCTTGGGGCGATGGGACCATGGTGGAGATGAGAATCAGGCCCAATATATGCATATGTGCCTTGTTTGCTTAAACTTAAGGAGAACAAAAGCTCCAGCAGGAATAATGCCAAAATACAGAAATGTTAATTCATAGTTCTGAAGTAAAACCCAAAAAATATATAAAAAAATGTGGCCATGTGAATTTACCTTTGCATATGTACAGAATTTCTTCCTGGCTTTGCTGCTTCCCATTTTCATAATTTTTATTTTTTTTCTTTTCCCAGAGTAACCATTTTTTAATTGTAGCTACATAGCAGTTTGAGGAGTTAGTAGACAGCAAGAGTAGGGCAGCAATAAAGCAAGAAACACTTTGTGTTACAACACAGACTGCCTTTATATCAGTTCCCTTTGAAAGTTAGCGTTCAGCGAGTAATTATTCAGGGTGATGTGTCAGAGGAGCTAGCAGCCCTTTCCCAACAGAGAACCAAGCCTTAATTTCTAAAATATTTGAAATACTGCAGTTGAGTGTTGAGGGGCCACAATTGTTTCCTCCTCAAGTACTGGAGTTTCGATGTCCCTCCGGCTTCTGCCGCAGCCGTGGGTGCAGAGAGGCAGGTCTGCAGTGAGAAGGCTCCTCAGGACTTTGCCAGGAGCTGAAGGTGTGTGTTTTGGGGTTACTGATTGGCCCCAGGTTACATCACTCCAGGCTCTGATTTTGGCTGTAAATTTAGAGGAATTGCCTAACTTGGCTGAAGTGGCTACTGCTTTTCTGGCTAGGTAGCTGAAGTAGTCTGACCCTTTGGTATCAATCCTTTTACCCTGTAGTAAGCAAAGAACAAAATTTACCCCAGCTCAAGGTACTAAATTTCGGTTTTCATTGACTTAAACTAGTGGCAGACTTTTGAATACCTATTACAACTCAAAATCACAGCATGCAAAGTTATCACTGTTCCAGTTTACCCGATGACTTAGTTAGGAGGAGACAGACAACTGAAGAGCTACTGTATAAAATAACATCCCTCTGAAAAGAAAGCAGGGGCTAAGAATGAGCTGTGTCCCGGGATGTTTGTACAGACAAAACCCACACCCCAGAGGGCAAAAAATGTAGCCTGGCCCTCAGAATCTGCACTTGATCATTGTTGCAGGAAGTGGAGGAAGCTGTGTTACAAGGAATGATCAAAATTTAGAGCATCTGTATTGTTATTTTCAGGAATTATTATTCCCTGCTTGCCAAAGAAATGGCTGTTAAATCTGTCTTTCTGGATATCCATCATCTTACCATGGAGGGCCAAGAGATAGAGAAGGAGAAATCATTCATTTCCGTCATTACCAAGTGCAGGTTAAAATGATTAAGGTCCAAAAAGTTAAGAAGCGCTGGCATTATTTAATACAGATATTATTGCAAGATCTGTTTTCTTAACTTTATTATTAAAAGATTTGACACTTTGGGAGGACAAAGCATGACTTATTAACAGACAATGCTGCAAAGTAATTTTAATGAGTGTTTTGAATGTTCTCTAAAGGAGACAAAACATCTTTATTTAGGCTTGTGTCCCCACTGCAGTCTTTAGAGCATCCAGCACAGAGACCTCATGCTTGAAACAAGGCAAGACAAAGTGGCTGAATTTCTGTTGTCAATGCTCCACTGCCTTTCTGTACAGAGCTTATGAGTCAGGGTGCTGTAGAGAGCATCATCAGAGAGCAGCCCCAAGCCTTAGGAGAAGGAGCTATTTTTGTGTTCCCAAGGCTAGGGGCTTCACCTGCTCAATCTTTGCTCTGTTGGAAACCTTGCTGACTGTGATGGAGACAAGCCTCTGTGAGAGCTTGGCCTCCAAAGACTGGCTTCCAGTTTATAGCTGCCTGCTGATCTCAGAGACACATTTAATTATGGATTATTTATTGCTTCTTTTCTGTCTGGCTGCTGTTTTATCTGAAATATTTTATTAGTTCTAGCTGAAATTGGTAGGAAAAAAATCACAGCTGAAATACATTGTGGTGGACTGTACAGCAATTTTTAAAATTGTGATATATTTACTTTTCAATTCCTAGAAATGCTCACTATCATGTATTTACTAGCCGATACACTTTAAAATTTCCATTTTTTACTCTGAAAATTTGGATGTCTGTTTGAGTCAGCTTACATGGAGAGCCTGGAGATGCACGAGAGAAGAAAGGTGGTGCAGAGAGGTTTTGGTGGGTGGCCTCTTACATGGCTCTTGGTGAAGATTTCTATGTCTTTATGGCTTGCTGATTTCTTTTCAGGGGTTGGAGAACCTACAACATATTGAAGGGTGGGCTGTTTATTTTCCCATGTTGTTTTTATGTACTGAAATGTTGTAGTGAAAATAGCTGGGTGGGGTGTAATGAATGTTTTCAAAGACCTTCCTTTGAAAGAGGCTTTTTTCCAGCCCTTGGTGGTCACCACCCATTTTCCTGTGCTGTGCACGACTCTCTCATTGTTCCTACCCACAAAAGCCCCTTGTGTGAACCTGTCAGCAAATGTGCCAGCAGGACGAGATAAAATGTCCTGAGATACTGGTCCAAGCCTGCTGAAGCACCAGGGTTTGCTCCCACAAATGTTGGTGGGTATTGCCCAAGGCCCAGCACAGGGTTAGATCGTAAAACTTGGGATTTGTCAACAATGCTCTGCGTGACTCTCTGAAGCGTTTACGGCTGAGTGGGTTTGGGGCTGAAGCGTCGGTGCGCATACCACTGATAGCGAAGTCATGCGATGGCAGTGTTTGTCCCTTAGGCGTGAAATAAAGCTTAATTGAAAAATTGTCCCCGTTTGCCTGCAGTTGCATCATCTTGATAAAGAATGGTGGTTGTGGTTTGGTGTGGGCTGGGGCTGTGGTCAGTGCCCCATCGAAAAATGAGGCTGGTTTTGAATTTACCTTCGCGGCCCACCGCCCCCCAGCCTGAGAATTGCACTTCATTCACCTTTAGCTTTAACCCGCTGGTGAAGAGATAAAGCACATCCTTTGGTATGTGTTTTTTAGAGTAGGTAAATAGTTGGGTTATCTGAAAACAGATCTTAGCAATACCTGCTGAGCCTTTGAGCAACAATGTGTATGGACCTCTAGATTAGCTGTCAAAATTGACTGATTACTACAAGTAATGCCCCAAGATAAGGATCTGTAATCTCTCAAACACAAATCATTGATAGACATCTGAGGCTGTGCATTGTCATAACCAACCTTATCCCCACCACTGCAGTGCAGTTCCAGGAGAGAAAAGCAGAGTGGTACATTTATTACCCACAAAAAAAACTTGGCTGATTGAAAAGCCAGTTCAGTTTTGGCCAATGTCAAAACAGTCATTTCTGTTGTGTTGTTTAGATGTTTGGTGCTGGGCCTTTTTTAAGTCTTGCAGGTTATCTCTGAAGCTTGCCTTGGCTGGTGTCCGAGTTGATTGCCATAGGGAAGGAATCCATGATCTTGATGGAGCAGAGCAATGCAAAACCAGTCTGGGGAGGGAAGACCTGAGGTGACATGATTGGCTAGTCCACTGCGATTTGTCCATATGCTGTCTTCCTTGTTTCTCTCCAAATGTCCGTAATATTTGAGAAGATGAAGGTCGTGTTTCACTGACCTGTTTGAAATGTGGGCTGCAGCAGCTTTAAAAGATGGCCCAGAGCTGTTTTGACCCTCTCTGTGACCAGCACTGGTGCTTTCTGAGCATGCAGTGACTAAGAGCAGGATACTGCACTTCCTGAAAACTAAGCCAGAGTAAAGTCATCTAGCCCTAAAATAGGCAATGGGTTGGAAGGGCAAAAAGGCAGTGCCACTATCTGCTCTAACAGCTGATCAGCAGCCTGGCATCTTCTCTGCATGCTCTGGGCCTCAGGTGGTTCCATGGGGCTGTGCCTTGCCCCGGACACAAAGCCTTTGGCACATCCTCTGAGGTACCAGGCTTGTGCTGGTGTGGCAGCTGTGGGACAGGCTGGCACTCACAGCATCGTAAAATAATCCAGGAAGAGATTAATGGTTGCTGAAATCCTAATACTTATCTTTCTGTTCAAGGTACTCATAAAACTAGAGAAAAAAATGGAAAAACATAAATCCTGTAAACATTGTTTTGCTTGGTATGATTAAATTTATCAGACTCTGTTGACATATTGTGAACCTAAATGCTTTAAAAAATGTAAGTGTTCCTGCAGCCTCAGTGAGGCTTGCAACATTGAACTTCCAAAGTGCTACATAGTTGCTGTGATAACTTCAGTATTTACAGTGATACCTTAAATTGCACTTGCAAAGTGTTTTTCTTTCAGTAGCTGCATTAAGTGCAGTTAGTGGTATAAAACAGATGCCAGTGCTATAAACATTGTAATACTGTATAGGAATAAGGCTTTTTGTCTTAGTACCACCTTTCTTTGTTTGTTTGCTTTCAGAAATCAGTGCCGAGAATGTTCATGAAAATAAATAAAATACAAATCCAGTACAGTTTAATTATTATGACTAAAGGTACCATCAGAGCTTCACACACTGAAGAAGTTATAGTCTTATGTGTGGCTTTAAAGTACATATAAATTTATCCCCCGTAAAGAATCTATTCCTGGCTATGTTGCTGTCAGCTGTGAGGGTCTTGGAGTGATATGGACTTAGTGAATCATAAATATGCTCGAAGACACCAAAAGTTTGGTATTCATTTAGGCTTCATCTCTTGATACTGTAATTGTAGTTGCCAAATCCTGTATTGTTGTGCCAAGTATCCTAATGAGAATGGAAATTAGTTCCTCACTCTTAATGCAGACTCTCTCCTCCTCTGTCCCTGAGACACTCAGATTTCTCATTTTCCTATCATCTTGCCTTTGATTTTAAACTTAGGTGAAGGAATTACATCGATATTGCTATGGCAGTAGGTGCCAAGCTTTGCTGAACTGGCAGGGATTTGTTATTTAATGAGTATGTACAGAAACACAAGAAATTCCTCAAACAAGCCAAGGAGCTGGTGGTGAGTTACTGTAAGTTAGGGCAGCTTTAAAGGAAGGGTGGAAGATACTTCATTTCCTTATTTTTGTAATAGCCCTTTCTGTTAGTAGCCTTTCTTGTTACCTTCGAACTCTCATTTCCTTTATTAACAAATTACCCATTTTGGCGTCCTTTGAGTTTGTTTTGTCTGTGTGCTGGGTACTGTATCCCAGTGGGCACTAATGCTGCTTTAGCACTTGCCCTCCATGAGCGCTCCACATATTTCAAACTGGTTTTGGATTTTTTCCTCCTCCCGAAAATAACTCTGTGTCCTTCCCCTTCCATTTGCTCTTGCTGGTGTGCTGAACCTGGGCATCCGGTGTCTTCTCAGGCTTTAGAAGTAGTTATTTTCACTGGAAAGAGGTATAAGGAGGGATCTGCCTTGCACTGTGTATGGGTTTCCTTCACAGCTTTCATAGTTTGGCCTGAGTTCCTGGGGAGTGAGTAAATTGCTGTTTCTAGCACTTTTTATTTACTGATGGTCACTTTTATTACTATAACGGAGGGAGCTTTCAAAAGCACAGCATGCCATCCAGAATAAACTGCTTGTCAGGTAGAATGGTTGCAAATACTTCTTAAAGGAATTTTAAGGCTAAGTAAGCATGACTGCTGGCTGCTTGGTGTCTGTAAGCTCATCTCTGGGGCAGTCAAGTGGTGTGGTTCTGAGATAGCTGTGGAGTGCCTCACAGTCAGCAAAACTCCTTTTTTATTATTCTGGTTCAAATCAGCTAGGGATTTGCCAAGCAGAAAGTAATGCAAAATATAAACGCAACAAAAAATGGATGTGCTAGTTTGAAATAAATCTTTTTTGTTATCTAAGGTATTGCTGCCTGTTAAAATACTTTTATTGAGTTTTTACAGGTTTTAATTTGAATTTTTTTTAATGCTAAGCATCTGACCTTTCATTTATCTGTACTGCAAAGTATTTTCTTATCTTTGCATCCGCAGAATGTATTTTTCTTATTTTGCAAGTTAGCATTTGACGCTTTAACTCTAAACCACTCGAAATGAGCATTTGCTATAGAAGTTTCATGTGACAACTTAATTAACTGTGGATTCTTGACCTTTAAAGTGCTGAAGCTAGAAACATTTAATAACCAGCCATTGGATATAAAGTAATATGCTTGTTGTTTTACTAGCTTGCATACATGGCAGTTTGAAGCAAAGTCCAAGGGTCACCAAAATCATGAAGTAAACTCGAGCGGGTCTGTCTGAACTGCATAATTCAAAGTGCTGTCCGGATGTGTCACACAGAGCGTAGGTACGAGTGAAGGCTACTGGGTTACTTACGAGATATTTTTCTGCAAGGTGTGCATTTCAGTTTCTGTGAAAGCTTCTGTGATCTGGAGCCTGAACGGTGGGAGTGTAATTCAGTGTAGTTGCTGCACTGCTGAATCTTAAACAAGCCTGTGTGTGTGTACACAACCTGAGTATCGACCCACATGGACTTGTGAAGAGCAGCAAAACCCCGAGCAGAAGATTGCTGTGCTGGCAAGTCCCCTCCATCAGCTCAGAGGAGGCCACCAATGTCCTTGCCAGGAGGGAGGACTCCTGAAGCTGACTGCCTGGCACCCTCATCAGCTGAGTGGGTACCGAGGGCTTTGCAGGGGTTGGAACAGCCTGCGGGAAGGACCAGGCAGATGTATGGGTGGACGTGGTGGGCAGGGATCACCGGTGGAGGTGAAGTACTGGTAGGATTGAAACTGCAGAGAGCAAATACAGTCACAGTCAGTGGAAACGGGACCGAAACCTCAGGTCAGTCTGTGGCTGCTGAACTCAGGAGGGTTGTGTGGGTGCCTAACCAAGCTTTGGATCAGTGACACCATCTGCCTAAGCTCCTTGTGGGGATGATCTGTGTGTCCCACTGTTTGTAGGGCTGATCCTTCCTGTCTCTGAGTTGCAGGTACCTTCTGAGGATGCTGCAGGAGGGCAGTGGCAGCAGTGCAGCCCCCAGCTGAGGCTGGCTGCCCTCAGCTATTTTCCTGGCAGCTGGAGCCCAGAGCTGTCACAGCAGTAGGCACTGGGAAGGCAATTCCTAAGATGACGCAGTAGTTTTGCAAGATTGTTTAAACCAGATGGGTTATGTGGGACTTCAGGTTTTGCCAATAAATTGCCATCCCTGAAGTTTCCAGTCCTGCAGTAAGAGAGGCTTCAGAAAGTCAGATTATGATCTTCACCCTGGGTGTGCAAGACCTTTGTCTGCAGGCATTCCTGCTGATTTCAGTGAAGCTGTGTTGTAAGGACCTGCTGGACATGAGCAAAGGGATAGGAATCTGGCTCCTGGGATCCATGCAGGGCATTCCTATGTCACCTGGGATGTTTTCACCCAGTGGGATTGAGTGCTCTGTTCCTGGGCATGGGTGTACCCTTGGGACTAGTTTGGTGTTTGGATTCTGGGGAGAAGCATGCAGAACTGCTTATAAAAATTCGGAAGCTTCACCTGGGAGTGCAAATAGTTGCCAGTTGTTTGTGATCTTTTCTCACGTGCATTGGCCCATAAATTCTATTTTCAGAGTGCAAACTAAACCCACCGGGAGGGAGTGGGAAATCATGTAAACAGCTGTCCTGAGGGTACAGTGCCATACTTGTGTTCTGTGTCACAGAACTGCCTCTGGAACTCTTCCATTCCCAATGGTTTGCACACCCATAAGCCGTGCAGCACCAGTGCATCATCCAGAGTCCTTACTGGGAAGTGGCACCTCCCCGTTCCTTCTCCTCAAGTCTCCTCTGACCACCTTTTATGTAGCCAAGTCCTGAATGGAGTAACCAGACCCATTCCTCAGCTTGGCTTCCCCATTTCCAAAAGAAATTTGAGCTTCTTCATTCCTTTCCTGGTTTACTGGGACCAGTTATGCTGTGATTGCAGTGTGAGAGTGCATGTGCGGCTCAGTGGGGTCTTATCCTGCCAGATCCTGGGACTCCTGAAGGAGCAAGTGTCCAGGAGCCCCCAGGAGGCTTCCCCTGCAGTACTCCTGGGCTTTGGACCAGCATACAGGTGGCTTCATTCGTGGTGGCTTTCTCTGCTCTTCTCTCTGTGCTTTTAGAAATCTGTCCGAGCGAGTGAGGTTTCTGCTTGCGTTGCTGTCTCCTAGCACTGACGCACGCGTGTGCTCTTTTTCTGCCACATAAGTGGGTGGTTTATGTGCTAGGAGGGAATGATTCATAAATTAGCTAGAGCCCAGGCCTCTTCTCTATTGCCCGGGTGATGTGTGAAGAGGGTTCAGTGTCAGCCTTTCTTTCCTCCTGACCTTCAGTCGGGTAGGTCGCTGAGCAGTCACATTGCCACTCTTCAGCTATGGGTGGTCCAGCCTCACCCAGGGTGAAATCCTAATCCCATGTATCACATGGGGGTAACTGCAGACAGAATTATTAATGGCCTGCTGTCTGCGAACAAAAATCATGCAAATACTGCTTTTTGCAGAATTCTGTCACTCAACTGCCATTTTGGGAGTCTTTTGCAACCAGGACAAGTAAGCACAGAACGACCATCTTTGACATGGACATCCCTGAGAGGCACAGCAAGCAAGCACAGATGGGTGTCTTGAGTGGGGACATGGCATGAGGGCATTTTCGGTCTTGATGGGCTTATGCTGGGCTGGCTACAATAGCAGCATGACTCAAGGGTGTGCTGTGGGAGGGGAGATGGGGAGGAAAACTGAGGTGCAGGAAGCCACAAGGGGGGAAATGCTTAAAAAGCAAGTCGTTTGTTTATTTAAAATTATAATGGATAAGCAAAAAAGTCTTTTGAAAGCAACCGGGCAGGCTGATTCCTCCCCTTGTTTTCTCATGTGAGAAAGCTCTTGTGTGGTGTATAATGAACGGAGATGTCTCTCTGCAGAGGACCTTAGCAGGACAAGCAGAAGCAGTGTTGAGGGAAAGCATCTGTAACAGAGAGAGAAAATCTTTCTCTGCTCATAGTGTTGTTAGAAACCTTGAGCAACCCATGGTTATTGAAACCAGCTTGTCTCATTAGCCACACTTCAAATTATATTTACAGAGGTTAGAAAACGAAATATTTTTCTTTGTGGCTGGAGTGGTGTCATGAGAGACCCTGTCTTATACAACCTGTTTTCACTGTATAAATTGTGACCTGCCTTTGGCCTTGGTTCCCGAAGTTTCATATTTAAATGAGGAAGGATTGGATCTTGTTTTGCCCAAGTTGGTTCTAATGTGAAAATTGTGGCCTCTAGATTTAGAACAGAGCTCAAACATTTATGGTTGAAGTTATATTTTTCAAGCAACAATTGGAAATGCTCACAAATACTGCTACAGAGTTTTTGTTCTGTTTGGTTTTGTTTTGCTTCTACTCTTTTATTTTCTTGGTATAATTAGAAACTGAGAAGATTTGTTCCTGCTCTATCATCTGTATAGGCACAGGGTAGGCACATTTTTCTTTAGAGAGCAAGACACGTTTCTGAAAGTACCATCAGTGTAAGTATTTTACATGACTCTTCTGTACCTAGCACCTGCCCCAGGAGAACATGGGGCATTTTCTGTTGTATCTTCTCAGATAGTTGTAAGAAGAGACTTTTTTTTTCACATGGATGTAGTATGACTCTTACTTGGCCAGAAGAAAAGTAATGAGTTAGTGTAACCTTGTGAATATCTGATTCTTTAGATTCAAACTTAGGTGGGTTAGTGCTTGCTTCAGCAATACCCCTGAAATAATGACTGGAGTTGGATCTTGCCATTATGTACTGAAATGTGTGCAGGTCTCCTCCAGCACATGCCTCCTGTAACTGAGACCATGTTATAAAACATTCACTTTGGACAAAATAATTGTTAAAGAGGTTTGCCGAGGGCTGATCACAGATCTTGAGAAGATACCGTAAGGATTTGAGCGCCTTGCCCCATTAGCACACCCACTAGTGAGCACCTGTCTGATCCCACATCTGTGTCCAGCTTCATGTGTTTTGCAGGACAAGGGCTCTGCTGATGTGTTGTGTGCCCCTCCTGCTCTGAATGATGATATTGAGTGTCCAGCCTTGTTGAGCCCCAGCAAACACCTCATTGTGACTTTACTCTTGGCATTTAATGTGCGTCCTGGCTACTTTTCCTTCTTATTAATTTATGAAGCCTCCTGTGGTTTCAATGCTAGAAGCTTTTGCAGACTGTCTAGGTCTTCAAGAAACAGTAATCTTCTTTAGAATACTCTACTATGTATTAATACTCTTTTTCTATTTTAGGCAGTTTTGCATGAGACCAATCATGATTGAAACAGAATTAAATAATGCGATTAATACTTGTTTTCCTCATAATCTTCATGCAACAGAATATATTTATTGAAACTTTGTTTTGATAGGGTGTGGTTTTTTGGTTGATCCATTTTTAGTTTACAGGCTCATTATTTTATATTGATGTTGTAAAAAACAAGTTATAAGCTGCTTCATTTTTGGGAGCCTCGCAAATGGAGAGAGGTACTGCTGGTGATTCTAGAAATGAACGTGCAGCCAAAACAGCACAAACAGTGGAACTGTTCTACTTAGCACCCTGTTCTGTGCTCATTCAGGTGGCACTGGTGGACTGTTGCAGGAGTCGGCCTGAAAGAAATGTATTTTGTGTTGGTGTGACTGCAATCCTCAACTGCAAAACCTCAACTCGTGCAAGTGTAGGAACTTGTACTATCACCAGAGCTACATGGGGTTGAAATTGCTCATGGTTTTAAATGGATTCAGATGCTTCAGGTTCTGAAATAAGAATTGTACTTCATTAAAGAACCTTAGAGTCAGGAGAGTTTGCTCTTAAAATGCCCTATCCCAGAAGCGTTATAAATGTATTCCTTGCGTTTCTCACATGTTAAATTTAGCTTTATGTCCCTTGGTGGCTTAATTTTGCATACTTACTTCATAAAATGTCTTCCCCTTTGTTATTTCCTGCTCTTCTGTTCTCCGTGGAGTTTGAAGGAGGTTGGCTCTATTGGTCGTGTTATTTTACTCACGAAGGAATCTGTTTTCATAGACGATGGAGAGATGGTGATTTAATTAGAACAGCTTCTCCAAAGAAGGGCTATCTTGCAAGCAACAGCATTTTCCATTTTGTACCCTTCATGGTCAAGGAAAGATGGCTTCCTGAATGAGTTTTGGATTAAGAGCTGAGACAGTTCTATAGACTAACACAATTTGATACTCTACTACTACTTTTATTTTAATGTGGAGTGTAGCCATTGAAACTCCACAACATTGTTATACCTATGACACTGCCATATTCACTATAATTCTTCTAACTTTAAAATGGACTACTACCTTGTCCCAGAGGAAGTAAATTTAGATTGAACAAACAAAAAAAATTATTCTTAATGTTTCCTGAATCCCAGAAGTAATAGTTTACAATTTCATTTTGAATCTCCTGCCTAAGGCAGATCTCAATCCTGTTACACTCCGTGGGGATTCAGGGTGTTCAAAAGCTGACCCATGTACAGTCAGAGCCCTTTCCAGCTGTGGCAGTCATCTCCTAATTCCCATTTAAAGGGCACAAATGGGTATTAAAGTCTGGCCAATTGATTTCAAACACTTGACAGAATGGATTCATTGCTGAGAAGATACACTCTTACTCTTGTAAATGCCTTTCAAGTTGTGAATTGGCATTTCAAGAAATGCTTTTTCCTTTCTTTTCTTTACCTATCAGGAGCAGTTCCGAACGGAGGAAGGAGAAATCAAGAGATGCAGCAAGATGCAGAAGAAGCAAAGAGACTGAGGTTTTCTATGAACTGGCACACGAGCTGCCCCTGCCCCACAACATCAGTTCCCACCTGGACAAGGCATCCATAATGCGCCTGGCAATCAGTTTCCTACGGACTCATAAGCTTTTGTCTTCAGGTAAGATCTAGCTAAAAGAAGTTAGTTGTCAGGCTGACTGATGGCAGCTTGGTAAGATTATGCATGCTCTTCTCTGACTAGAGGGTTACCACAATAACGATTAGTGCAGGGTTTTTGCCTCTCTAAAAAAACCTCTAAGAACTCTTGGGTGTAGTTTATTAATCTCAGGTATGAGATTTTGAGTTTTTAAGTGTTCTATCAGAATTCAAACATATGCCTTAAGCTTCCATGCTGAAATAAATAACTTTTGATTTGGCCTGGCAAGCGTGTTTGTGCCTGCACATTCAAACAGCAGCTGGGATGCTCTGAAGGTCCAATACCTTGTTTGAAAGGAGTAATTGTGCTACCCACTGACAATGAGTAGGTTGTTTAAATGGTAGGTTGTTTAAAACTAGCTATACTAAGATAGCTAAAACAACTTCTAAATACTTGATGCGAATGGATTCTGCACAATCAGAGTCTTGCTCATGTTGGACTAGTAGGAAACGCAAACAAGCATAATTTTTATAGCCTGTGAAAACTGATAAAATTAGGAATGTTCTTATTTTGTCCCTATATTTGAATAACAAATATGTGGCTTGAGTAGCCAGTAAGATCAATGAAAACAACTGATGTTTCCAGAACTTTCACACGGTGACCTACGAGTGTTGAGAATACGTTAACACAACAATGCCTGCATTGTTTGTGAATGGTAAACCCAAAATTTTGTCTTTTCCCTCATTAATGGCAAGACTCCCAATAAGGTCACAATTGCACTTCCTCTCCTCAGAAAAGTTGAGTCATACAAGAGCAATTACTTTAATAAATGTTATTAGGAAGTGTCCCGTTTTGTGGTTGGATTTGCTGTTGGCTTGTTTTTGGTTAGTCTGAAAGATATGGCAGATTTAATTCTGCTTCTGTGCACTCTGTCATTTCTTGTAGCACTTTTGGCTTTTGCTGAAGGCCACTGTATAAAATGTAGGTATTTTCATCTTAGCTTATAGAATATGATTCTATCGTGTACTTCTGTGAAAAGAAAAGTTTGTTTGCTGAACAGTGTTTGGGAATCATCTCTGATTTTGTCATGTAACTAATACTTGAAGAAGTTGCGTAAATAGGTAAATGTTCTTAAACAAAGCCAATCTGTTAGTAACTTTCTCATAAAAACACAGCCTCGGCTTTTCAAATATTTATATGGCATGAACTAGAGACTGACACAGCATAGGAAAAGTAAACTTCTGAAGGGCTGTAACCAATAATGTAAGTGCCTGCATGCCTGTGAAAATTGACATGAAATTTGGATGCAATCATCACCAGAAAAATACCTTTGCTTACCTGCTAAGATTTAAGCGAACTTTTCAAATGAATTTACACTTCTCAGTGAGGAAAAAATCTACTGATTAAAACATTTATTTTGATGGTTCTATAGTGTTAAGGCTTAGATTCATTATTTGATGAGATTTGATGACAATTCAGTATACGTATATAATATTCATACATACACATAAATATATATTTCTGAGACATATTTCTGTGACAGTATTTGAAAAACAATGTGATTCATGCAGACAATTTACATTTTCTTCAAGTACCACCAGTACCCAGCAGCAGAAAAGAATCTGGAAATAAAATCTTACAGAAGCAACAGGCTGTGCTTTAATAATTCATGCTTTCTCTGTATTAGTTATTTGCTTAGCCTTAAATCTGATGCACTCACTTCCTCAGTCAAAATACTAACTTGGAGTAAGTCTTCTCATGAAAATTTGTGTTGTTAGTCAAATCCAGATTTGTCCATGGCTGCATCTTTAGACACCAGAGGTGCAGATAAGGGTTTCAAAATCTTACATACTTATATTCTGAGGAACTGAACTTAAGGAACTGTAAAAGGACGTATTTTCTGGAAGTTTTGGGTATTATTTTCTGAGAATGAAAATACATTAAAACTAAAAAACTCAGAAAGTCAGAAAACCTCATCTGCTGCTCATTTACTATTCTGAGTATAGCTAACATAAATTAAATTTTCTGTCTTTGTGGACTTCTGAATAATGTCAGTCCTTATAAGGACACTGGCTTTCACTAGAAGGCCATCCAATTTAATTCAGAGTGGTAGGTTTTGATGCAGCTGGAGGCTCACAGATCAGAAGGTTTGCTGCTTATCCTGTTTTGACAAGTGTGAAGCAAGATGGAAAATGGGCTTGGGCACTGTTTGTGCTGGTTCTGTTCTTGCTTCTGCTTTGGACCCTTTCTGAGCCTCAAGCACAGCTGCAGCAAAGGTTTCATGTGCATGTTCAGCAGCCTGGAATTTGACCATAAATTTCCTGTTGCATTTGAGAAGTCTGATTTGACTGACAGGGAGCATGGGGGACACTGTCATCTCTTGATGGATGAACTGGGAAATGGGGAGGTGGAAGTGCATGAGAAGCAAATGCCCACCTCAGCCTGCAAACCCCCTCTTTGCTTTATGTTGTCTTTATTGAAATGGTTTTGATTATTTGGGCTGGACACCTACCGTAAACTGGAGTTAAGTGAGAGTATTTTTCTTGTTTCTAATTTGGTCTATCAAAACCTTCTAGCACACTATATTTTATTTTGTATTACTGTTTGTAGGCATGATTCTCAAACGCATCTCTCTGTTTCAAGGCAATTTTGCCTGAAGCAGAGAGAACAAGGCCTTTCCCAGGACTGCACCTTCATCTTTCTGCAAGCTGATGCCCCAGGTGGGATTTTGCAGATGGCTGTAGGCAACTTGCCAGTCTCACTCCACTGGCATTGAGTGTCTCATGCCCTCTCCTATTATTCCCCGAGTTGGAATAGGGCTTTTCACTTGTGTAACTTGGGCTGTTTTATTAGCTGTGTCTGCATAATGATCATTTATCTGTTGGGAAGCCAAGACCTAGGGAAATCTATGCCCACATTCTTCCAGCAGGTGAATGGCAGAGCCCCTGAATCTGAGCCCTCATTGAAAGCTCTCCTGCTACGTGCCTTGAAAAATCCCGACTTCTGGATTGCAGAGTGCACGTCTCCTGCAGGCGTTGCAGGGCCTGAGCTTGGCCCTTGTATCCTATCATAATAGGAAATAGCTGGTTGTATATCTCAGAGTTCAAAAGGGTAAAAAATACCAGGTTTTGCTTTATAAAAGTTGCTGCTTTACTTAGTAACACATTTCCCTTTGATTTTCACAGTAGGCAATTCTGTGTGGGAATGTTGGAGAGGAAGCCTTTAACATTTAGAAATGCAGGCTGTTCATCTGACGGCCTGATTGAGATTAGTATCACAGGAAGCAAACTGAAACAATAGCTTTATAATACTGTTTCCATGTTGTGCACAGAACAGTACACGGTATAATTGGAATGCTAAGCAGAAATATTTAATTATGATCATCTTAAATATTTTTCAAGATGTCTCCTAATTCTGTTGGCATAATACATTTTTGCCATCGTCACATTCACATGTTTGGGATAAATTTAGAACTGATCTTTGTTCATTTCAAGTAAAGGTTTTGATCCCATAAAGTTGCTGCTGAAAATAGGCATTCTGATGCTTATCAGTAGTGGAGCTTTTGGAGTTGGATCTTATGTCCTTTAGTTTACTCAGAAAAACTGTTAGCAGTACTTTTCCCATATTATTTTCTAGTATAGCTAGTAAGTAAGGCTAATGCTTTTGTGGGAGCTAATAGATGGCAAAAGAGAAATAATGGCTTTTGCTTAAGAATGGCTGCCTTAGTTAACAGCTAGCATTGTGATAGTTGCTAAGGCTGCCTCAGATATTCTCTTTTTGTCTGAATATGAGGAGGAGAATCCATTTTAGGAAGCCTGTATGTGCAGTGCCAATAATTTTAAGTGTTTATTTGAACGATGCTGATGCTAAAGGTGTTACAGGAACCAGAACTGTTTAGTACAGTGAGTTTCTCTGTGCCAGGACTACAGACTTTTTAATGAGGCTAATCAGGCAAACACAATTTTATTGGCTTGCCTTAGTCCCATCCCTGTTGTGTGGTCACCTGGGTGTCTTTTCTGTGCAGAAATCCAGCAAAGGAAACTGGCTGGGAGTTGCTCTTGTGCAGGCAGACAGCAGCAGAAATGGGGAGGGAACAGGGATGCAGACAGGAAGTTGTTTGGGAGAAGGGAGGCCACAAGGAAGCCAGTGTGAAGTTGTTTCAAGGGAGGGAAACAACAGAGCCGGAAAGCCAGCAGGGAGCAGAAGGGGAAAAAATAGCTTTTCTCTAGGCTTTTAAGGGAGAGGACAGACTGTAGGGAGAACTGATGTGGGCATTGTTTTTGAATGTCTGGACGGACAAGCTGCATCTCATGTCAGACCATTGTGGCATAAAACAGTGCTTTAAAAATAGCATGTCTACTTGGTTGCTTTTATTAAATTGGAAAAACAGTTTTATGCCAACTGTGCTGCTAGGAATGAGTGAGCCGGGTGCTGAGTGCTTCAGCTGCTTGAAGTGATGTCCCTTTTCAGGGAAGGTGCACCCAAAGGTCCCATGGGACTCAAAGCCTGGTCTGATGGGGTGCTGGATTCCCACTGTTCAACACCGATGGCTGCAGGACTCCAAGCAAGTTCCTGGGAGCAGCATCTGAATGATCTGGCTAGATACAAACTCTGCAATCAAAACAACACTAACATAAGTGTTTTATTTATCCAAGATTGCTTGTGCACTTGGAGATAAGAGCCCTTCAGGAAGCTTCGAGTTTAAGAGTAGCTTTTTCTTGATGTATCTAAATTGAAAGCTTTTATTGAACACATTGAAAATATCCCCTTGAACAGGATGTACTGCCCTGTCAAGACAGAAAAAAAGGCGAAAAAAATCAGTCACTCTCCTTTGATGGAAAACAAGAAACCAGGAAGAGACAAGTCTGTCTCAAAGCTGCTCTCTCTGATGCAGGATGAAGCTGCTGTTAGATCTTCCCTAACTTTTGCCTGCTGGCGTCAGGCAGTTTTTACAACCCTCCTCTGGAGTGGCAGCTGTAGCCTGGTATCTGTTATGCACAATATGTAAGCAACTTACTGGTACTTATAGGAACAAGGATGAGAGACAAAGCCAGGAAAATTCTGTGCAGGTGAGGATGTGACCTCCAGTAGAGACACATTTTATCATTGTCTACCTCTGAATGGACCAAAAAGACCCCTTTGAGTCAGATCAAAGGTGCTGAGAGGAGTTATGGGCTGTTTGCTAGGAGGTTGTTTATACCTGCGCAGTTATTTCTTGTAAGGAGCAGCCTGATTTTTGAGTCTTCAGACTCGTTCCAAGAGGTTGGACTGAAGGAAATGAGCAAGCATCTACGGAAAAAGTGTTCTTAAACTTGGGAACAGTGCACATCCTGACAGTGAGAATTAATCAAAGCTTGTTTACGAAAGTTATTTTTAGCATAAAAGGTTATCATAAACACTGCAATAACCATTTGCTGTTACAGTTCAAAGTTTCTTGTCAATGAATAAATTCTATTTGGTGGTTAGAAAATTTGTCAAAATAAATACTTCCCAAATTTAATACACACTGAGACATGGACTGAAAAATACTGTATCGAAATTCAATGCAGTAAGAAATGCTGCCTTGGGGCAAAGTGAACAGTGGATGACCCATCAAATATTAGGATGTGGGACACTGTCGCTCTGTTCCTGGTTCTCCTGTAGCTCTGACACTCATCCCAGGAAGGCCACGGCAGTTTTATGAGGCTTTTTGACATGTTTCAACATCTCCCAATCAGGGATTCTCCTCTTGTTTAGGCTTCCCAGCATTACATGAGCACAACCTTGGCTGGGCTCCATCAGTGTAGCTGTAATATGAACAACAATATTACAGCACTTCATTCTGCTGAATGTGCTGTTAATTTAAACTGGCATATTTGCAGTCCAGTCTCCCTGCTACACTGTCATGAGGTAGTCCCATTAGTTGAGGGGAGGTGGAGAAAGTTGTAGAAAAAAAACAGATGCACATCTTCATTTCAAAATTTAGCTAGAAGCTATTTTGAAATGCAATGCTAACAAAAAAACAATCAGAAAAAAACCAACAAACCGCACCCTAAAAATCAGTATAAACTGAGTCCCACTGTTACCTTTCTTGAAGATGTGCAAAAACCTGGCAAGTGTACATGAGGTGCTGCTCTCTGAATAAAGTGACCTCAGACCTACTGGAAACCAAAGGCTGAAGTTCTGCTCTCACCTCCTCGTGCTAACTTCCCACTAACATTTGGTCCCAGCTTTCTCAAATATTTTCCATCTGAAGCTGAATTTTCTTACGTTAGTGCTCCAGTTCAGCCCCAAGGTAAATTAATGAAGACAATTTAAAGCAAAGTGAAACACAATAGGGATTTCAGGGAGGAGCTGGCAGTAGCCATGCCATTATTTGTTTTGCATCTGCAAAATAGATTCTTTCTAAAGCAAACCAGATTTTTGCTAGTGGCAATGACTGAATTGCTTCTGAGGTATCACTCTCCTAAAGTGTGTATATCCTCTGTGTATTAGTAGCTAGTGCTTTCCACAGGAGAAAGGGAACGTGCTCTAATGCTGACACTGCAGCCATAGGAGGGACTCCTATTTATTATTTATATTACTATAATTATACCGAGTTACCTGATACAGGACATACCAGGGCCGCCACAGTGCAGCCCAGCACATTTCTTTGCCGCACACTGAGGATCCTCAGGTAGCTGGGGGTTAGCACACATGGCACCTTCTGGGACTCTGTTTGCAGCCACCGCAAAGAACCTGGAAACAGTCGAAGACACGAGCACCTTTGGTGTGCCCCCCCGTGCTGCAGCTGCACTGGGTAGGCTGCTGGGGGCTGCTTACGGGGGGACAGGCAAGGAATAGATGGGCAACAGCAGCAGAGTGGCTCTGGAGGTACTTGGCACCACCTTTATGTGCCTGATAGCGCCTGCAGTTTCCTCGGCTTTGAAACGTGAGCACGCCCTATTAAGTACTACAAGAAACCCGTATCTGCCAGCTCCCCTTTCCTGCTGCAGCGGGGCTGCTGAGGAGAAAGGGGGGGGTGCAGTGGGGTTTATTGAGTTACCAGGGAGGCTGGAGTGCGTCTGCAAATCACCTTGGTCGTGCTTTTGGGTTAGGTTCGATGGGGTGCACAGCAGCGCAAACAATCTTCTCTCCCTCCTCCCTGTCCACATCACAGATGCCTCCAGCTGGATGAAGATAATTTTAATAAAAACAGTTGAACTCTGATCCCACAAAGCACGGTAACCACATGCTTTAAAGCTGACTATATCTTTAAGTGCTGTGCTCAGCTCGGACCTTAAGGGTTTGAACCTGCAGCCCTGATGTGAGTGATCCATGTCCTCTGTGTGTGTTTGTGTAAGTAATATAATTTATATACATGGAAAAGCAAACTTAATCATCTGATAATACAAGTAAAGTGTTTGTCTTTCACTGTTGGAGGCATTTAAGAATACAAATGCTTTGAATAGCCTTCCTGCCTTTGAGTGGTCATGTTTTGTTAATGCAAACTTAATGAGCTGGGAAAAAAAAAATGGAAAGGAGGGTCTGGGGTTAGAGCTGAAAAGTCATTTTTTCTCTGAACCCACACTTGGCTGATTGTCTTGGGCTATAGCCATGATCCCTGCTGAATAAACCATTTGTTTGCTTCCGGAAAAGTAAAAAAAGACCCTTGACATTCTTTACGCAGCAGAACGAAGCTTGGGAGCAGATGGTCACTTACCTCTTTTTTTTTTTTTTTTTTTTTTTTTTTTTTTTTTTTTTTTTTTTTTTTCCTTCCCTAAATGTCATTTTGGTCAAAGTGCATACTATTCAAATATATTATTGTGTATTTTCTGTATTTTAAATGCTAGCCCTGATGTAATTTCCTGAAGTCATTTGCTTTGTACTGAGGAGGAACTGGCCCCTGCATGTGTAGCCAGAATTGCAGTGCAGGGACGTGAAATGATAAATCCCCAGCCTGTGCTGGCCATCCCTGGAGAGTGTCCTCTCTTCCCTGCTCCCAGTCTTGTTGAGAGGCAAAGGGTGATAAACCAAGTGCTCCCCATGGCTCTGGGGCTGAGTCCATTTCTTCCCTTGCTTGCATGATGTATGATGGGCTGCTGCGGGGAGGGATGTTGAGGAACAGGAGGATGCAGCAGCAGCAGCCAGCATCATTTTTGTTACCATTCATCTGTTCCAAACAGTACTCAGTGGGCTCTGCATTGCAAATGCTCATCCCTCTTGGTTCGCTTGCAGTCCATCCTCAGGCACTAGCAGATGCAGTTCCAGGAGCTGTATAGATCAAACTTATCCTTTAATCATCGCTCATTAGTACTTCAAAGTAAAAACTGCATTAGTTTGGCTCAGCCTCTTCCCTGTTCAAAAAAGTAACAAACCCAAACCATATAATGTTTTACAAAGCATTGCTCTGTTCCTGCTTCTAGACTTCTTGCAAAATGAGTATTTCAACAAGAAACATGAAGGAAAATGATCGATGTGCTGTTCCATTGAGGAAAAGAACAAAAAGTAGTGACTTTTGTAAAGTGCTAACAGTATGTACTACAGAACAAACTGTAAGCTGAAATTGCAACATTAAACCAACAAGGAAGAGCATCTTCTCCAAGAAACTTGTTTGTGTCCCACTGTTCTTGCGAGTAAGGCTGATGCAATAATGGTTGGAGCCTCTGGACAGCAAAACTGGTGGTGAACCCAGCCTGGAGCACTCCTGTGCCACCAGGAAGGGGCACAGAAAGCGGAATTGTTTCAGCTCTTCTCCCATCATCCTTGCTGCCATGGGCTCTAGGGCAGCTTTGATCTAGATGGGATTTACTCATGGCCTTATATCTTGAACTTGGTTATTCCTTATTCTGAGACAATTAGGTGAGGTTTTGTTCTTCATTTACTCGCTTTTTCCCTTCAAAATCAGAGCCTTACCACGACATTTGCAATGACCGATCACAAATCAGCAGGCTAACTGACAAAACTGTAAAGTTAAGCTCACCACAGCATGTCTGAGGTACACAGACCAGATACACTGTCTTTAAGTGGTTTTGTAAAAAATTATTCTAGAAGTTTCACATAAAACATATCAAGAATTTAATGGGCCAGCTCCTACACAGAAATTTCTCGATGCTAGTTGTCTGCACGTCATTCCCTGACAGCTTGTTATTCCTGGAGCTGAGGCATGTTTAAAAGCATAGAAGGGAAACAGGTATTTGTGTGATGGCAGCAGGAGGAGCAGTGCCTTTGCCCTCCCTCCCTGCCTGCAGTTTTGCCACGTGTTGCCTCCCACGGCACGAGATGGGCTGTGTGGAGCACAAGCAACAACAGCATCGTGGTGCCATCAATTGTCACTACACTGCAGCCAAAAGGTACCACGAAAATGTATAACCAAAAAAAAAAGCTGTAATAAATATTCTAGCATGGCCTTAGATTTCAGCTGAACAGTGACATGTCTTTCCCAAAAATTAGTAAGATGCAGTGGGTCCATGAATCTGCACAGGCAGACATCTGGGACATAAGCAGAGTCGGAGGCTCTCCTTGCAGGACAGGGGAAGTGGGGGTGGGTGATAAATCTTGTCAGAGTTTGGTGAAGTGGAGCATAGGAAGTTCTGATGTCTGCAGATGAAAAAGCAGGTATCAGTGGGATGGATCTGTGGTTTTCTGAGGAATACTGAGATTTATGGGATGACAGAGAGATTCACCCAAAATGACTTCAAGGGAGCAGTTTACTACTTTTTGTATTCAAAGTAGCATTAGCAGATGTGTCTGTACTGAGTGAAGAGATCTATTTAGACATGCTTTGTAGGAGCTGTGTTTGAACTTCTTAGAAAACCTGACCTGATGGAAGAGTCCCATTAGATGTTAGGGATGCACAGATTTATGTACCTTCTGTAAGACTTACCCTCTATCTTGTGCCTGTTTGGAGGTACAAGTGTTGCATGTGGCCAGGAGAACGTGCACAAAGAAGATGCTTTTGGTGCCTGAGTCTGTAGGTGTTAGTGACTGAAAGCACATCTTGCAGAAACATGCTAAAGGTGAAGAGAGAGTCTTGCATTTGCCAAAACATTTTGAAAATTATCTCCTGCCTTTCTAGTGATAATTGTATCCCTTTCATATGCTGTTCAGAAGGCCCCACCAGAAGGGGTTTGTTGAAAGGAAATTTTAGCAGAAATTTTGTAACCGGATGTGCTTGCATTGAAAAAGGCTGGCTGGGGTGCTGAAGGCTTTAAATGCTTTTTTTGCTTTTTTTTCTCAGTATGTGCTGACAATGAGAATGAACTAGAGGCAGACCAGCAGATGGACAACTTGTACCTGAAAGCTTTGGAGGGATTTATTGCCGTGGTGACACAGGATGGAGACATGATCTTTTTGTCAGAGAATGTCAACAAATACATGGGTCTTACCCAGGTAACTTGTTCCCTTATGCTTTCCTCTCTTTGTAATGCAGTTCACAGAAACAACACTTAGTCTAAATGCAGAAAACCCAGCTGTGTGTCACTGCAAAGAAGACTGGAAATAAAATGTCTTATTTCTCAGGCAGGTACCCTGCACAGCAGACAACAAGGATTGGAGGTTCCCTCTCCCTTCCTACCAAGTTGTAGTGTCTTTGGTGACTGCAAAGTTGCCTTCCTAGATATTACTGGGGAGAAGAGAAGGCACTTACTCTACTTGTGCCTTAGACTATGGGATAGAGGAGATAGAGCTGCTCTTTTGGGTCCCCCTTTTTCTGCTTTGTGGATTGGGACTTTTCTCCTGTGTTGAAAATAACAAGTGGTATTGACTGTTAACTGCACTGTGCAAATTGAAAGATGAGAGAATTGTTCTGGGGAGAAAATGAGGATCTATGCATAGGATAAACAAAGGGAGGGTTGTAGGATTTGTGCCCGTGAGCATCCTGTCAATGCACTTGGTTCAAGTGACCAGTTTCATCTGAATTGTATTTAAAAACAGATAAATACCTTCAGTTGCTCTGATTTGGCTAAGTGTAGCTTTTACTTCTACACAGGTGGAACTCACTGGACACAGCATTTTTGACTTCACTCATCCATGTGACCATGAAGAAATTCGAGAAAATCTGAGTCTGAAAAATGGTAACAATGAAAATACAAAAGTCCCTGCTTGCTTTTGAAATAACCAAATGAAGTAAATGGCTAGTAGAGATCTGTTAGTCATGGTACAGGGAATTTTCAGTAATCATTAACTGTTATTCAGTGCTTTGCAGATTAGTTTTGTTTTGCCAAATATTGCTTAAATATGATAGTACTAAGGAATTGTTTGTTTAGTATTTTCCTTTCATCAAGTTTAGATGGGTATAATGTTTTCAACTGTAATGCTTTGGAAAGATTTATGTGCTGCAAGCTAAAACATAGGTTTAAAATGCACAAAGTCCTATTTAAGTTCCACTTAAAGTTTTAGGTCTGAGCTCTACTAACTGCTCTGCAATGGTTGATGCATCTTTGATGGTCTCTGCAGGTAAATTATCTGAGAATTAGTGTTATTTCTGTTGAATGCTTCATGTTTATAAGTAGGAGAAAGCAAGAAGGAAAGAGAAAACTCATTTGCCTTTTCCTAATTCAGGTCCAGGCTTTGGAAAGAAAAGCAAAGAGATGTCAACTGAGCGGGACTTCTTCATGAGGATGAAATGCACTGTTACCAACAGAGGCAGAACTGTCAACCTCAAGTCTGCCACATGGAAGGTACTGTATTTGAGCCAAATTAAGTGGTTTTGATTTTTATAGACATTTTGATGTGCAGAGAAAGTACATCCTAAGTTTGGTTCTCATTATTTCAGGTTTTGCACTGCACTGGACAAGTTAAAGTATATAACACTTGCCCTCCTCACACTCTGTGTGGGTATAAGGAGCCTCTTCTCACCTGCCTTATAATAATGTGTGAGCCTATTCAGCACCCTTCAAACATCGATATCCCCCTGGACAGCAAGACCTTCCTGAGTCGCCATAGCATGGACATGAAATTCACCTACTGTGATGACAGGTAAGCTCCACTGGTTTTTCCTTTCCATAGGTGTTTTTTTCTTCCTGAACAAAACAAGCAGTTCTTCCAAACGTCCTGTGTGGACCTGGTAAGCAAGGACTAGAAAAATGTACGGCCTGTTACCAAAATGGCTATTTATGGCTTACTTAATTCACCTCAAATTTCAATTTGGGCAAAGCAATACTCCTGATGTATTTTCTTCTCCTGCCAAGTGAGGAATTCAATTTTACTGGGAAGTGTGAGGCAACTTGGAGCCACAGACATCAGCTTCTTGGGATTTAACAAACTGAAGGGTATACAGGATTTCTGTTCCCATGTTTTAGAGAGCGTGTCCCATGGCACACCATACGGACCTTAGTCAGGGACTGTTTTACGGTTGGTTTGGCCCAGGATGCTGTTGTCAGTTAGCTGGCAAGTACTTCTTACTCTAAATTAGCCAGGAATTGCTAAGGCATCCAGAGTACCTGGCTGCTCTGAAATGGAGTTGCAGCCTCGTGCTTAATGAAAAGCAAACAGCCTGTATTGGTTATCTACATGCGCCTCTTAGTGACGAAATGAAGCGGGGGAAGGATCTTGCATCAGGCAAGGGTCTTGTCCTCTGCTCCCCACACTTCACTCTTGAGTGGAAAAAATGGAGATCCCTCTGGTCTCCACCTGCCTGACTAGTCCGGGGACCTCCACGGCCTTTCATGATGTCTGCCTCTTCTCCCTGTCCATGTGCTGTGATAACAACCTTCCATGCATGCGAGCGAGCCAGAGATCCCTTCCCATGAAGTGTCTTCCTGTCCCCAGTTTGCCCAGAGAAAGTCTTGTCTTTACTGCTGTGGATTTGGGGTTTGTTTTGGGGTTTTTTAAGTTTATGAGGTCATCCCTAAATTCAAGATGAACTTTTGAACTGCCTAAAGAAATTGGTCTCCTGAAATTCAGAGATGCTAGCAACCTCAGAGGTCTGGAGGCTTATCAGTGAGATTATACGTATACTTGCAACTCATGCAGAAACTCACAGGACTGACAGCTTTGTTATTTTCTTCAACCTTCGAAGGTTTTCTTAAACTTTGCTAAGTAAGATTATTTTTTTAAACAATGTGATGAAGCAGCCATATAAACTTGCAGTGTTAGCAGCTGTGGACGAAAGCAAGATTGCAAGTGTGAAACTTGTGACTGACCTTCTAACCTCTCTGAGAAACTGAGCAGCAAGTGTGCTTTAACTAGAAATGGTCTCTGATGTAATCACAATCAGACTTTTTTCTTCATTAATATTTTCAAGATGAAAATACGGAGATATAAATAGGATTTTGCTGCTGGAGGGAGAAGCAACAATATGGTAGTGACTCATTATTAAAAGCAATGTGACCCTGAATTACTGGGGCCATTCAGTGGCAGGCTACAGGAGAGTAGCAGAGGATTTTGCTTTATTGCAGCATTCACATGTCTCTGCAAAGCTTAATGCATAAGCCATTATAAATGAGAATTAGAGGGACTGATGCTATCCCATTAAAGATAGACATGCTTATTTTTAAAATAATAATATATTAGGCCCTGTCTTAAATAGTGGGTGTTTGATTTACAGGGAAAATGTTTCACATGGCAGTAAAATACAACAGTTTCCTGTGGAGGATTGAACTTGTAGGGATTTTAGAGATTTTTTTTCTTTAAAACCAGACTACAAAATAGTACATCTTTTACTAGATAGTTTTGGTTGAATGTTTCATTCCTGTAGATTTTGATCAAGCTGCAAAAAGCCAGCCAGGGCAGAGAAGGAGGAGGAGACCTCACAAACCTTTCAGGTTCTTCGCAGCAGATCCACCTGGCCCCCACTTCCCTCCCAGAGGGATGTTGATTTCTCTCCAGCAGGCGACACTTCACTAGACACATAAAAATGCAAAACACTCAGCTGTTCTTATCAAATTCAGTGCTGCTAGACAAGTTGCATTGAAGGAGCAGCTTCTGCCAAGAATGTAAGTCCAGGCTGGGGAGCAGAGGAGGGAAGGCAGCACGTGCCAGTCAGATGCCTAAACTCTTTTCTACACACTCTGTCCTTTCTGCAGTGATGCAGCAGCGCTGACACAGCTCATTGCTTCATAAGGGACGGTGTCTTTCCAGTTCAGGGCTGGCATCATGGAGGGCAGCATGCCTCCCCTACCAGGCTTCTGCAGTGGTCCTGGTATCGTCCTTGCTGTTCATCTGGTGTGAATTATGCCTTAGGTTTTAACTTCTATATTTTTCAAATCCTGTACTGCCTAGTGTGTAACTCTGAAGTTTCGTGTGGCCTGTTAGCTGCTGTTCTCTCATGCTGGTTAGACATAACAATCCCTCTCTAGGTTTGCTCTTCAAGGACACTTTGATTGTCCCAGGCCCCAAAATGTGTAAACTAAAAGCCTTTGAAGAGGAGGGACAAACTTGGGGTAATTACATCATTAACTGAAGTTATAATTGGAGAATTAACCCTGATATGCAAATAAACCAAACCTATAAAAGTGTGAAGAACCCGTGACCCAGGGTCCATCTCGGGTGGAGCCCCTGAGAACCTTTTGACTGCCCAGGGTGTGCCTTCGAAGGCCCTTCAAACAAATACCTACTTTTATTCTCTTATTTTTGTCTAGCCTCTGTTTTCCGGTAGCCACTTTCAGGCATCATGGACAGGTCTGCTTCCAGGGAGCATTAAGTTTTTCTTTTCAAAGCACTCAGTCAAAGAAGCTCTGGGATTTCTGAGCATAATCTCCTTAGGGAGGCTCATAGTCTCTGTCTGACAAAGCAACATGCAAAATACAGGCTGGCTACCTTGCAGCATTTTGTGACAAAAACTAGTTGGCTTTTGCTTAGGAGGGTACAGGGTAGATGCAATATGAAGCAGGGAAGACTGGCCATCATTTAAAACATGTGAGACAGTAGCCCATATAATTTGCCTTCCAAAAATAAATTGTGCATGTGGGCCTATGACTTGGCAGTGGTTAGGTGGGATATGTTTGTATTCTTAAAACAGTTTTTGCAAGGTGATGTGCCTGTAGAGAAAGGTTCGTGAGATATGAATAATAAATAATGGTTGTTCTGTTAAATGCCTGCTTCAGCCATTCCTGGAGAGTGATTTAAAAACGCTCCCTTGCTCCACTTATCTTGGCTAAATGGTTTACAAGAAGGATTGTTTTAGCTGTAATACAGAAATGCTGATCAGTGGTACAATTTAATAATCCAAGTGAGGGCTTAGTTCAGCTGCACAATGCTTTTGTGTCAGGAAAGTTTGCCAGTGAGGGTGTTCTAGTCAGAAGAAAAGGCATGTCTTTGTACAAAGGCAATTTTGTTACCTTGGTGGCATAGCTACTGCTTGGTGCATCTTCATGTTCAGGGCCACAGGGCAAGGAGTAGGCAGAAATAGTGGCAGCATGTTCCTGTTGTGGAAAAATCCACAAAACAAAAGTGAAAACTGTACTTGACTTTGATAAAAACCCCCAAAACTGCTTCAGGTGCCCAAGCACAGACAGTTGGTCTGAGCCTTTATGCCTTAAGCACGTCAAAGGAACACCAGATGCTGTGGATTGGAGGGAAACAGGGTTTCAAGAGCTGTGAGGGCAACATGCCTTTAATCTTCATCCCTGTGACCTCTGCAGTGCTGGGGAGGGGAGAGGGAAGCGCTCTCCCTTTGCCTGTAATTGCCCTGGGGAGCACGTGTGAGGGGAGGGAAGGGTGGGTAAGGAAACAGATTTGTTGTGCAGGGGGTGAGATGCACAGGTGGCAACTCCAGAGGCTGCATCACCAGCCATTTCCCTGGCACTGGCACACTGAATAGTGTATGTCTCCATTCCTTTGAAGGCATAGCTTGCTGTGGGGAATCATATGTCCCTGAATACTAGAAACCTGATTGATTACATATCCTTTTCTACTTTTTCTTGCTTGGGACTTTTTAATGGTAAAGTTGAAGAAGACAAAAGGAGTAGTGGAGGATATGTGGTGATTCAGAATAGGATGGTGTAGGAAAATGCAATGCCATAGTGTTGGTCCCAGTTAGATTTCCCATATGAGTATTCATGTGGGATCCAGGCTGTGCCCAGCTGAGAGGAAACTGAGTTTTATTGTGTTTCCAGTTATGTCCCAGTAAATAAGAAATATGCAGGCACAGGACTTTGGATGCGGATTTAAGTCAATTTGCCATTTGACCTATACTTGGGGAATATTTTTAAGTCAAATGAGAATGCAAGGAAACATTTGAATGGACCTCCTGTCCTTTCACTCCTGCTCGGGGGAAAATGCAGTATGAAGATGAGTGAAGTGGTGATATCTGAAGCCAAAGATCCACATTTGACAAAACTGACTTTTGGTATATATCATATTTAAGAGTAAAACATGACCTACTTCTTTTGTTAATAACAAAACCTTGATTTAGGTAGACAGAATGAGTAGGAGTGACAGTCCTGGTGGAGATTTTCATGTACACGTGTAGTTGTTTTGCCTCGCAGGGCAGATACACCTGACCAGGCCATCCATCCCTCTCAGGAGTGGCCAGGGGTCCCAGGATTTTGGGGTTTTTTTTTTTCATTGGCTTGGGTTAGAGTAGAAGCAGCCATGAATATTTTTGAGAGGAATTGTGGTTAGTTGGCAAGACTGCCCTGCTGCTTGCTCTAGCAGGCTGACAGAGTGCTTTACCCCAGGCACAGTGTCTGTGTTAGGCTTTATTGTTTTTCTCTTTTTTTTTTTAACTCATTCTGCTTTAAGTATAACTTTGTTTTGTTTGTTCCCCTCAAGACCAATTTAACTTCAATAACTTGGTAACAGTTTGAATACAGAAAGACTTTGTTAAGAGATCCACACCCTCACACACACAGTCCGCACAGGGCCCAACGAATATACACCTGGCTATTTTTTATGAGCAGTAAACATTGGAGCAGTCTTTTACAGAGCCTGACTTCTCAGTCCTGATGGTTCTTACCATACTATTTTAACTCAAGAAATGGTATACAATAAAAAGCTTTGTGTTCCTGTAAAGGAACAGAAAAGCAAAATTTTAAGAAAAACAAAAATACTTCAACTAGCTCATCTTGTAGGAAATACAGCCTCGAAGCAGTGAGTTTTGTTTGCTTTGCTGTGTCTCAAAGAGATAAAATAGGGCAAAGTTGTGCAAATCTAGAAATAGGATTCAGATCACTTGTTTCTTAATTATGTACCCTAAGCACAAAACTTTGCCTTTATTCCATGTCCCAAAAATTAAGTATTAAGATACTTATATATATATTGTCTATTTAAGGGAAACTGAAATAGTGCTGAAAACGCACTTGAGTGGTGGCAGTTGGGACAGATCTGCTACTGCAGATGGCTATTGCCCACCTCCTCACTGTGTTTTCTGAGATTCTGACCTCTGTACATCATGATGACAAGTCCAGCTCAGAAAACTGAAGTGCCACTCTGGCAAAAATTAAAATTCCCCCAAAGGTGTGTTCATGAGAAATTTGTGTTCTCAGAAATGAGTTGGTAACAGGAAAATAAACAGCCTTGCAGCCCACCTGTCATCTTCAACAAAAAAATTACTATTATCTTACTAATTAGCATTCTACAGATGCCAAGGAAACACAAAGCTTACCATGGCAGGAATGCCATCCAAAACCACCATACAGTTTGTTTTCTAATTTTGTCATTCCACAGCTTGCACAAAGAGCAATTTTCTGTCTGGTGTCTAAGCAAAAGCAGAAGTCTTGTGCCTGAACTCAGTTTTGTAAATGATCCCTTGGTGCCATGGGACATGGACATTTCCCCGAGTTTCTTAGCTGTGTACTCCTCCTTCTCATAGCTCCGTGGGATGCCTTTTCGTTTGCACTTAGTCCTCTGTGTGTTCACTTGGCATTTTGTGTTGCTGAGGCTCCTGTGGAGAGCACATGGAGTTTGGAGGGTGCACCTCACTGGCAAACCTCAAAGTGATGCTCAGGTGAGGTCAGTGCAAGGACCTGTGCCAAACACTCACTGCCTCCTGGCGCAGGGGCTGCTCAGGCTCTTGGCTGTGCCCAGTCTTCTTCCATGAGCATCTTGGGAGAGCCACAGGATGGCTGTGATGGGTATAGGGATAGCTGCCCATCTCGACCCTGGTGTATACTGTGGCATGAAATACGCTCATCTGATTTCCAGCCCTGCACAGCCTGCAGCCTACAAGATTTTTTTAAAGTTTTTCAGGGTCAGCAGCACCACAGGAGAAATAAAGAAAGTTATTATTACAGGGTGTGAGCTGCCAATTTATGCACCGAAAACTAATAGAGATAACAATTATTGGAGAGAGAGTGTTTGTTATAAAATAGTGGTATTTAAAAATGTATTTCAGAAACACTGTCAGCCACTTTTAGGGGGGTTTTGTGAGTGGGAAAAAGGAACATGCTACAATTTTTTTAAAAAATCATGTCAATCCTAGGAGTCTTCAAAGAGAAGTGTAATGAATCTGAATAGTGTTAACAGGTGAACAGATAGGTCAGTGAGGGCATAGAGGCTGTTTAGCCATTTATTATTATTTTTTAAAGTAACTATTTTAAAACAATTACTCTTCATCAGTATTTCACTGTTACCAGGCATGGGTTTAGAACTTAGCCAATGTTGTGGTGTTTGTGGGTAATTTTTTGATATCTTATTTTTATCTTTTTGTGTAATATGTAGTTGGTTGTAGTAAAAAGGTACTAGCAACCCACCACTTGCTAACTTCCATCCAAGATTACATTAAATCTAATTCGATTTGACATTGTCACAGCAGGATTGCACCACAAGTCATTTTGTGCCATGGAATGACAAGAAGAGTAATTTTGTAGTGAGGGTGCTCATTATGAACAGCAAGGAGCAGTTTGAGAAGGGGCATTACAGGATTGGAATACATAAATTTTGTATAGAGATTACAATTCCCATATGAGAAGAGTCCCTCAGCCTGCTGTAACGTGTATTTTTTGTTTGCCATCTCAGTTCCACTGCTGACATCCATGAAGGCTGTAATGTGGGTTTGGATTTGCACTGGTGCTGCTGGGTACATGGTGCTTCTGTTTTTTCCCCATTATCTTCATTTCCTTTTCCTTCTCCCTGCTCAACCCCCACTTGGCTCTCAGCTCCCAATGACTGGATTAAGCGTAAATACTCAACTTCCTGAACCTTAAAATCCTTGCCCTTGCGATGAGCTCCAAACTAACTGGAACGGCTTGATGATATTGTGCCATTGTATAACAAACGGCCATAGTTTCTGTTTTTAAAGACCATGTATTTACACTGGTCCTGGCAAAAGCCTCTGGTCACTTACACCAGTGTGTCCCAGCTAGCTGTGTAAAGGCAAGCAGCAACTGTATTTTGTGAGCCTTAATTTTACTAGGGCTCCTTCAGTATATGTTGTTTTCTTCCGATGATTCAGCTTTGATGACCAACTCATTATGCGAACTACTTTTCAATAAGAAAGAAAAAACAAATTGTGCTTTCAGAAAAAAGTTAGATTTGAGTGGGATGCAATTTAAAAGCTCAGAAGCTTGTCAGCGAAGAAAGTAAAAAAACCTCTTTGAAACCTGGATTCAAACATTTCCCCTTTGTTGTGTAAATAAAACACAATAATTGTAACTGTAAATAAAACTGGAAACATAAACAGCAGAGTAAGTTTTTGAGGGGAACCCAATACAAGCTACAGCTTTTGCTCAACTAAAGTTTTATAAACCCATGTTTGTTCCATGGAAATCAGGACAGAGAATAGTTTTCAGAGTGACAAAACCAAGGTGTCCTGGGGCTATGAGCTGTAGAGTCCTGTGGAGGTGGAGTCGAGGGAAAAGCTGACTCAATACCTTGGCGTTCAAGCCATACACAAAATAGTCCCATCTTAATGTGTCTTCCTTGCTGGAGGGGGATCCAGGAGATGAATGCCATGCTCTTGCTCTGTTTGTTT
Organism: Ifrita kowaldi; assembly: GCA_013398055.1. NCBI lineage: Eukaryota > Metazoa > Chordata > Aves > Passeriformes > Cinclosomatidae > Ifrita > Ifrita kowaldi. The sequence goes on from VZRS01003115.1 coordinate 56,001, forward strand.
TACAGTATTTACATGTCTGTCTTGTAAAGACATGCTTGTGTCTGGAGGGCTGGGCCAAAGCTGTCCTTCCAGGGAGCACACGAACCTGAGGATGTCTCTTAAAAGTAGCAACACCACAAATCAAACGTGGTGGTGGCAGATAAAGCCATTCCGAATGAGTTAGTGATGAGGCATAAAACCTGGGCACTGCCACCTGACAGCTGTGAGGTGCTGCAAGATGTGACCATTCTTTGCAAATCTCCCAGCTTTTAAAGGTTTATGACAGCTTCACAATCAGTTTGTGTCCTTTCTGCTGCTATTCCCTGTATTACAGGTTATTATTAGAATTTAGGAGCTGGGAAGACACATGCAAGAGTGTCACTGTCTTGTAAACCAGAAGATAATCTTTGCTTTTGAATTAATTTTATGTACTTTTTTAAACTCACTGTGTTTCCTGTAAAGTTGTGTGTGATGGTATTTCCAATTGAAATAGAACATTTTTCTTCCACCCCCTCATTAGAGAAAATCATCCGCACAGTTTGATGACCTATTTTCATTGATTCAGGAACTTGTGAGAAATCCTGCCTTGTGTCAGAAAGACTCTGAAAAAAAAGTGTAGTTTTTGAGATCATAGCTTTCTTTGTGTAAAATCCTACTTAGTTTCTGGATTAGTCACCCAAGTAACCTAATCCATATGCCAAAGTTCTCCAGTAACTGAGGAAAGACTAAGTAGATGAGCATTTTTTTTCTTTTACCTGCCCATAATCTCTCACCTGGCATTTTTATTTTGTTAAATGCAGTGCCCAAAGTAGTGATTTAACCCTTTTGTGTATGTTTTTAAAAGGTACGCATACTTTTAAACCTGGTGGTGCCAACCACTACCCCCCTCACACACATTTGATTTTGAGTGGTTGTTGTTGGGAGTTTCTGCATGTAGCGGACAGCTTGAGAACTCTGTCAGCAACAAAACTTGATACCTTCTATTACAGATAGCATGCAATAGGTATAGGAAAATTTGCAATGCACACACTGACATCCTTAGGAATTTTTATTCCAGTAGTAGTAGTACAAGGCAGTTTATTCTGAACACAGAGATATTTCAGAATGTGGTCAGAAGTCCTCTACAGCTTCTCATGTGTTTGCAAGGTCAGAATTTCTCGTATTGCTTTTTTAATTCTGTTAGTCTAAGGACTAGAGCTGACAGCTGCCCTGCACACGTAAGCATAAGGCTACAGTGACCTGAATTTTAAATACGTGCTTTTTTTTTCTTAACCAAGAATTACAGAGTTGATTGGATACCATCCAGAGGAGCTGCTGGGTCGTTCAGCATATGAGTTCTACCATGCCTTGGATTCGGAGAGTATGACCAAGAGTCATCAGAACCGTAAGTCATGTTCTTATTTTTCTCAGTAGTTTGCATGTAAAGCATAAATTGTGGGTACCTCAATACATAGTTGAAAATATAAGTGCATTTTGTGTGCAGATACTCTCCAAGAGTAGTATTTACACCAGGTTACTCTGCTTGTCTAGCTGAAATCTGCTGCTGGTCTTTCCAGAGGGTCTGTTTTTCACCATAATTAAAACTGAACTTGGATGTTAGAGAGGAGAATCACTGCCTCTCTAAGGTATAGTGCAAGGTTCAGCTGAAAATTTGAAAAGCTGAGTTAGGCAGTTCTAGCCTGGTGAGAAGGGCATTTACTGGTGGCCAAGAGAATTGGGATTGTTCAGCCCAGAAAGGTGAAGGAATTGGGGTGACCTTCCAGTAGCTAAAGGGAGCCTACAGGAATAATAGAGAGGGACTATTTACAAGAGCATGTAGTGACAGGACAAGTAGGAGTGGCTTCAGACTGACAGAGGCAGGGTTTAGATGAGATATTAGGAATAAAGTTTTTAGTATCAGGGTGGTGAGGCACTGGAACAGGTTGCCCGGAGAGGCTGTGGCTGCCTCATTCCTGGAAGTGCTCAAGGCCAGGCTGGATGGGGCTCAGAACAGCCTGGTCCAGTGGAAGGTGTCCCTGCCCATGGCAGCGGCTGGAACTAGGTGATCTTTAAGGTCCCTTAAAGATCCCAAGCCATTCCATGATTATCTTTCTCATGTGCTGTTGGGCTCAGCAGGCACAGCTAAAGGGAAATAGGAAGAGCTTATTGCAGTGTTTTTTCAAATGTCTCTCTTTTGCTACCAGGTAACAACTACCTTCCCCATCCAAAGTAGATGTGCAAGGAGATTTTCTAAAAGGGATATTCGTTATACAAATAATACCTACTGCCAGGAACAGCTGCTTCTTGTTATTGTTATGCCTATGGGAACTGCTCCCATAACTAAAACTGTTTTAGCTGTTCTTAAAGTAAAGTACCTGCATTACTCTGGGAGCAGAGATCAGATCCCAGATCCCTCTCCTCAGCAGGCCACACAGTTACAACTTCCATCTCTCTCACATCAGGTGTCTTAAAATAATTGGATTTAAATCTTCAGTCTCTGTCGTTAAGAGCTGGTGCTTTGGCTGGAGACAAGGAGGTGCATTAATATACAAATGACATTTCCCACCCTTGGCTGTTATGGCCCCCAAACCAGTTTATTGGAGAGTTCTCAGCAACACATCACTAAAACCTCTGCAGATGCTCTTTTTACAGAAACAAAGCAAAACAGCTAGACTGGAACCTACAAGATCAAAAAGAAAAAGCGCACACACCTTGTAGTTGCTGTGATGAAGGTCTCTGTCCTCAGGAAAAAGCCCATTACTTAGGTCACATCTGTGGGGAATTGCCCACCAAACAGACTTACAGAAAATATTTCTGTACTTCCCAGAGAAAAGTTGCAGCAAAGAATAGCTGTCTGACCCTAAGGGGTTAGCTCCAATGGCAAAGATTCAGGACAGTTTTAAGTTGAAATGTTTCTTGAAAAAATATTTGGCAGTGATGAAAGTTGTATGCTGTAAAACAGTGTTGATATGAATCATCCTGTTTCCAAAGCTGCTTAAAAGAAAAAAATAGATCAGCCCGTACTTGGTGAGAGTTATCTGGGAATGTAATTTTTGAATTGTTTCTTAGGTAATATTTTAGCGTTTTTTCCAATAAAAATGAGTAAGTGGTATTTATAGATAGGATGTTCATATCCTATGCTGGGCTGTTGAAAGTCATCCTGAGAAATCAGGGGGTGTGCTGCACTGGTACTTTTGAATCAGTGAGTTGGATTTCTAAGAACGGGACACCAGCAGGGAGGGAATAAAATGGGAGCTGGCAATCCATTTGGTAACGGGAAAGGGAAAGTGAGTAAGCCCTTGTTGGTTATCCCTATCTAGTTAATGAAATGGGAGCACTGAGTTACTTGTCCGTGTAAAGATTTCTTTAGAGTTTCTAGTACCCACCATGACCAGGCACTAACAGATGTTTCTCCTCACTCCAGCAATTCAATTAACCCCACATAGTGCAGTGTGTGTGTCTAGATGCCATTTGTGCCCACTGAAAAGGGCCATGTCCTACAAACTTGCTGCAGGGTACAAGGTCTGATCAAGAAGCACAATGAGGGCAAGAGTAAGTCTTAGAGGGGTGGTATTGCACCAGCAAAAGTCCTCAAGGCCCTGCACAGGTTATAAATGTTTAGGATCAAACTGTTCCATAGATTTATGATAGCGCAGGATCAGCATGGATTATCTTTTCACTGTTGGAAGCACAGGACCAAAGTCTATTGCTGTGATAAATGTGGCTGCCCACAACAGAACCGTCAGTTTAAATCACCAGCAAATTTGACCCCTTTAGTTTTTCTAAGATAAATAGTTCCTGTGTCTTCTGGGACCATCAGGCTTCTTACCAAGTCAGAGAACAACCACAAAGACAAAGTGACAGCAAGCTGCGACTTGACAAAACACACATAAACCCTTCAAATAGGAAATGCCTGGATTCCATTGTGTGCCACTGAGGTGCTATGTAATGCACAGGGTAACCAAGCAGGTACAGAGCTTATACAGACCTTACTTGTTCTTCCAAGCATGTGGCTATACAGAACTTACTCATTTTCCCTGGCCACGTCCTTTTGAACATGGATATATTCACCTCAAAATTCATGTTCAGCACAATTGCATTTATTAAACAATAATTTTTATTAGAAATATGCTATGTATAGAGTATATCTCCTTGCAATAATACAGTCATCAATTCTGAGTGCCCACCAGTTAGTGTTGTAAAGATGTATAGGAAATAGAGGAAGGAGACCAAAGTTTGAAAAGACAAACCTCAAATTAATCTCTTGCACAAAGCAGAACTCCTTCCCTTTCCTTCCTTCTAATTTAGTGATAAATCATGCTTATTGCAGCTTTACTGTACTGCAGGGTTGGGGGTTTTTTTCTTGAGTTGAAATAACCTCATGCTCAAGCAAGCCACAATAGTGCCTGTGTTGATGGCTGAAGTACAACAGCAGAGTGAGTACGAGAGCCTTAATCAGTCGCTATCGCGTGGAAGATGAGCGTGCGCTGGGCAGAGTTTCACACACCCCCGGTTCTATGGTGCACAAACAAGATGCAAATTTCTGTCTTGTTACATAAATCTACACAACAGATTGACTGTACAACTGTATTTTCTGATTCAGCAATTAAGAATCTATAATAATTTCCACTAAGAGCTGCTCTTGTTGGCATTAAAGCCACTGGGAATTTTGCTCCCGACTTCAGTGGGGAGCTGAGTGTCTCCACCTGGGACCTGCCACTTGGTAGGACATAGTAGAAGTTCAGCAAGCCTTCCAAGGGAATCATGGTTTTGTGTTCTATTAAATTCATCCCTGCCTTCCCTCTCTCTCCATACAAAGATAAGGAATATAATTGGAGCCTATTTCATTGACATGTAACTCATTCTGTACAGACACAGGTAATGTATATTTTACAAAAAAGCTAAAAAAAATAAAGAGAGAAGTGAGAAGTTCACTCTGAAGGCAGAACCTTAAATGTAGCATTGAAAACAAAGTCAGCAGTTACAAGTGTATTAGTAATTTATGAGATTACCCCATGGAGGGATTCTGCTGTACTTTATTGTATCAAACATGACATGCTTTGAATAATAATAATAAAAAAGATTAAAGCAGTAAAAAGCTTCTTTGTAATGTAACAGGCGCCTACACTGTGACTCTTATTGATGAACTGATGATTAGGAAGCAGTGTAATTATGTTTCACAAGCAGAGCAGAACAGTCCAGTCACTAAAACACTTTGAAATGAAAGCCTTTTGATTTTGTTCCACCAGAAGTATTTAATCAATAAAAGTAATGTTCTACTTTGTCTAAATAAATTAAATGAAGGATGATTAAATACTCCTAGGAAGAAAACAAACAAACTTCAGAAATAGAAGGATAAACACAGCAACAATTATCTGCAAAACAGTTGTTGTATTTTACAGGCTTGGATTTATACATTTGTATGGTGGTGACGTAGGAGAGGCTGACAATGAATAGCTTCTGTTAATGGCCACATTCACTAGGAATTTTTCTGTAAAAAGACCACAGAATCAATTTCCCAGTCCTCCTGAGTCAAACTGCATTATTTCTAGGGCATCAGTTTGATGGCATACTTCTTTTGGATGTAAAACCTGTTTAAAAGGAAAGGTTGCCAGTGTGTGGTCAGAGGTTTAGTTCAGCCAGTTCCCACTTCTGCTGCTACTCGGTGTGGCTATGTCTGCTTACAAGTACAAGCTCTTATTAGTGCAAGTACTGCTTGTCTACTCCAGCTCTAATTTTATTGCCATTGATCAACATTATTTTTCCTTCACTGACAACTTTGAATTACAACAGACAGGACATCATAAAAATTTACATCTCAGAAGTCCAAAGCTCCCCACTGAAAACTCATTCTCTGCAAATATTGCAAAATATTGGGGGGTAGCAGGGCTACAGATTTCACCCTTCAAACATTTAGAAGCTTTAAACCCAAGTTGTACCATTGTCAGTTTATTGCTTGAAAAACACAGGACAGTTCAAAAAACAGAGTTAAATAAACATTATTTGATTTGGTCACGTGGGTCTTGGTTTCTTCTAGGTTGCTAATTCCAAGCTCTCGCAGAGGAACACCACAGTTCAACCAGAGGGAGAAATACAGTAGTTCAGCTTTTTTTTGTCTAGACAAAGCAGTCCTGTTTACTAGTCTTAATTTTTACACTTTTTAAAAAAAATTCTTAGTGAATATAGCTTTTAAATCATCTGATTCTTATATTATCAATCACCTAAATAAGGAAACTATGAATAGTTTCCTCGATAAATTCACTTTTCTACAGATCAATTTGGAAGCCCATACTGAGACACTTCTACAACAGGGACTCAAGAAACATGCAGTCAGCAAGCATTCTTTAGGGAGCAGTTGGGATATTATATTAAATTTTTAAAATTCTACATTCTAAGCTGAAGATTCAGACCATCTCAAGAACTCGAATGCTAGAACTCAAATTTTCAGTCTTGAGTAGAAGCCTCAAATGAACAGCCCCTTTCATGTTTAAAATGGCTGAATTTCCCCAAAGTTAAGCACATCCTTGTTAACAAATGCCTCAGTGCACTTCTGCATAATGAAAACTCAGGAGTGGGCGTATTTAAAACAAGTGTTACATGTTGTGTGTTCCTGTCCTGCTGCATTATTTATATCTCTGCCCCCTTTTCTCAGTGTGTACAAAAGGTCAAGTAGTGACGGGCCAGTACCGTATGCTTGCCAAGCACGGGGGATACGTATGGCTGGAGACCCAAGGAACAGTGATTTACAACACCCGAAACCTACAGCCCCAGTGCATCGTCTGCGTCAACTACGTGCTGAGGTGGGTTCAGGGGACACACCAGAACACGTGTGCATTCATGTGCTGGAGAAATGCAATATTTGGAGGAACTTCTCAAGGGTCTATTTATTCAGCGTTGTTGTTCCAAAATCAGTTTAGTCATGTTTGTTCAGTCTTGTTTACTGATGTTGACATCAATGAAAAATGTGGCATGCCTGTTCCCATACGCGCTGTTGAAATACACCACAGCCTTTCTCCTCCGCAGAGCGGCTGCTGTGCTCATGCAACACAGTATAAGGTCAGCACCAAAGATTTTATTGTGTAACACAACTGCTAATGTGTTTTGTTTTTCTAATGCTGTGACCAAGAGATAAAACTAAGTAGTAATTGTATCATATGTTGCTAGGAGAAGCTCTTTACAGCCTCAAAAATCAGGACCAATCAGAAGTTTTGCCTTCATTTGGCAAAACTAAAGTTTTTTTGGTCCTAGTTGGGGCCAAAATAGCAAATACTTATTTGAGTGATAGTCATTACAGCCTTGACTACATCCCTTTAAAAAGCAGAGCAACAAAGCCCCAAGTATTCCCACAGAAGTCCTGACCACACTCTCTGCGTCATCCGAGATGGTGGTGCTCAGCAACGCTGGAACTGTGCCTCGCCTGGCGAGAGCCTGGCATGCAACCCAGAGGCCAAAATGCTCCTATAGCCCCAGCCTCAGGGAGTTTGTACTGCCTACTTTATCCACACCTTTCATCTTTACAGTACAAAATGCCTGAAACCTATTCTCTTCTTAGTGAAATTGAGAAGAACGATGTTGTGTTCTCCATGGACCAAACAGAATCACTCTTCAAGCCTCACCTGCTGACAATGAACACTGCCTATGACAGCGGCATCCCTGCGACAGAGAAGAGTGACTTCTTGTTTACTAAGCTAAAGGAAGAACCAGAGGAACTTGCTCAGCTGGCACCAACACCTGGTGATGCCATTATTTCCCTGGATTTTGGTTAGTATTTGTATAAATTATTTTTGTGCAACAAAGAACCACATGTGAGCCTACATTTAGAAAGTTAATAGACAAGGTCTGTTTGCTCTGTGTACAAATTGGGAGTAATGGCTAAAAGAGCCCACATGCTCACACCAGTGGAAAATTTCTGTGAATGAGAGCAGAATCAGGCTTTCTTGCTGACTAAATAACGTGCATTAAGTCTATGCCAACTTATTGTCATGGCAACTAGGAGCAGTGTTTACTTTTAATGAATAGCTGCAGTTATATCATAACACTGCACCAGCTAAAAGTATTCATTAATATTGTTAAAACTCCATCCAGGAACACAGAAGTTTGAGGAAACCCCTGCCTTCACCAATGCTGTTTTGACACCAAACAAAGCATGGCCAGTGGAAGTGAAAAGCCACCCTGCTCAAGGTGAAACACTGACAATACCATCCTTTACAATGCCTCAGATTGCACCTGGCAGCAGTACTCCAAGTGCAAGCAGCAACAGTAGCTGTTCCACGGTAAGAAGAGCTTAAAAAACATTAAAAGTATGTTATGCTTTGTATGCAAATCCCATCAATATCTGTAGACAACATTTTTGTGTTAGCAGTCCTGTCTCACTCCTTATTAGCAAGACCCAGCATATCTCTATCCTTCCTATATTGCATCATGCCTTAAGAATCCATAGCAAAACTATCAAATGGGAACGATATCCTGGCTTCACACTGTGGTCCTCGTTGTTGCCCAGCTGTCCCTCAGTAATTACTGTAACATATAGAACAACTAGTAGGAGAACATACTACCACCTTCTATGGAGTTAGCCTTATATAAAAAGCCAGTGTAAAATGGTGTGGCCGCTGGAAGCATTGCCCCAGACCCATCATCTTTCTGTTAAGTAGAAGCTGTAGCTTTTACAAAGCTTAGCCAAGTCAGGCTTTTGACAGCAGCTCCTTGGAGTTTCCCACTGAAGGAATGAACATGCTTTCGTGGCACTGCCCCAAGAGCTGGAGCCACTCTAACCAGAGGGCATCCAGTCTTAGGAAAGGTACTTACTGCAAAGTACCTTCTTTCTTGACAGTAGTGTTTAATGGTGTACATTTCTTGTTCCTGGTCCAAGTTGCCAAAAAACATTTAAAATAAGATGACAACTAGGTTCTTGTAATGGGTGCCTATGTTTTGTACTGACAATCTTGTGTGAGAAAAAAGCTTATGATAGAAGTGGACAGTTTGGGGTTCTGAGGACACTAAATATACAGTCTGACCATTCGCTTTTTGTAGGAAAGATCTGTTACTGAGTAACAGTGTGGTATAAATGTCATGATGCTGAGGCAGTACTGTGGTTGTCTTCCTGCTTATAACAAATTGTTATTTCCATGCAGCCCAGCAGCCCAGGAGATTACTACAGTTCTGTGGATGAAGATCTTAAAATCGAGGTGATTGAAAAACTTTTTGCCATGGACACAGAATCAAAAAGTCAGTGCACCTCCCAGGTAATGAACTATGTCTTCCAAAAGCCACCAAGATCAGTCCCCTGCTAGTAGACAGTACAGCTGCATGTTTTGTGGGCAGATATTGGGATACAGCATGTAAACCAAATCATGTACACCAAATCTTGGATGCACATTAACAAAACAGTGTACTTCCAAAAGCTGCCATGTCAGTCTCTGTCTGTCACTCTCTGAAGCACGAGGTTTAGAGTGTCACTGTGGTGGCATTGCTAAGAAAGGATCACCGGAGAGCTTTTAAAATTTGGAAGCTTCTGTAGATTGGATAAGGAATAAAAGCAGCAGCAATTTGTTTTTAAATCCAGCCAAATGACTAATGAGTAAACATCCTTTCTAGAACAAAATATAAATAAACTAATTCTTGCAAAACAACCAAATGAGAGAGGAATGCCCCTCCTAGCACATATCTCCTTTAACAACAAAATGAAAACTCATTTAAGATATATTCTTCCTGTTTCGCATGTTGGAGGTTTTCAGAGAGACTTGAATATTATGTGCACATAAAGTAACATACAGTCTCCATCGCCTGCATTCTAATCATGGTGTAAGTGTAGAAATTTCCCCTATAAATAAATAAACCCACTATTACAACATTACAGCAAGTGAGCTAGTTAGTAAAAGGTGTGGGCCTGATTCAGCTTATGTAACTTTAGATACTTAATTGAAATGCCTTTGTGAAGAGCTTATACTTTATAGTTGAGAGAAAGGAACAGCCACTGCTGATTGGTAGCGCAGACCTCACACTCATCTTCATCTATTAATCCTACAGAAAGTTTGGGGTGCTGGGGCCCAAATTAGGTGCTTCAATTTGCCAACACAATGTGCAGGCTTAGGTAGGTTGTAATCCATGTTCTGAAGAAATTTCGGCTAAGGCCGGACATAGAAACAGAAATGAAAGCAAGAGAAAGAGTGGACAGGTAGGAGAAAAGTGTGGATCAGGATGAAACTCAGTGCAAGACCTGACATGTGCAAACTTGAGTATTGTCAGATTCAGCATCTGCTTGTTGAGGTGTGTCCCACCACATCAGCTGCTTTGGTGGGAAAAATGAGTGTTAAAAAAGTGCTGCAGAGGTGTTATGAGCTGACTGGGGGGCCAGCATTGACTATCCCCTCTGTTCAGCTCTGGTCAAACGCCAAGAGGAGTCAATGTGGGTATGACTAGTCTTCCAAGGGAAAAAAGAATACAGATTTAAGTGTGATAGTATCCTTCTGGCTAAATTTTTTCAACTTTTGCATTTTTAGACACCTTTTTTTTTATGCAGCTGGATTATGGGAAAGCCGTGTTTTCTATTTTAACATGAAAAAGCCTGAGGTTGAACTATGTGCCACATGCTGCAGAGTCTTGGCAGACAAGTTATTCAAAGCTTAGTGAAACAATATCTGCTTCAGATCACAGTGATGCTGGAGGCTGCATGCAAGCTGCTGTACCAAACACTGCTCCTCTGGGAGGTTTTTTCCTTCAGTTTGTTGTCTTAATTTTGCTGCTGCTGCTATGAGCATGTATGCTAGCATAGAAATAAGACATCTTTAAACAAGGAGTTGGCCAGTTTCATTAGGTAAATTTGGCATACAGTGATTCTTCATCTTTGCATCTCTTAGTATTCCATATCACACTAACTGCCACAACTATTACTAACTTACAGTTTCTTTATGAACTTACTTTATTCTTTGCACAGACTGACTTTAATGAACTGGACCTTGAAACCTTGGCTCCTTACATTCCTATGGATGGAGAAGATTTCCAGCTCAGCCCCATCTGCCAAGAAGAACGTCCTCTCTCTGAAAGTGCACAAAATACCCAGCAGAGTCTAAGTAGCATGAGTACCATCTTCCAACCCCTTGCTCCTACATCACAGAATCAGTTCCTCCCAGAGAAATATTGCCCACAGCTATCAAATGAAAAAATTAACTCTGGTCATGGGTCCCTGTCATCGGTGTTCTTCAACAATATGAGTAGGTCATCACTGCCACCATACCATGACCAAGCCAGCACTCCCCTGTCTTCGATGGGAGGAAGACCAAACACCCAGTGGCCACCTGATCCCCCATTAGAATATGTTCCTGCGAAATGGAGACTCATGGATAAATACTCAGGATCCCTATCAAGTTCCCCTTCGGGGCCACCAATAACTTCTCAGAGGGTGCCCATATATAAAAAAAGGTACGTGTTTCTGTGGTATAACTATGTATATTTACCCAGAAGATATTTTGGGAAATGAGAAGGGTTGTAATCTTGAAAATAAATTTTTCTCAATTCAGCTGAAACAATTAGTTGTGATAGGCATCAGACTGCAGCTCTGGGGAAATTATTGTGGTGCTCTCCCAGTGGCAGTGAGTCTGGAGGAAGCAGAAGTGAGCTAATTTTTCACTGCCTGTAAGGATACGCAAATGAATTTCCTGCTGGTCCAGTTAAAATCACACTAGTAATTTTGCAAAGCATGCTTGACTTTATGCAATTTAAGAACAGTACCAAAAAGACTTACTGGTCCAGCAGTAGCAGGGACACACACATTCTTTCTTACCTTGCATATATTTTCTGCACAACAGAAAACGGGGAAGAAGGAGGAATGAAAGTACGTTATTGCTGGCATATGTAAATACTACAACCAAGACTTAAATTGCAGGCTCTTTTTCTACAACCTCTTTGTTTGCTTTCTTACACATGTGAACAGTATGTGATGAGATGCAGATCAGAGGGTGTAGTCCTAGAAGTTGCCCCATACTAGAAGTTTCTCTCTAGCTCTTGTGTTTTCAATGTTGGCCACACTGACATGTTCAGGAAGTACATAAAATAGCAATGGTCATTTTGAAACGTGAAGCTGTGCAGTTTGCTTTTTGGGATTTCTTGTTGGCAGAAATACCAGTGTCTGAATGTGCACCTGGAAAGAAAGGGTTTGTCCCCAGTCAGCAACTTGTGTGTTCATACTTAGTACATAAAGCAAGGGGGACATGCATGGCTCTCAAATCTAATTCTTAAGAATTACATGACTTTCTTTTCCACAGCATTTTTCTGTCTGCCTGCAGATCCCTAGGGGCTGTTTATGCTAAACTTCCATACGTCTTTGATCCCAAACGTCGAAAGTTTCTAAAGATGGTGGGATGACTAATAAAAGGAAATAAAAACATTTGATGTTTGAGATCCGTCCACTGGCAAATCTCAAACACCTTAAATGTCTTTAAATGAAAGAAGAATCTGTATATATGAACAAGATGATTTGCCTCCCTGTGCACTCACAAAGATGTCTTCTCCACAGGCCCCTGGATGCTTTTGGACAACGAGGCATAGATGTAAACCCAGCAAGACTTGCTCTGTCTAACAGTTTGAAACTGAAGCGACAACTGGATTATGAAGAACAAGCTTTGCAACAACTGAGTGGGGTAATCATAAGAAATGCATCCCCTTAACAACTTTGGACTCATCACGGTCATCAGTGTAATTGTTAGTTTTGCTTCCCTTCTCATTCTAGGGAGATCCATCTGTTATTAACCCATCTCACTTAATGTGGAAGAGAATGAAATTTCTCAAGGGGGAAAACTGTTCCTTGGTTACAGAAAAGAAGTCTCTCAGCACAAGTGTTCTTACTGGTAAGACAAAAGAAAGTGGTTTTGCAATGTTACATATTCAAACACTGTTTTAAGACAAGTTGAATAGGGAAAAAAGCTCTTTCAGAAGGAAAGGTAAATAAGCTCTGTAAATATTACACTAAGCTAAAATTAAAGATCAAGTTGTATTGCTAAGAGCTGAACAATTTAAAGGTACATTTGATAAATACTATTTAGTTGGTTTCATGTACGTTCACACACTTGCTTTGGAGGGAACAGAAGTCAGCTTAATGGAGCTGTGTTTACCTCCTGCTGATCCAAGGTGTGAATATCTCAGAGCTAGAACAGATACTGCTTCTCTGCAACATTGTGTTTCCTCACACAAGCATATCTTGACTGCAATACTACTGCTAGAGCTGGGGCTGTTTCTAGACTTCCTTTGTGATAAGATGCAGATTTGCCTATGCTGTGACGCCTTCACACCGAGGTTCACTTTGCTTTGGATCAGTATTATCTACTATAATTATTACACTAGCTTCATTTAACTTTTTTTTTCCCCTACTATTTAAATAACAGATGAATTTTTCTGTAACTCGAGAGGTCTGAGCCAACCAATGAATCAACTGCAGCAACAGCAGCAGCATCAACCCACCTGTGAAAGTCCGGGTGAGAATTTGAAAGCAGGAGCGTTTCCCCCTCTGTTTTACAGTTCCCACTGTCAGGACTACAGTGTCCAGCCAGCTCATAAAGCATCAGGTAAGAGCTGTCAAACACAGAAATTGGAAAACGTTGGTATTTTGTTCCAATACTGATTCCATGAAAAAAAAAACCCACACAAAAAATATGGAGGAGGATGATAAAGATCCAAATATAGTACAAAAAATTAGTTCTGTGGTTTAGTGTGAAACTGTAATGTTTACACTTTTAATAGATGAGAAAAGTATTTTTATGCTTCATTTCAGTTAAACTTAACACCTTTTCACCTTGGAGGTCCTGTCATCCTCCAGCCATACTCTTGTCTTGTGACAGAATTGATTATTGCATTGTACTAAACAACTTTGCTGCAGCATTGATACACAAGTCTGTAGGTTAGTCTTAACAAGTGCCTTTTAAATGTTGAAATAAGTAATTAAAGGGGACATGTATCTGTTCTTTTTAATACATGAGGGGAGTGGGTGTCAATTCAGAAACCATTTTTCTTTTACTACAGCTTTCCTCATCTGCACCAATACAGTTTTTCCCAGAGCAATCTGAATTTGGGGGTGGAGGTAAAAAACTGCACTTGTTTGTGTGACACCCTTGCAGCAGTTTAAGGCAGGGCAGAGCACAGGTTTGCTCTGACACCTGGAACTGCTGGTGGTTTGAGGCATATTGACACAAAAACAGAATGAAACTGGTGTAAACAGAAGAGATGGAAACAAGTGCCCTTTCTGCTCTCAGCACCATAACTTGCTTCACTGCTGTGTTCCAGGTATGACCAGTCGCCTGCTGGGGCCCTCCTTTGAACCCTACTTGTTGCCTGAGCTGACAAGATATGACTGTGAGGTGAATGTGCCTGTGTTGGGCAGCTCGACGCTGCTGCAGGGCAGCGAACTGCTCCGAGCGCTGGACCAGGCGACCTGAGCGCTCCCACAATATTCCGTGGCCTATACTGTTCAAAACAGCTTCAGTTTTTAAATATATTTTTGCAAGTAGACAATTTCTAATACCAGTACACTTTTACAGGATTTTGCTTAGATACTGAACCTGTCCACGTTACCAAATAGTGGCCTTTTGAAGTTACTCACTTTATTATTCATATTAAAGAAATACATCTACTGTATTTTCTCTATTGCAATTAAAGTGGTGTTTAGAGAGTTTGATTGCCCTCCCCTTATCTCATTACCTGTAATTTATATTCTGAATTTTTTTTTCAAATTTCATGCTATTAAAAAGCTGTGGTATAAATGCCTCATCATGTGATACTTTGGCTGCAGTACTGCAACGATATATTTTTATTGCCAAAGATGAATGAAACAAATTTGATCTCCAACCACAGTTTTTTGTTGATCTGCCAAATTAAAGTCCTTTGAGTCTTTCTGTTTTCCAGCATTTATTTTATTGTAACTTTAATAACTTTTGGAAAAGCATACTAAGGAAAAATCCCAGCCTTCTGCCTCCCATCCCTATCCTTCATTTTTATACACTTTGTTGAAAGAAATGTGAATGGTGAAATGCAATGTTTGTGGGTATCTGTGAAAGTTGCACGTTTTAAGCTTTTTTCCTCAGAAGCAAGCCACATTCTCAGCTGCCTTAACCTGGCTTAGCTCTACAGCCAAGGGAGTCCTACAGATTTGCCCCAGTGGAGGATTTAGACCTGTGTTTTGTTTGTGTTGAGGTTTCTTGTTTTGTTCTTTGTTGATGCCTTTATTTTTTACACAAAACAGATTTTTTTTTAATTATTATTTCTCTCTGGGTCAGTTGTTAATCATCTCTTGGTACTTTTGCTGTATCTATGACATAACTACTTTAAGAGCTGTTTCTGCTAGAAACTTGTAGTATTTGTTATGATGTTGCTGATATTTCAGGAATCGGAGCAGTGGCCAGTACTAACACCTCTGACTAATGTTACCCTTCATTTTATACGCTAGCTAGCAATACAATTGCAATATTGAACCAACAAATCTTAAAGTAGTATTTCCCAGTGTATTAGGCTAACTCAGTTATAATTAGACAAAAAGAATTAGGTATTGCATAGTGAGATGAATAGCCAGCAGGGAGGTCTCTCATTTTTACTTGCCTTGCATTAATCAGTAGCTAAAAAGTCATTAGAAGGCAGCCAGACATTTTCAGAGCTCCTTTCCAACTATCATTAATTGTCATACATGTACTTGAAAAATAGGGCTTTGAATGGTTTCACAGGGTTTTGAAAGTTCAAGTTACAACATCTCTAAACAGCAGAAAATATTACAGTAAAAGGCAGGTGAGCAGTTCTGACTTTAAAATACATACAGACTAAGATCTATCATCTTGTTTCCTCCACTGGTATAAATCACTGTAGATTCATTGAAGAAAATGAAACAGTGTCAAAGTACTAAAGGTAAAACTCTGGCCCAGAAACTTAGAACAAAAATATTTTTGAGACTTCAGAGTCTGCTGAAGCCTGGTGTATAAAATTGCTTTATATCATGCACTGACACTTGTGTAGAGAGAGCCTTGGGTTCATAGAGCACTTCAGAGTTCGCTGTGTTAAGCGAGTCTTAACCACACATATCTAGGAAAGCCGAAGACCTTTTCTTATGGGTACATGATGTAAAAAAAATATACTCCCTATTGTAGGCAACCTTTCAAGAGTTTATTACCAGAAATAATCTACTCCTAAAGTGAAGTTATAATCGTGTGGAAAAGATTTCTTGTAAGGATCAAAAGGTGATGAAAATTGGCCATCCAGATTTGACAAATTTGCAGTGGCATAGACTTAAGGCTTCAAGGATTAAAGACACTTGAATACTGCTCTTCTGTTTCTTATTTGTGTAGTTTCAGCATTAAAAATGTTATACCCTAACAGTTTACTAAAACACTCTGAAAAAATATTCCATGTCTTAATATTAATCATATTTTTATCATAATTATTTCATAATCTATATTGCTGAATTCTTATTGACAATATTATAACTGTATGGGAACTTTAACTTGATAAGGAAATGTATTTTGACACTGATACCTTATTAAAGTATACTGATCCTAAATTCTTTGTGACTCATTTGCTATGAATTTGTTATTTGTTGTATCATTGTAAAACAAAAGTATTTATTAAATTATTTATAGAAAATAAAGGTTTGCATTGATCTTTGAAGACTGAAAGAACAATCAAATGTTACCCATATTTGAGAGCTGGGAAGGAGCCTGCCAAAGGTCCATACTGCTTTGTAGAGTTTACCCCCTCTTTCCTCAAATGAAGCATTAGTACCCTGCAGGCCACTGCCCTTCTGAAACTTGTCCTATGGCTCAGACTGCTGCTTCCATTTCAAAACTGTGTTTCTATCTGAGGAGCTGAGGGTGCCTTTTGTAATGCTACACTTACCAAAAAAAAAAAAAAAAAGGGAAAATCAAGACTACTGAATCACAGTTTAGAGGCTGAATTGCCACAGTTCCCAACCTGAGTTTTGGTGGAGAAACAGAAGCCATCATATTCTAGNGCGGCCTTTTTAAATACAAAACTAAAAAAAAAAAAAAAAAAAAAGGGAAAATCAAGACTACTGAATCACAGTTTAGAGGCTGAATTGCCACAGTTCCCAACCTGAGTTTTGGTGGAGAAACAGAAGCCATCATATTCTAGCAGTCCTGACAAACCCATGATTAATGGGCTTTCCCCATCAAATCCTTCCAAGCCTCTGCTTCACCCTCCCAGTCGATAATCCCTGTGCTGCTGTTAAACAGGTCAATCCTTTTCCATATAGAAAATGCTGGTTTTGCCTGTGTAGTTACACCAATCACATAGCAGGAAGACAGACACATTAAGAAATTAATTTCCAAACATGCACTTAAACTGCAGGGCTGTGTGAAAGCTGTTTATGCTTGACCCTTCTGATAACTGCCTTTGAAACATTCAGTGCCCACACAGGCACCAGTGAGTTGCTCTAACAGCAGCAAATCCTGTGAAGAGCCTGCAAAAGTGGGCTATCATTACCTCCTGTCTTAGACTGGACACTCAGCAGGAGTAGAAACCAAATCCTTGCCTCTATGTCTGTTGTAATTAACATTAACTATACAAAACCCTCCCTTTTAAAGTATCCCCTTAGTCTTGGGGATGCTTGAACAAAGACTAACTCAGCATAGTAGATCCTAATCCAACTGAGTATTGGAAAAAAACCAAAAACAATCTCTAAAATGGAGATTAACCTGTTCAGATAAACTTCTACCTTTTAAAGATTGTAATAGCTAACTGTTAATATAAATTATTGCTGTCAGGCAATATTTTTTGGGGTGTCCAAACAGCTGATTGTTCGCACAATCATACTTAAGAGGGTCCTGCATTCACCATTCCCATGTTCAAATAGCTGAAGGAACATACTGGTAGTGCCTCGAGCTGCCTTTCTTCTTTCCCCCTCTACAGCTAAACACTTCTCATGTTAGTGAGTTTTAGTGGGTTTTCCTTACATATACGAATATCATGGACAGCTAAACTCTGACAGTACAATTTACATACCCCAAAGACCCAAACCCTGGTCAGAAACACAATGCAACCTATGTATTAATAGCTGAGTTTTGTTCTGCTGCACAGGGATTTATTGCGGCTTTTAAATTTTTTTTCTTCCCAGCAGGCCAGCAGAAGTGCTTAAAATTCAGCGTACATCATCTTTCACTGCCTAAAAGCACCATTTCTTGGCATCAGACTTCGTATCTCTAACAGCACAGCACTGATCCCAACAATGTTGTTCAACACTCATTACATTCTGCTGAAAAATTGGCCTGTTTTGCCAAGCTCTCATGACTTGGGCTGGTCTCAGTCTCTGGCTGATTATCAAGCCTATCATCTTTTTAAAATGATCAAGCAACCATTTTTCCTAGAACACAGATTTCACTCAGGTAAGATTCATGATGTTTATCAAAGAAACGCTTGTAACAAAATACAGCAGGAAATTCTCAACATGTGATTACTATGAAAAAACAAGAAAGCCCAGAAAATCTGGATAACAAAGTCCAACTGTCTTTTCATTGGAGACACAGGCTCCTAAGCCATACTGGGATCTGCAGACACGACGTGATTCATCACACTCACTTGGAGCAGCAGGCAGAGTGCAGGAAAACTAACACAGATGCTCCAGTTCTAGGTGGTAAAGGTTTCATCTGTTACTTCTACCTGAGGAGCTTTATAAAGCTATTCACAGACATGCCACATGCACGTGTGTGTGTATATATTTTTTAATTTTTTTTTTAAAGTACAGTGGAGAACTGGAAATATTCCGCTACATGTAAATAAACAGCTTATTTTTTCTTTCCCCTCCAACTCCTAATTATAGGCTTCCTGAGGGAGGAAGAAATAATTTCTAAGAAAAAAGCAAGTCCTTAATAATATTTTATTAGGACACGGTCTGTCCCACATCCCTGCCCTGCTCCCTTAGCACAAACCAACACACAGCACAAAGGCTGCCTTTTGGTTTCCTGGGGCTGCGTCTGGGCCCACCCTTGCCCGCGGGGGAGGCAGGCGTGGATTCTTGCTGCTCCGGGCTCAGTTCATTGATGTTTCCTTAGTTAACTGATAACAAAAGCACCATCAGAAGGCTCCAGTAGTACCCCAGTTTTGGGTGTTTGCATTAAAAATGCATTCAAATAAACAAAAATTTTTCAAAAGTGATAAAAACCTTAGCTACTGGGGTTTTTTTGTTATTTGTCTGAAAGCCAGCCTGAAGTTTTGGAAGCTTGTGATGTGCCACAGGTCTCACATGGGACATTTTCCTTGAAGAAGTCCTAAATTCCTGTAATCAAGAAGCTACTTAATTCCCTTCAGTCATTCCTCCCAGTTAGTAACGTAGTTAGGAAGTCTCATTAGGGAACAGCAGCCCATGCATGAGCTTGGCTTGCAAGGACTACAACACTGCAAGCCAACCATCATCAGCCCTTGACACGCTGGAGGCAGCAGCAGCAGCTGTGTCACACCTTGTGCATTATCTGATGTGGAAATTCCTGCATCTTAACTGCACCTGGGTTGCATCTCAAAAATCCCAACTCTTTTTAGCTTCATTAAAAAAAAAAAAAAAAAAAAATCCCCAAACCATCACCCAACTCCTCACTTGAAAAGTCTGTGTTTAGGTCTTGGAATTACAGACAAAGCTGGCAAGCTAGATCCTCAAAGGGACCAGCATCAGAAACCAGAGTGACTTTGCCCCATCAGGCATATTTTAACATTTGGGGTGTGGCTGTTATCTTTGAAGGACTGGCACTGGCTCTAGGGACTGACGCTGTCTCCCCACAGCACTGGCAAAGGCAAACCAGAAGAAAACTGCCTCAAGCATTGCCTCCTCCAGGCTCATTGGTATCACCCTCCAGTGCACAGTTCCAGGACCAAAGGTCCCAGATAAACCACAGCAGCACAGCACCACCATCTTGATGGCTTGTTCATCTGTCAAACATAGAATGTCCTCTAGTCTCTCAACAGCTGAACATGTTTCTCAGCTGCAGCAAGCAACTGCAGACAATTGCTTAGTCTTGACTCCTGTCCTTTCCTCCAATCCCGATGCTATTCCTTCCACTAGCCCCCGGTCCTTACATAGGTCTGTGGTTTCATTATTCTGATTTCTGCCTCATGCTGCCTTCCACTTGCCCAGCTCACCTTCCCCTCCTGACAAACCTGCTCCAAGCTGTCCCATCTCTACACAGCCCTCATTGCAGGCAGCAGTTTTCTGTGAGGATTTGGGAAGTTGCAGTGTGGATTCTTTCTCATCATGTCCTTGCCTTGGCTGCCTGTTTGATATGACTATCAGCCAGACTCCCACCCCTTTTCACCCAAATCTCAGCTTCTCTGGTCCTTGAGTTGAGCTCATGTTAAAAATGTCCAAACCCCATTCCCACTCTAACCACGGGGCATAACAGATCACAATCCTTTCCCCGACATGAAAGCAGATTTAATGCTCCAGCTCACAAGAAGTCAGTGCTTTCTCCCAAGAGCTGCAGTACCATCCCCGAGTCATTTCAGACATTTTCCTCAGCTGTTACACGCCTACTTCCATTTGCTATTCAAGCAAGCAGTGGTGGGGTATGAATGAAAAAGGTTCTGCTGGCTCACAGAAAATGCAGTGTCTCTTTTATCAGCCCCTTGACACAGTGCTTCAAGCAAAATCCCAGCAAATTTCAGATGTGCACATAATTGATCCTGCAGTTTTGGAAATCAGAGCAGAATTGAGCAAGTTTCCCACATGGCTGAACTGTGGTCTGTAAAGCCAGAACAATTTCCCAGCCATAACAGGAGCAGGATGGGTTTGCTCTTTTAGTCTTATCAGCACCACAGAACTAACACTAGTGAGAAGAGAATCCGTATTTGTGGCTCCCCAAACCTTCTTCCCATACAAATACTTGCTTGTTCAGGACAAGAATTAAGCCTGAGACAAAGAGAGGTGCATACACTTGTTAGACTGCTGCCTAACGCTGCTACGCGCTTGACAGACACCAACAAGCTCACAAAGGGTGTCATTTCCAAGTCCAACTTATCCATCAGTATTTTCAGCCGTGGGCAATCCTTATACACTCACTCCAGAGTTTGGCTGCCCAGAATTTGGAGAACCCTGGGGTGCCCCAGAGGAGAGTGATCCGTGGGGATCTCCCTCTGTCTAGTTATAATCCATAAGTCAGAAAAATCAAATTTAAGACTCACGCAGGCAAACTAAAACCCACTCATATGTCCACTGGAGAGAGTGACAGGAAAGTGATTACAGTGCCAATTCAGCAGAATTTTCCAGAACGAAGCTGTTTTTAAAGACATTGGCAGGAATGCATTTTCCCAGTTACAACTGTTTATGCAACTGAATTATATTTTATATTCCATAGTGGGAAAAAAAAAAATCAAACAAACCCAGCAGCTTGAAAGTCTTGCTCTCTTTTCTCAAGATGTTGGTAAACACCAAATTTGAGATAGAAGGGGAAAGCACCAACACAAAAACCCACAACGGTCAAACCCCCAGACCAAAGCACACAGCTCCCTGCCATTATTTTGTAGCAGAAGTTGCGTGAAATTCTAAGTGGCAAACCACAAAAGTTGCCTCATAGAGTGAGCCTTATGATCCATACAAATACATATGATTTTAGTTCAGCCCCTCCTCCACACAGCAGCACCACAACAGTACTACACTGGATCAAACGAAGCATGAAATGGGTGTCATCACCATCCATTTTTAGATGCGTCCCATGACATCCATTGGCTTTTTCCTGGAAGAGCAGGCAATACTAATTGTGTCTATCTCTTTACTGCTAACACACATAGTGCTGTCCTTAACTGCAGCCCCCTGAGCACACTGGAGTTCACAGAAATCAAACCAATGGAAGTTTACCAGGGAAACAGGTTGCTCTTCTTTAACTTCAGCTGCAAACATCATGATGAGTTTTCCTGTGCCTTGCTCAACTACAGAGGTGCTATTTTTTAAACGTATTTACACCTTCCAACACAGGTTGTTGTTCACAACTTCAATTTTAATCTTTAGTCAAGTTTTTGGAGTTCACAGTATGATGTATTTCAGGGCCATTCTGATCACCACAGAAATCTCAAAGATGAAAGTGACACCAACACTGAGTAATTATTGGTGAACTTCCCTCTTCCCTCTCAAAACCTCTCTCCTGCAGAAGAGATTGTTTAATGACAGGCAAAACCTTTGAAAACTGCATGGTGGGTTTACTTTTATCCAGCACCTCTTTTTGCCTTCCCCAGATCCACAGCAAACAGCCACCCAAGCACTCTGAAAAGTGGACATAAACCTGGCTATTTTAACCATGAATTGTATCTTAATATACTGAATAAACACTTTAACTCGTACTTTCATTTTTAGAGGGACTTCTTCAACCTCCCCCCTTACACATTCTCCTTCCTTTCATTCAAAACAAAGAAGAAATCATCTTAAAGTCACTAAAATACTTGTCTGGTTAACCAGCAGAGGAACCAGGAACCCATGAAATACCTGGAACTCATTGGAAAGACAGGGAACAGGGAATATTCAAGTCAACAGTACTCTCATTCTTCTTTCTGCAACATTCCTTGCTGGGCAGGGTTTGTTTGCACTGAGGTTTGTATTAGAAACACACACACTTAGCTAAATTACACAAATTCCACAAACCTGTGCTGAAAATAATAAACAGAGTGAGAAGTGCCCGTGCCCAGCACTCAAGAGCCACAACAGGTGCCTCTGGATGGCAGATGGCCATACTCAAAACACTTGTCCCAAAACCTGCTCAAAGAAGTGATCCTCCTTCCTCCCCCGCTTCCCTTTTTCCCATATAGTCCCCCCTTTCCATGGAAAACATCTCGAAGAGTATTTTGACCCTTATAGGCATGTCCTGACTCATGTCTGGGAACTAAATCCCCTGTGCCTACAAAACCTATGGTACAAAGTGGTTCCTAAGGGGTGACCATTCACAAGACCCTGAAAAACGGGTCTTCTGCAGCCTGTGGCAGGAGCTCATGCTCTCCATAGGCCCTCCTGATGCTGGCATGGGAGCACCCAGCACGCTGCATGGCCAGCAGTGGCCGTGCTCAGCAGACACTGCTGCTCCTCGAGTCATGGGCCAGAAGGGCAGCAGCTGCAGAAGCTGCACATTTCATGTGCTGTCCCCAACACAGGTCACCTCTACAACACCCACCTACTTAGGTTTGATGGAGGTAATGCACAGTCCACTTACATCTGGAGCAAGGGGGTAAATGCGCCTGGAAATGCATTACTTCCATGGTTCATGGAAATACTTTGTGGCTGTGCATTACAGAGGAACATCATTCATGGCAAAAGCTGCCTAACAGGAAATTGCCCCAGGAAGCTTTCCAAACCCCATACATTCTACTGTCACACTAAACCTCCAAACTTCACTGCCCAAAGGGGAACAACTTAGCACACCTCCTACACCAGTATCCCACCCTGTTCTTCCCAGCGAGACGAACCATAATGGCAGCAACTTGCTAGGGCTGCAAGCAGCACTACAGGCACGCTCGTGCTCAGCCCCTCACTCACAACGATCACACAGTGATCACACACCTCTCCAATTTGCAGGAACCCCCCAGCCATACCCTTCCTTTCCTCACTACCAAGATGCCAAATTCTCCTCCTGAATGAACATCTCCAGCTCACTTTTCCACATTGTCCAACAGCATTTAGAAATCCTTTTCCAGATGCTCTTACTGGAAATGCAGATGCCACAATTACAAAAGGAGTTCTGGGATCTTAACTGTACTAGTGTGACTAATCTTTGAAAGAAGTATTTCAAAATACTTCTTCGAAATACACCAAAACATACATTCAAATTACTTGGTTTGTTGGGGTTTTTTTAAGTGAGCTACAGAAGAAAAAGGACATGAAGTCACACAGTCACGTGCAGCACACACACTGCAGTTGGACAGACCTAGTTTTGACAGTACGAGACGCATGCAGAAATAAATCAGTTCACACTCAAGGAGATATGGGCTTGTGTGACAATCTCTGCTAAGAAAACTATGCATTCAAACCCAAATTTTAAAGATAATATGTTGTAGCTGTACAGCTACACTAGAAACAGGAGACTGCTGCACCTGTACCACAAAGTGCCAGTAACTCAACTAATGCTGAAAGAGTAAAATCGCCCCCCTTCAGGATCTCCCATCAAGATCCAAACAAACAGGTATTTTTGCAATAACCAAGGAAACAGGACAGAGTGTATTTGAAGACAGAAGTCAGCTGGATACAAAGAGGCCTTTCTGAAAATAATGCCAAGTATTCTCTCAGATTTTTAAATGGAAATATCAAGTAGCCCATCATCCATTTCTACAGTTATAACATGCCCAACATCTTTCTACTGATAACTTATTACACCTTCATATTTCTCTGCTCAATTAAAAAAAGCCAACCAACCAACCAACCAACAAAATCACCTGACAGGCTCATTTGGATTTTTCAGCTGCTTGTGTATCCTCTTAAGAGCTACAGAAATGTAATTTACATGCTCTAAAAAATGAGCTACTTTGAAAACTTAACTTTTTAAACAGCTCAGAGAAGATGTCTGTCATCCTTTCATTTCCAAGCAGCAGTTTGTGTAGATTTTAGTACAATCAATTCATGTCTATGTCATGTTTCATTTTCATGCTTCATTTTACAAGCCCACTAATCAGACTAATGAGGTTGAATGTGAAGAAATCCCTTTGTTTCAAGCTGAACAGCCTCTGAAACCACAGTTATAATGGTCTTTCTTTGCTTATTCATTTCCTGTTAGCAAGTAATAGCAAAAAAGAAAAAAAAAAAAAGGCATTACAGAGTTTTTCTGCTAAACCCTAAAGGCAGAAAGCCATCTTAGTACAACATCCCCTGTAATTTACAGGAGCTCAGGCTGTATGTTCCTGTAAGGGAGTCACAGTGCCTTCTGCTTTGTGAGCATGCTTAAATGAAAGTATAATCTTATTAACCTCTTTGGGAGGGTCACAAATATGCTCTATATGTTCCAAAGCGGGGGCTTACGATGGTCCAGTGAGCAAATGCCTGTCTGCAGGCAGCAGGGAATTTGTGCTGTGCTGAGCACACTCCCACATGGAGCCATTGATTCCCCACATGCCCGTGTACAACATGTCCAGGACCTGCCTGGGTACTGGGAGCTTCCTGGCTCCTTGGCCCATCTAAACCATCAGCCACTCATATACAGATAATCCATGGCATGAGACAGAAGCCAGAGGTGAGGAATGGAAATTCCTACTCAGAGAACCCACCAGGGCTCCTCGGAGCTTTTTGTCACGTGTCAATAGGTACACAAAGAGATGCACTGAGAGACTTACAAGGGAATACATCCAATTATGGGACAATGCCACAAAAGGCAACACTGTCTACCTTCCACAGCTCTAATAAATTTGAAATTGCAATCTCTAAACAATCTTGACTTTAATTTCATTCTGAGGTTGTTTTTTTTTTTCTTTGACATCACATAAAAGCAAGGCTTGTTTCTCATCCTCTAAATGCCTAAGGAGCTGCCCAGACCACCTGCTGAACAAGTGACAAGTACACTGCAGAGTCAGGGGATCACAGAGCATTCCACCAAGGTTACTATGTCACTAGAGTGTCACTAGGCCTGCTCAGAATGAATATATAAGGTTCAACTGTGGTTCAGAGTTCTCTGAAAGAAGCTGGATATACCTGTAAAGGGGCATGGAAACAGAGAGGAGGCAAGTTTCTCTTTTTAGCCTGTAGCATGATGACAGCACAAGCAGCACAGTGCCATGGTTTACATCTGAGGATGGTCCCATTCCCAGGCAAAGCACAGTATCTACAGACAAAATCCAGGCAATCCATTTCCTCCTAAAGCTGTAAGTCAAAAATAGAAGCACACTCCTGCTACAATACATCCCAGGGAATGACAGAAGGTTTAAGTCCTTCACAGATCACCAAGAACATCAGTAGGGCTTTAGGGAATTAGTCGTACCAATTACTACCCTCCTGTCCCCAGTCAGACCATAGAGAAGGGATGAAGATGTCAGAAGACAGATTTATGATTGCCCAGCAGGGGCCAAAACTACCTCTGTATGGTCTCTGCCTGGTTAACCTCCAGCACTTTCCTTGAGGAGAGGAAGAACACCACTGGTGAGAAGACAAAAAAAGACTTTTCACCTCCGGCTCTTTCCCACTCCTGGAGCAAAACCACCAATCACGTATTAGCATCCTCCGTATCAGGTGGAGCCTGGCTGCAGAAACAAATGTGGAAGGACTGGGGCAGAGTCCACGGTGGGTTACAGCACCAGACTGATGGCTGCTACCCCCATAGCATGTGTGCATGACTATCAGCCAGAGCCTGCAACCACCCAGAGTAACCAGACATTTGAAAGTGTTTTTGCTTTCCACCGTCACAGGAAACAAACCTGAGCCCTCAGCAGCAGTACCTTGGCAGGAAAATAGCTGAGAGCTGATGGATCTGAAGAATTCCGTGCAGAAAAAGCATTTTAGCTTTCAACTATCTCAAATGATCCTCTGATGTTTAATTAGGAATAATTAAAGAGCAAACAAGAAGCCTGAATCCTTGCATGAATACTTCATAGGTATATGCTGGTTATTTCAAACAGGAGCTCAGTTCCAGGATGGCAGATTCCCTTTGCACAGGAACCGAAGAAAAGCAAACTAATCTGTTAAAGAAATAGAGCAAAAAAGTGTCAGATTTCTTCCAAAACAGTGTTATTTTTTGTCAACAGACTGGTTAGGAAGCTTAAACAAGATGCCTGACTAATGACAGACAGTGATACCCCACAACCAGCCTCAAGACACAGGTGTTATTAAAAGTCAACATGTAGC
The DNA here is from genome assembly GCA_013398055.1 of Ifrita kowaldi. Lineage (NCBI taxonomy): Eukaryota > Metazoa > Chordata > Aves > Passeriformes > Cinclosomatidae > Ifrita > Ifrita kowaldi. Next base: position 82,729 of record VZRS01003115.1, read on the forward strand.
TTTACTGAAGTCTTTAAACACTGCACTGCCTCCCAGACATGGGAAAAGAATGAAACTGTCTGAGCAGCTTGGGTTTGGCATAGAAAAAGAGCGTTAATTAAGGAGTTGGGTTATTCCCAAACCATGCTGTTTAAGAAGCCCCATTATACCTGCTGCACAATAGGTGGGACCCATTTTCTTTCAGCGGTGCTTATGTCAGATGTTAATTGAAGACCGTATCACATGTAAGAAATACTCCCCTAAGACAAACTACCTTCTGCTAAAAAGATACCAGTCATGTTGCTGGGAGCACCGCAAGGGAAGCTCGCTGAGTACATGGATGAAGAGCAGGAGATATGGCAACACACGCTCAAGCAACTTTAAAGCTGGAAGACGGAATATTGTTTAGAGCCATCAGAGACACAGGAAGAGCAATGGAAAAGGATGATGGTACTCCTCACACCAAGGGAGCGCAGCCTCTACCATCCTACTACTCGTCCTGAGTTCTCTCTGGTTTTTGGCACAATCTGTGTTTTGCCGACCTGAAGAATGTCCCTTCTGTGCTGCCGGACGCTGTTCCCACACTGAGCAGAGCAGGAGAGAGTCACCACCTCGTGAGCATCCCCAGGCACGCTCATCCTCCCGCGGGGGCACGGGGGGAGGGCAGGACAGAGCCCCGCGGCTTTGGCGCAGCTGTAAGGGCAGCAAGCCACACGCCACTGGGGAAGCAGCAGACACGTCGCCTCTCCAGCAGATGTGGAAGCCTGCGGAGACCTTCCTGTGTGAGGACACAGCTGGCACGGGGGCTGCCCCCACATCCTGCCCCCACCACTCCAGCTGCACGGCCCAGCTGGGCACTGCTCCGGCCAGGGGGCACCGGCACGCGCTGGCACGGAGGGCACAACAGAGACGGCCAAAAAGGAGCATGGAGAGAGTGGAGAAGTGAACAACAGCACCCTCACCACAACATTGCACCTCTTCTTAAAAAGCCTATGCCCCAGAAAGCTACAGGGGCTCACCTTCCCCCTCCATGGCCACAAGAGCCTCCTGGGTCCACCAAACGTCGCCTGGGCAAGTGGTGAAGGATTTCCAATCCAAAGGAGCATCACTTTTCGCAGCAGGACTGAGAAATGGTGACCAGGCCAAGCAACCTCCAGCGGCAGCTTTTGCTTGATTTTAGCACCAGGTCTGCAGACCTTCTGAGGGTGCTGAGGAAGGCCCTGAAGGTTAGTCTTGAGGCTACATTCAGAAACTGAGAGGGTGTGCTGCACGGGGAACAGCAGGTTCCTGGCTGCTGACTGTGGGAAGGAAGGAGGCTCTGCAGCCACACTGGGAGGCACCCAAGGTGTGGAAGGATGATGGGGCTGTGACCCTGTCTTCCTTGCCTCACTGGTCCCTTCAGATTTGAAGATCTCTGGTGCAGGGATTTTTCTCTCCATGCAGGTTTTCTAAGTACCTCCAAGAATGGTACCTTGAAGGGATTTGTGGCTCTACAGAAATTTCCATAGATATAAATTACACTAAGCAAGAAAGAGGAATTTTAGTCATGGGATGACAATGTAGAGCCGGTATTTAAATCAGCCTCCACCTCTAAGCACTTACCACTCACCAGTAATGCTTTCACCATACTGGTGTGCACTCCTTTTTTTTGCATTTATGCAATGCATTACATCAACATTATGTATGAATCCCCCAGGCAATTTTTGGTTACCTCTTCATGCCCAGGCCATCTTCCCTTGCATCTACAAAACCAGCATTTCACACAAAATAATCCATAAGTCTGCTGGCTAGAGCACTTCCAAACTAGAGAGAAAGCATCACAGCTTCACCCTCTTCCCCTGCCTTGCCAAGGGCATAGCACTCTTCCTGTGCGATGGACAGCCTTTCTGTCTACAGCACTTGTGTCACTGCAGCTAAGCAATTGCTAACAGCCAAGCTCCCAAATCCTTGTCACAAAGAGTGGCAGAGCTCAGTCCCTCAGCATCAGTTAATATATATTAATTTAAACCACACAAACTACAGCCTGATGCGCTGACCACCCTGGACACAATGAGGTCCAAGGCAGTCAGCAGAAACCCCGCCCATTGCCCCAGGCAAGATAACAGACCTGCCCCTGTGAAGTTAAAATGCTGAATTTCATCTAGAATCCCAGTCTTGCAGATGTTCCTTCACCATCTCCCAGCCCAGCTGCTGTTCTTGCAGTTTTTAAATACTCTGGAGGAACCACGATATCTTTCTGAAGGAAGTTCAGCTGCACAAAGTGAGCAAAGGCAAACAAAACTAAGTAACAGTGCCTCAATTCCATTTCAAAACTAACAACCGTACATAGCTTGGACAAGCAAAACCATTTGCAGAACAAATGACAGTCTACAGCTCACCAGCAGGAAAGGTCACATTGTCATAGTTATTCTTCATGCTTAACCCTTCCCATCTCATTTGCTGTTCCCTTCCATGCCCTCAGATAGTGCAGTCTGACCTCAGCACGGAGACTTTCAGAATTTAACCAAAACACATGAAAGACTGAAAGACTGTTTCAGTGATTTAAACATACGATATCGACCTTAAAACCATCCTGAATTGTAATCCACCTCAGGAAAGCAAGAAACAAGAGATACTGTACTACCATAGGGTTTTCAGCTACAGCTGATCAATAATTTTGAATTTTATTTAACTTTTTTTTTCAATATTTTCTGCAGAGAAATTGTCAGGAAATACTACAGAACATCATGAAGGGTACAGACTTGGAAACAAAAGAAAAATAAACACCGAAGAAACCCCCAGATTACCATCTCTCCCCTCAATCGCTTTAGATTGAAAAGAACATGTTTAAAGGCAGAATACTTACGCAGTGGGAAATACATAGAGTAATATGCTTTAGTGATTATAATGGGTGGGGGGAGGTGGTGTGAGGAAAGACAGGTTCCCCCTTTCCTCCCATATATTTCAGGCAAGATTTTGGACCTGAAAAGGTTTACACAGCCCAAAATTAGTTACATTTTGGGGAAGAGAACAACACAAACACATTATGAAACAGACCCATATAGTTTAACAACAATAATGGAACATCACAATGTTATCTCATTTTTTCTTGGAGTTTTTCATAACATGTTCTCACCCATCCACCCTTCATACTTATGCCAGGGAAACACACAGGAATAACTCGTGTATGTTTTACTCTACGATCTTTCCTCAACATAAAAACATTTCTTTTCTTAAAGTGTTCTTACTCATTCTTCCAGGAAACATTAACATCAGCTGATCTGATCAGGGACAAAGTCTCCCCAATGGTTAGACAGTGTTTATACTTACAATAAAAAAAGAACTCACAACAGACTAAGCCCTCTGGGATGAGTAAGCAGAAAAGAACATCTAGACCAGTGCAACTATGCCATATGTTTCTTCAGTAAAACAACTGTGCAACACTGAGCCGACAACGCAAACTCTATGCCTCTGCAGTAAGCACTGCGAAAAATGACCTTATTTTTCTACGCAGCTTGCCCTTTAGCAATTGTCGTTTGAAGGAGAGCAAACCACAGGCAAACGAACTCGATCATCCCCCAAGGATCCCTGAAATAGTTTCGCCCTGATAAAAAGTTCTTAACGGGCTCTTCCCAGAAGCACGCATATTTTTTCACAAGCATTTACCTAAGAAAAGTGAAGCAATGAAGGACACAAATGCGGGTTTATGTAAGCCCATTCATGTGCAAACACGCGCATAAATACCAAAGGCTGAAACTGTGGGATCTTATTCGAGGGTACTTAGAGTGCAAATGTCTGACTTCGTGCAAACAAGATCTTAACACCTGAGGTTCTGCTGACTGGAACTTAAAACTCCCATGGTGAGAAATCTTGGTCACGATGACATGCAGCTGTAGTCAATATTTGGCTTCTGAAGGCATCAAGTGTTTTGCATATATAAATGTTGACAATTTAGCTAAATAAATCCCAGACATGCATAAAGCTAAATTATATTGAATTTAGTTACAGATACATGGCACTATACATAAAGCTTGTCTACTTTCAGTTTTATATATGTAAAAACACTTTAACACTTTTTTTTTTCTTGTCTGTGCTACTCAGTTTTCTGAGACTGCACTGAAAAGATGCATTTCACTGACAAAGTGAATTGTTTACCCTTCTCAGGGAGGACAAAACCCAAATGGACTCTGGTCTGGAGGCTGAATTATCTGTGCAAATGTATGATTAAGACAATACGGCCTCTTGAGCAAACTCAGAGATGCAAAACCATCCTATTCAGAACATTTTCAGTCATAGCATAAAATGCAAAGAAAACAAAACCTCATTACATTTTGTTATCCATAAAGGTAAGTTTTTAAAACTCACTTCTGAATCCATTGGAGAGAACAGAGGACTAAAGTCCCTTCAAAACATTTCCTTCCATGGCTTACTTATCTACGGGAAATTCATAAAACCCTCATTGTGATAACAAGTATGATCATCATTGCAACTGCTCCCACAATCGCCAAGATGCCTCCTCTGGGCTGTTTATGAAGGAGAATCAGGAATTACAGAAGTGTGTGAGGGTTTGAGAAATGTTAGACCCAAGATTATTATACCTTTCCCCTCCACTGTGCCAGTGGTAAAGTACCTGTGACCTTCCACTATAACCTTTAATTTCTTTTCCTCAACAACACTTGCTAGCAAAGAAAGCTCAAGTCCCTGAATTTCGAGTACCTCTGATGAAAGAAAAGCCTCTAGGTCATGTTCCCACAATCCAGAGCTAGACTATTTGAAACAGATCCATATGCCACTCCTAATAGTGATTTTGATGAGCTGAAATCACTGACTAATGATGCCCAGGAGGTATTTTTCTACCCTCTGCAGAGCCATTAGCATTATTTTCAAGATTCTGCATTACCCACTACTGATAGACTTTTCTATCACCATAACATATTGTTGCAACTTACATTCAGTCTAATTTCCCCTCCATTTAATGCCTTTGTTCCCTAGAAGGATGCCAAGAATCACTGCACCATACCATCAAGCAACTAACTTTGTCAACAGGTCGACAGCAGCTGCTTCTGAACATCTGGCTTAACCTGTTGCCAGGAGCATAATTGTCACGTCTAATGCTTAACTTCCTGAAATGTTGGCAAGAATCACAATTTCTGGTATGTTTTTTTACCCATATAATGGACAGCTATTATCAGAGAGAAATTAGAGACTAGAAAAATTCCTCCCTTCTAGACCTAGGTGGCAAAAGCTGTCATCTCAAGATATGACTCAATGTGCATTTTGGGCACAGTATTTTAAAAAACCCAAACCATCAAACATCACTCTTTGAATACCAGTCTTTCTCCTGGTTCATTCTACTGCCAAGAACAAGAGACAGATGTCCTGAGAAAGGGCCTACCTTCAACTGGTAGTACGTACAAAGGCCTGATAAAACACACAGTCATAATGAAAAAAAGATGAAAGATCCTTGGACTAATTTATTGCTGATTTTTCCTACTGGGCTTCACACTCTCGTCCTTTGAATACCAGAACAAAACCTCTCTTCTATCTCAAATTTTTCACACTCCACATGGGTTTGACTTTGATAGTCCCATGGGTTTTGAGCACATACTAGTCCCAGTATTCCTCCTGAAATCAGAATCAGGACTTCTCCTGTCTGGAACAGGAGAGTGTGAACTTCTCCCAGTGTAACCTTTGATATAGCTTAGATAATCTCCTGAAAGCAAATCTATGACAGAGAACAAAGCTGAGAAGGGAAAGGAGTAAATGAACTTCTAATACTGCTAAGAAGCTGCCGGACAGGCAAAAACCTCGTGTTCCATTATTTAACATTTATTGGCAAATAAGGAAGGTAGATATTATTCCCCTCTTTCACATAGCTTTCTATCCAGTAGGAAGGTTTCTGTCCAAGTTCTTCCCTTCTTTTCTGAACATGGACACTTCTTTGTCAAAAGTGATCCTATCACTAAGCTCAAACATCACTCACAGTTCGTGGCCAAAGGCTTGCCCGTCTTGAATTCACAGGTACCTTGTCTCCCTAAACCATCTTTGTTTTTATTCATTAGGTCATCTACATAATTTGTTACTGGGGGACAAAAGGATGTAAAAGTATTGCCAGAGCTATTCTTTTACCTTTTTCCCACTCCTCCAAACCAACTCTCTCCTATGTATCCTGTGAAAAATGCAGTTGAGACCTACTAGCCAAATTTTAAACCCATATTCTTTCTTGTAAAGTATGACCATTAACTTCCTCTCTTGAGTTTAGGGATTTTTGCAAAGTTGAAGTATTCACCTCCTGTGTTTTTGGTTATGTTCAAGATTTTTCAAGCTTGAATTCACAGACTTCAACCATGGTTTGCTAGGAATGGGAAGTGAGCATGCCCAAGATTAACTTCCTTCGCTCTTTTGCCCATTGGGGATTCTCATACCTTACAAGGTGTTTCAACACTACAAACCACTTAAATTAGTCTTGCTATTCTTCTTTTGTTTACTGATCCTAGAATGTCTTCATATGCAATGTCTTTCGTAAGTGTTGCCAAACAATTGTGGAGACTTCATTAGTAATTCTATCTGCTTTGTCATAAATGGAAAAATTGAACAAAGAGTTATTCAGTTCTGGCCAAAGTAGCATTCAAGTGATTTTAAATTTTATTTAAGTCACAGCTGAAATATAAGTTGAAATATAAAATGTAGTAACGCAGACTCCTTCTTCTGAGAATGAAATTTATCCCTTACACCAACATGTAGCTCCAAGGTAGCTCACAGAGGAAATTGCATAGCCTGTCTTTGCTTTAGCTTTTCAGGGAGTAAAGTGAAAATAACCATTGGTTGTTATTGAATAAGATAAAGTATTTAGAGACAAAAGTGCTCTATGTAATATTTCTCATTATAAAGTGCACAACTGTTCTCCCACCTTCGATATTCACAGCAAGCATTTAAAGGCCATGAATTTGCAGAGTGCATTGTTAAAGTCTTCTCCCACATGCAGCTATCAGTGTGGAATAAGAAAAATACTTCTCAAGCTGTTTTTTATTGTGCGTATCTACAGGACACAGGTGAATACCTATGAGATTTGCTATTGATTTAAACACAAAATAAGTGTGCATGTGAGAAGCACACTCAGATTCCAGTTAACAGCCAACTTGTGTAACCTCTTTCTAAGTCAGGTATTTCAGAGTGTTCTGTCTCTTTACCTATCTAATGTTTTTCTAGTTATTTCCAAACACAAAGCCAATCCCATGGAAGTTCAGTATTTTAGACAAGAAATAACTTTTTTCCCCCCAGAAGATAAATATTTTACTGGGCAATGCCAATAAAATAGCAGCTCAACAGGACCAAGAACATCAGATACTGATCTTGTAAATCTATGGCTTTCAATTCTGCCTCTAATTATGGAATAGCATGGAATCAGTAGAGCAAAAAGGCATTTTCTTGTGTCAACAGGACCATAGCAATGTTCAAATACTTTTTGTGCTTTGGTTTAGTATCTTATGATATATCTGTTGCTTTTAGTATTCATGTCTCAGTCCTGATTCACATTCAGTGAACCGGGTGAACTTGATTCATGCCTATGCAGATGGCCACATTCAGGCTCATTGGCACATCTCACACACCTAAAAGATCACCTGCCCCGTGCCTCTTGGCTCACATATGTTGCTTAACCAAGCTGTATTGTGCACCATGTAACAAAATATCTTCCCTTTTGCAGGAGGCCAAACACATTATCTGCCCTTCGCTGTTCATATTGACTTGTGTATCAGCACAGCGCCTCTGTTAGCAAGCAACAACAGGGACCTCAGCTCCAGGCAATCCAGACTTCCTGCTCTGTGTTCAGGCAGGCAAGAGCACAACAGGGGTTCTGGTTTTTAACCTCTGCTCTGCCTCCACAGTGCTGCAGCCATGGCAGAGAGCTGCGCACATCTCCAAACACACTGTGTTTGCCTCGCAGCGGACTGAGCCACAGCTGCATCTGTCCCTTCCCCAGCCCTCCAAGTGCTTCCTTTTCTCAAAAAGAAAGACTAATACCACTGGTGGGAAGATCCAAGCTGGAGAGGAAAGGAGAAGTACGAAAGCTGTATATTCAGGGAATGCTGTTCAGTACTCAGTTTCTTGGTGAGAAGAGCAGGAATGACAGATTGAGACAGGGGAGGAGAGAGTGATAAAGAGAACATAGCAGGTGAAAAGGAGTGCTGAGATCTGCTATATCACTGGGGTGTGCTCCAATTTCACATGGGAAGTGCAATCTCTTTTTCATCTAAATTGAATCGTGGATTTCTATTACACTTGCCAGCAACCTGCATGCAAACTGCAGAAGTTTATACCAAGTACTGCATTTGATGGAGGTCTGTACTGGAGAGACAGGAATAGACACTCAAAGGCATGGACAGGCTATTCAAGTGCTTCCAGGAAAACACAGCACAGATATTGACTCAACAATAACAACTCTGCACAGGCTTCCTGTGAATCCTCACACATGGACATGTATTTAGAAACTAAAGGCTCCAGTTCAGCCCACTGCAATTGATATATACATGCTCTGTAATTTCCATATCTTGTATCAACAGGCCTTTTGGTAAAGCTGCCTTGAAAGGTGCAGCGCGATTGCCACAGATTAGTGCTTTTTGCTATAGCCAACCTCAAAACCTCCCTCAAGCAATCAACAAGAACTTTGTATCTCTGGGGTGTAAGGTCTCCTCACTTAGGTACAGAACAAATGAGGCTGTGCAAGATGAGCTACAGTAGGATGCTGTTTTAAAGCTGACATAGGAGCAAAAAGCAATGGTGAAATGCAAACAAAATGTAGTTTTTTTGCTCTCTCCAAGACTTGTCACTAATTAAAAAAAGATGGCTTCCTCCTTTCTGGGGAACAGATCTGATGTTGCTGCATCTGTTGTGGCTTTATTCAACACTGTGCTGAGCAGCAGAGAACTGTGGACCTTTTGCAATGCAAATACTTTTTTTCACCTCTCAGTTGCCTGGATCCGCCCCATTTCCCACTCATGATATAATATTCCAATACCTCTGTGTCCACCCTTACTTTCCGCTAACAAAAAACCCCCCCGTCATCATTGATGTAATATTTAGCTCAAAATGCTGCTTATTTTTGCCTTTTCTAAAATGCAGAGCCTTTCAGAATACTTTCTCCAATCATATATGGTAATGAACATGAGACCACAGCTAAATAAGCTGAAACAGTATAAAGTCACCCTTCTGCCCACTTCTCTCTACAGTTTCTCCTACAGCTACACAATCAAAATATATGTAACCAGGAGTGGGTGGTGCTTTGCAGTGGGTGGTGCAGTGCAGTGTGTGGTGCAGTGGGTTTGATCCCCGTACAGGCCATTCACTTAAGATTCAAAGATCCTTGTGGGTCTCTTCCAACTCGGAATATTCTGTGACACTCTATCTTAGACATGTTTTTCACCCTAGGTAAATAACACAAGTATCACATTGGAAAAGTGGTTAAATACACTGAAATCTTAAAAATAATCAGGTAGGCAAATAAAGTTCATACAAATGAGAACATTTAAGCAACATAAGGAAGGAATAATTAAGAGAGTAAGAGTGATTGCTTACTAAAACAGTATTAAAAATTTTATTCTTGTGAAAGCAGTTGTATAAGAAAAGGTTGGGTTATCCAACACACAGAGGAGTTCCTGACGTGTCAGTGGGTGACAAATCAGGCAGGAAGAACCAGAGACTACTTGACTACAAGGCAGGAGTTTCTCATATCCTCCTTATCTTTTAAGCTGTCTTGCCAGTCAAGGAGGATGTGCTCTAAAGCCAAACAGTCTAAGCAATGTGTTGAAGCCTGAGAAGAAATCTGTAGCATAACAAGCTGAACTCAATCCCTTAATCATTAGGTCATCACCGCTTACCAACACCTGCAATATAGAGATCTTTATGTGGCAGTTTAAAGAGGAAGACCAGTTAGTGGATGAACAGAGGTTAGTTGCATACTGCAGCATTACAGTGCATGGGACTTCACACCAAGGGAAATGGTCTATAATGAAAGATCCCAAGAGTTTTGTTGCATTACAGAAGTAGGGTTCACACACTCCCACCTTGCAAGTAAGAAGCCTCAAGCAGAAGCACAAAAATCTACAAATTTGTCACTTAAGGCTAGATTTCGTATTTTCTAAGTAATTCCACCTCAGGATCAACTTTCCACTATAATACTGAAAGAAATAGGTTGGTTACAATTCTAAAGGAAATGCCCAGCAACCTCTATCCCCTGTACCGCTTTAAAGGTGTGGACAGGAGCACAGGCTGACTAATGAAGTGAGGCATTTGAACTGCAACTGCAGATTTCAGTCCCAAGATCAAGGGTAGACTGCAGGCCAGTTCAGGTATTAGCAGGCAGAGGCCAGACAGGGATGCATTCACCTCACCGTGTCAGAAGGCATCTTGGAAAATAAAAATCTTGCTCTTCACGTCGCTTTGCTCTGCTGGGGATGAGGGAAGATGAGCATGGTAAGAAGCCTTCCAACCAGATGATTCACTATTTTTTTTCCATTTGTAGGACAGAATCCCCTATATCACCTTGTTTGTTGCTGGAAGACTATCCCTGCTACGCAGGCTTGGTGGACCTATCCTCTGAGAGCACTGCCTTTCCTATAGGCAGGCAGATGTTCTTCCTGTCCTGGAAAGAATAGGCACTGGAGAATGCTGCTGGGATTTTTCCCTAAACATCCTTAGGAAGTAGACTTCAAACAGAAATGTTGCTATGCTAAGTACCAGATGTAGCTACGTGCTCCACAAACATGTTTTAATGATTCCAAATTCGGTAGAGTGGCAGGATGGCACCCCAACTCTAGGGCAATTTATATCATCTTCCAGTAATGACTGGGGGAGGAAAAGTAAGAGTAAAATGATAACCTGCACTTCGAACAGTCAACCAGCAAGCACAACAATATCAAGGGCATGAAATGCCTCGGAACACAGCTAAGGATGAACCGCCAGGGTTCCCCTGCCTACAGAAATCTGTGATGCAGAAAGCTAACAGATTTTACTCAGTTCATGCAGAGCTTTGACATGGGCTATATGTACTTCCATGTCCAGACTGCAGACCTGATAGACTGGGCAGTATAGAAGAGAGCCCCTCCGTATAATTACTGGAATCTACCCCAAAGACTTTTTTGTGTGTGTGCTCTCTCCTTACAGTGAGAAAGAAAAGTCCTAGCCCTAGAAACCAAACCCAAATGGTGCCGTACATAAGACCGCTAGCTTCGTATTTTCCACAATATATTTTCAAGAGCTTTATTTCTGCAATACATAGAAAGTATTTGAAAAGCTGTGACCTGAAAGAGCACAGAAGTTCATAGTGACGCTGACATCTGCTTAACCTCACACCTCTATTTCTGTTCCTACTACAGCTATGACTGTCACTGATTTTAATCACTGTCACAACCTTTCATATTAGCTCTAGAACACAGAAACATAGAACAGGGAGGGGAGGAAGAAAAAATATGGCAAAAAATATTACTTTCTGTATTTAATTATCAGCATGACCCGTCTTTAACCCAAACACTATGGTTAATAGGTTTCCTGTAGCCATCATGTGATTAGCAGCTCTTGCACCTGTTGGCGTATTTAGGCATATATTTTTGAGTTAACAGCCAGTGTCCCTTTCTAAAGAAGCCACGACTACATTTTAAATTGCTTAAGTCAACTTCCTCAAGCAACCACAAAGCAAAACGTTCTCATGGGAAAAAAAAAAAGAAAGAAAAATGTGCTAGACATCAGTTTTCAAGTCAGAAAACCTCAACTAAACCCACCAATTATTTTATCAGAAGAAGGGAAAAGCAATTAGAAGCTACCTGGTCAAAACAGAGAATAAGAAATATAGAGTGGGATAATAGGGTCATGGGTGGAAAAATATCTTTATCTATGTTTTATCTTCACTTTGAAGTGCTGTTGCTTTACCCTGATTATCATAGATAACAAGTTCTCTGAGGGCAAACATTGTAGTGTTCCTGTACAACCGCTCAGAACAATATAACTAATTCCCATTTGGGGAGAGAACAGAAGGCTTCTGGCACAGGGCACCTCACAGAATTGCTCTAACAACTCTCTTATGTGTTTGCACTCGGAAAATAATGTCACCAAAAAAAATACAAGTTGGGGGTTTTTGGTTTGTTGGGGTTTTTTAAGAAACAACAGAGTAATTTACCCTATTTCTCCTTTCTCTTATGCCTCAAAGCATTGTTATTAAAATAGCTTTTGTCTTCCTGGTTACGTTTCAGGATGAAATTTTGTGATCATAGTTTACATTACTCCCCAAGTAACACATTTTGATCTCATCCTCATCTCCACTCATTCCTTTCTCACACCTCCTTGATGGGGCAGAGCTGGATTTTCACTCCCTGCCCAAGCAGCACACCCAGCTCCTTCCCCACCAAAGGTGTTGGGGAATGACTGTGTCTGGGGTGGGTTTCACCCAAAGGCTCTGTACGTATGTTGTACACAGTGCCACCACACAGGGTCCTCCCTGGTTACCAGGCAGTCACTGTGACTGCGTGACTGCATTTGTTTGACACCGTTGGTACAAGGACACGGAAACAGCTTCATTTAGGTGTCTTCCACTGGTATTCGTTCATGGTTTCATATACAGAAATCAATGGGAAAGACACTCTAATACCAAATACCACGACACTGGCACTACCAGTTCAACTGTATTTGTGGGTTGCATAAAATACAATCCTTTGGAATAGTTAAGGCTGTGTGTTTATATTTTTTTCCTTTTTTTTTTTTTTTTTAGCATGGACAAGACCCAAGATACTGACTGTCATTATCAGATTCTGGCTTGCAGTCAACTGATCCCTTTGTATGTCCACACCAAGCTTTTGCACGAGCTCTGACTGGGCACAGCCCTCAGCTCAGGCTGCTCAAATTGAAGCAAGCACTTCTTCACAAAAGGCTGCTCTGTGCTAAACACGCAACCACTGCCCAGCATCACATGGAAGAGAAAGAAATAAACTGAGTTTTTCTTCCAGCTCACTTTTTTATTTGGAAAAGAAGCCATTTCTGCAGCAGCTAAGGGTGAAAAGCAAACTTGTTATCAGGTCTCACTTTCGCCCAGGCCGACAAGGAGGTTGGTAGCTTGTAGAAGAATTTGGTAACTAGAGGATACAGAAGTGAAAGAGGGCATCTGCAGGTTTCACCTTGCTACAGAAAACAGCCTGACCAATAACTAGCAGGATAAGTAACCTAACCCACCACAAGGACAAACCTGGGAGTTTGTTGCCATCATCATCAGATAAAGCCCTTCAATTTTTGTGCATAAATTGTGTTAACCTTCATAAATGCCTCCTATCTCATCTCCCCATGAAGCCACACACTTCCGTATATCATTACAGCCTGTGTAACATGCTAGTGACAACCAAGATGTGGTTATGTTGCCCCGGGGTTTATTGCTTGATTTCTGTTTTTGAAGTTGCTGTATCTGCTCTGAGTACTAATTATGGTTTTGTACTTACGGTTTGAAGAATGATGTTTAAAAAAAATAGCGAGCAAGGGCAGAATTGCTAATACAGAAAAGTAGTCATGCTGGTTTGCCTTAGGTTTCGCCATATAGTTTTGACAAGGGTGATACATATATTTCTCAGGCTCTAGGCACATTGGGTAGCCATGACAGCTACAGATTTGGGGTTTCCTGCTTACTCACATTTTTTCCCTTAGCTATTTAAGAAGACAAAAAGAAAACCTCAGGGGTGTTAGGTTATGTGATAAAAATTAATTTGCACACACCCAAATAAGCATAGAGAGGTGGTGGCAGGAGGGGAAGCCCAAATAATACCCAGCCCTGGCTAGTCAAAGGAGCCATGAGCTCACCACAGCCTGATCTTCACAATCCTAGAGGAATACAGAGGTACCAGGGCAGGAACCCAAATTAAGAAGAGACTCTACCTAGACCCCTCCTGGGGCTGTCCCAGCAGGGCTTCAGGTCCAGTGTCCAGGGAGGAAACCCATCAAGACGGGTCAACACTAGAATGCCTTTTGGACGGAGGGGGGTTGCTGCCCAGGGGTATAGGACACATTGTGGAATATGGGGGCACAGCAATTTGGGATTGCACAAGACTTTCTACAGGATGTTAGGGAAGGCACCAGAGGTGGAGAAAGGAATGGATTTAGGTGATTTGGGATGAACAGATGTGGGGAAAATTGAGAGACAAAGGAATATAAAAGACTGGTCACATGTAACCAGTTGGCTCTTTGGTACACTTGCTTGGCTGCACCCACCCTGACTTCTTATCAAATTAATTTCTAACTTTTATGCTGGGTGAGGGATTGTATTCATTATGCACATGTACAGGGATCGGAGTGCAGCTAGTGGAGTCAGATCCTGGGTTAGAGTGTCCATGTATCCATGGAGTGAGCGCAGGTGTGCAGGGGAGCATGCGAGTGCAAGCAAGGCCTGAGCTGAACTAGCTGCTGAGTGAGGAGGTGAACCAGCCTGGGAGCCAGGGGTGTCTCTAGGGGCTAGAATACAAGGGAGTCAGCTACTGCAGACCAGGGCAAAAAATACATCCCCATCCCTCAGTAGAGGACCTCTGCCCTGCTCAGCCAGAAAAGGGAGCAGCGTGCAGCCTTCACTAATGCTTGGGAATACATTGCTAGCCTCGGTGGTGGCTGGACCTGGGATTGCAGCTGAGTCACCTATCTCGGGCTACTGGTGATGTATTTTCCCCTAACATAGTACTCTTTTCTGGATTATTATGACTTGCACATAAATTGCTGTCACTACCCCATACCACAGGTATGTTTCATAAAGTTCTCTAATCATCAAGTGGGACCTCTATGCAAGAAATTATTGTTTCAGCATCTTGCCTTCTCAAGTTCACTCTGACTTTTAAAAAAATACGCAATGGCTACTATATTAATAATTCTCTGGAACTTAGATTGAGGCAATTCAACTGGGGAAAAGAAGAGTCATAAGAGAAAGAACCATCCATTATTCACAGGAAAGGGTAAATGTGTTTGCTGTTCACAGGAAAATCCCTGACTGGGATCATGAAAGACCTCCATATCTCTTAACGTATCCACTATCACACATCAAGGGCCATAGCCCTTAACAGAGATGGCCACAGCTCTCCTTCAGCAAAGAGGAGAAGTAGACTTCCAATACTGAAGGCAGTCAAAGAAGACGGTGCCTGAAGGGTGTGCAGGCTATATAAACAGGAAAGGAAACACAGGCAGGGAGAGGCTGAGTGCCTTTCCCCAGGTCATGCACCAGAACCTTGACAGAGCCAGAAATAGCACTCTGGCTTCCTGAGCCCCCTCCATCCCACGGCACACCTGGTCTCCCACGCAGTTAGCCTGCAGACATCAGTCTCGGCTAGAGACACCCTTTCAGACATCAGTGCATCTGGAGAACAGAGCAGCAGCAGCAGCCTCACAGGAGCAGCATCTTTACTCTTTTCAGGAACTGACGTTTTAGGAGAAACTATTGGGACAGGACATATTACACAACAATGATGATATTTTAATATTCTTAACTCCAAATCAGTTGTCTATCCTTTCCTGGATAGCAGTTAAAGGATTTGTTCTTCATTGTAAACTCATAGTTTCTCCTCCCACGTAAGAGGCTATTTTTAATCACTGGACAACATCACCACAGAGTCTAGTTATATGTCTGCTAAAAAAAGCTCCCATTTTAAGCACTAATAAACCAAAAATCATAGCACAAGAAGAAATCACTCTACTAGACAAACATCAAATGCAATACACAGCATTATTGTTTGCCCTTCCCTGCAAACAGTGGAGACATTTCACCCTGGAAGTCATTCTTAGTTAAGCAACTGAAGTACAGAAACACTCATTCTCGTCATATTCCATGTGATAACAACTGCATTGTCTGAAATGAATGCTGGGGTCCCAGGCCTGTTACCCACAAGCAAAACTCATCAGGTGAGAATGAGACCCCTATTTGTTCTTCTTGGCCCTTTTGTACCAGATGCAGGGCAGTGCTTGGGCTCATCAAGTAACTCAGAAAATCAGAGTGCAGGCAGTGGTGCCTCACTCAAGAGCAGCGTCTGCGTCATTCCCACCCAACAGCGTATGCACTCAGTGCTCTACTTCATACCCCCAGGAGTGTCTGGCTGTGTTAATGCAATAAGTAGGTGTTTTGGTTTCAGTTTTCTCATTTCTACTGTAGCAGAAGGATTTGGGGGAGGTTTTGAATTGTAACCTAGGGAAATTGTACATAAAATTTGTTCTTGAGCCTCTGGGCTGCTTTCTCTTCCAGAGGGAGCATACCTCAGCTAAACAGAACGGCCCCTCCCTCTCTTCCAGGTTTGAGCTAATTACACAGCCATATTATTCAGCACCCACAGGTTGCTACCTCTCTTTGCAGTAACTACAGTCATTCCAGAACCAAAAAATGTAACATTTGTGAGTGTACCCTGCCTTGGTGCATGCAGCCATGCATCACCACACCAGTGCTACTGGGAACATGTCCTGCCTCATGCCATCTGGTGCTATTCTGCTTCTGCCTCCACCCTGTACATTCCCACCCTGCGGCTGAAGCAAACCCGCCTGTAAAACGTCCAAGCCCTGGGAGCAGGCTGCTGTCACCGGCTTCCCATGGCCTTTCAGCTCCTTTGTCCTCGAGGTTTAATTGTCAAAGCTGAGCTCTCCTAGGCAGGTAGCAGAAGTGGCACAGCCTAGGCAGGCTATCACCTCCCCAGGAGAGTGGGGAAGGGGGAGAGGACAGCAAAGCACAGCTCGGTGCCCAGCTGCAGCCTTGCACCAGGCATGGGAGAAGGGCACCAAGCATGGGAGAAGGACACCACAAATGGGAACACGGCACCCAAATGGGAACACGGCACCAGGCATGGGAACACGGCACCAGGCAAGGGAACACGGCACCAGGCACGTTGGGCAGGCTGCAACCTGGGAAGGAGCAGGGGAAAGGCTCCTCTCATCCTATCTCTGTTTTGAGGTGTGTTACTCTCACTTGGCAAAATCTTGCCGTTCTCCTCGAACACCAGGCTACTCTGGGGCTGAAGAAGGAAGGGCCAAATGTTTTGATGATGCACACAGGGCCTGGAGTAAACCAAAGTGAATTAATAACGCTACACCTGGGCACTGAGTGCACACGCGGCTGATTACTCGGAGGCTGCGAGCCAAATGCCATTAACCTCCAAGGCAGATCATTATTAGACCATAACACCCAACCTGTCATGTATCATTGTTTCATTAACACAGTTCTGGAAAGCCTCTAATAAAGTCAGGGAAACTGTTGCCTCAAAATTAGCAGAGATTACAAGATTTTCCACGTGGATACTGAAGAGAAGAAAAGGAAGTTTATTACAATAATTTTAAGGGCATTAGAGATAACTGTGATAATTTTGCTTCTGATCTAAAGCCCACTGAAAGCAGTAAACAGGCTCCTATTCTTTTCTTCTGAAACAGTGATTTTATTATTATAAATATGATTCTCCCCCACTCATTTCTTAAATTAAATTAGAGGTTGCCCAGCCCAGAAGAAACCTGTAATGCATATGCCAAAATATTTGCATGGCTGACAAGCTCTGTCTTTGACTCTTCATGAAAGGCATATAATTGTGTTTAATGCAATTTATTTGTCATTAAAGAAATAAGCTTTGATCCAAACATCTTTGCAACAGAGATCCAAAGAAACTAAGACTCCAGGTCTATTTTAAAGCAATGTGCATTTAACATTCATTCCTTTCCTTATCTGATTAGGAAATTTATTCCCTAGCAGATTATAAAAATATAATAACAACAACAAAAAAGAGGTTATACTTACGAAAGTTTATTAATGCCTTATAACTTATGCCTGATCTAGTTTGCTGTTGGACTATTTATTGTTTTAAGAAGGGTCATTGTCATCCAGCTTGCACAAAAAATCTTCAGAACAAACATTATTGACCATTCTACCACCGGCAAGTTTTAGATAGCATCTAACCAAGTAGGTTTCCAGTGTTTCAATGGGTCTCCCAATGTCAGCTGAAAAAAACCCCTGGAAATTTAACTGAGGAAAGAAGAAAAATCAGAGTTTTGAAAAACTTTAATTGAAACACTCTTATGAATTATTTTAATGACAGTGTCAGCTAGTCTGCATTTAAGTACCTCTGCAGCATGTGCAGGGCCAATGTGGCCATGGTACTTCTGTCCACAGGGGAGGAACAAGCTACTGGTTTGGAGGTTTTTTGTGTGCGTGTTTCTTTTTTTTCCTTTTTTTTTGGTTTAATCCAGATATGAGAAAAGTAAATGCTCCAGAATGCAATCAGTTAAAAAAAAAAAGATAAAAACAACAACAAACAAAAAACCAAGCCCCAAACAAAGCAAAACCAAAAAAACAAAAACACCCAAACAAAACAAACAAAAAATACAAACAAAAAAAAAAGGGGGAAAAAAAAGAAAAGAAAAAAAGAAGAAAACTCCTCTATAATATAAAAACATGGAGGTTTTTTTTCCTCTGCCAAATGCTTCCAGAAAACTTTCTGTGGGAGTTAGAATACTCATCTCCCAGAATCTGGCCCCTAGTGAGAAACTGCAGTGTGCCAAGCCAAAAGGGGAAAGTGTAAAAAAAATGGAAGCAAATTCTGCATCGATTGTGAAATAATCCAGATCATCTAATTTCCTTCCACATCCGTGAAATATTTATTTGAAAGGAGAAACGTTACTTAGAAGTCAGGATTGCCTAAAGACAAAGAGAGCCTTTAAAGACTTGACTTTGTTCAAACTGGTTCTTACCCATATGAAATTTAGTTACTACGGTGTGTGAAAATCACTGACACACACAGTAGATGGGCCCATCTTTTGGCCACATCAGTCTCTGCAGCCTGGGTTAATCTGTTTCTGCCACTGGCAAATACCAGGTGACGGGGGAAGAAAGTGAGACTAGTGCAAGCACATGGTGACATCTCACCAGGATTACTCTGCCAGGATCAGCACAATTCACAGGTCTCCTGTGAGACTCCTTAATCCCACACTCCTGAATCCATGGGAAGTTCCAGTACCTCTAGCCTCTGCACAACTGCTTAGATGACATTACAAACCACATCCCCTTGCTTTAAATCCCAAACCCACTAAAATTTTTCAGATTCCCTGGATCTCCGATTATAAGCAGCAGCAAGAAAATTCCTTTTCCTCTCCTCCCTCCTTATGGCATCAAAAGACTCTTGTCCATCCTTTCTCAGTAGCTTCTTTCCCAAAAAAGGAAGTCCCAAGCCCATCTGCTGTACAGAAGCTGTTTGGTGCCTTTGACAACTACTGTTTCTGTGACCTGAATCTTCTCTAGCTCTGATCTACCTTCCCTGATGTGGATCAAGGGCCCTTAGATGTTTTCTGTGCTGTTGGCTTTTGACTACTTATCCCATTTTGTGAAGCCTTAATGCAGGCAACAGTGGAACCAAAGGCCCTTCCAAAGATCAGTGGTGAGGAAAGCTGGGTTTTACACTCATCACTTCTTCAGGGTCTGGCAAACAAATAAATGCATTCTTAAAAACAAACTAATACCACACTCCCAAATTCCCTCTGCACCAGAAAAAAAAAAACCCGAGAATTCCAGGTTTTCCTTCCAAGTCATACAATTTTTGAGTGAGGCTGAGTCAGATTCGTTAACCAATTAATTTCTTTTTTAAAGAGAAGACAATCCTAGAACAGGCCCAATGATATAAACAGATTACTTAAATCAAATTTCTAATGGTACCGTGCTAGTTTGAATTATTATTATGAAGATCCTTTTAATCCAACCAAACCAACATAGAAATTGTCCTGCTGTAAAGACAAAGCTACTTTAGAGCACCAGCACAGTAGAAAGCTCAGTCCCAGTGAAACTGTCTCTAGAATACACTTGTTAGTTTAACTCTACTTTTAAAAGGACCTAAAATATAATGTCAGACTCCTGAGTGCAAAAGATCAATTCTGGAAAGTCTGTTTTTCCATATTTTTTAAAGGAATAACCAGTACATGCCTTTGAGTGTCCCAAGAGGTAAACTTGGGTTTCTGTCAATGGAAGGACAGAATTATCTGCTTCTGCAGACATTTTCCACTCCGTTGCCTAGGTTCACTGAGCTCTTCAATCATGTGTGTAAGGATGTGATGGGGGATGGGAAGTGAAAACCCCAGAGTATGAAATGCATTCCCTCTTGTCCCATAATGACCACTGGCTGGATCTTGCAGGAGGATCCACAGGCTTGTTACTGCTGTCAGACCCAGCAGTGGTTCAGGAAGAACTGTGCTCGTGGAGAAGTAGAGCCCAGGCTGACAAGTAAATACAGCTCCACTAGAAACACATCAGTAAGCAAAGAGCCCCAGCTCCACAGGGTCTGAACTACAACACAGGGACAGTTTCAAGTCCTTCAGATCTCAACCCTAGTCAAGTGAACACTCAGTAAGCCAGGAAGCTTTCCTTATAACTGGAAAGTACAGATCCAGGCCTTTGGCATGTTTTTTAGGAAATAGTTGTAGCTGTGATGACATTCTAAAAAGCTGTGGAAGCCCAGCCACAGATGCAGAGATGAAGCATTCGTAGCATGCATTCTAATAATTTTTGTTTACACAGCTTAGGAAAAAAACGTAACTAAAACTAATTCCTTTTCGTGTGGGAATCTGCTCTGGTTTAACTCAAAGGTCATTTTTAAGTCTGTGTGCATTTACAGTGCTAGACAAATATTTGTCAAATATACAGGCTGCTGCTCTCGTTTGAAAGATAAAGGTTATGGGGGGAGGGGGGGAGGAGGGG
>VZRS01003115.1:111257-140523 GCA_013398055.1 Ifrita kowaldi
GCCTTCTAAAGCCCCCTCCTGCTTTGAGTTTAGAGACATTTCTGGCTAGAGGGCCCCAGAACGAAGTTGCTAAATTCGAAACAAGTTTCGGTTAACTAGTGAGTTAGTGCCTTCCTTTTGCTTCCAAATTTGCCCTTTGATGTGCTGCAGTCTATGGGAGAATGCCAAATAAAATATGTGAAATGTAGCCTTGACTGAATTAACAAACTCTTTGTTTTGTCAAGGTCAGTAATTCCCAACTTGAGTACTAATAAATCACAAATTAGCTGCCAAAAATGTTGGAATTATTATTATTATTATTATTATTATTATTATTATTATTATTATTAATGAATTTGGGGCTCTTCATATGGCTTATGAAATTTTAGGTACAGCCCTGAAGGTTAAAAAGGTTTTTTTTAACTGCTGTGGTTCTCTTGAAATCAAATCAGCTGTAAAATACTGCCCACGTTTAGGCTTAAAATAGCTGAAACCACCATTTCCTGTGGTTTCACATGAAACATACACTTTGTGATGAGTGTGCCTACTGTTGTAAAATAAGGGCACAGGGTATGGCCAGACAACTCAGGACTGTTTGTCAGCACAGTGAAGGGCAAGAACTGATCCCAGCTCAGAAGGGCCTGAAGCAATTAGGGAGGATCTTGGATTTTTCTGTCCATTGCTGTATTGCTACTTCTAATGACTTTATCAACAATTATTTTCAACAGCTTTTTGAGCTGCAGGTCCCAGAAGCTAGGCAGCTACACAGAAATTGCCACTTACAAAAAATAATCTAGCTCTCATCATTATGGGAATAACTTTGGAAGCATAGCATAGGTACCCACAGTGGCTCAGAGAGAACCTATCAGGGAAAGGCTAACCTATTTTGCTCCTTGATTTTATGATTTGGGGATATATTTAAGGCTATTTAGTGTTACCTCCTGTGTGCAGTAACTAAAATGCAAGAGATTCATTCTTCCCCTCCCCATAAGTTAGCATTGAATGAGTGTTAAAAACAATGCTTTTGTGTAAACTCTGTATTCTGAAACTTTCAGCAGTCTCACATCTGTGACTGTGAATTTGAATTATATTAGATGCAGATGGATATCATCTCTCCTGTTGATGAAAACCCAGGAGTTACCAGCAATGAAAAGAAGTAGTCAACTTTGCTCATGGTATTATAAATCATATTTCTATACAGGTTATGTACAGGAAATGTTGTCAGATTCAGCAGAAGGACCAGCTTTTCCACCCAGTTGTCTGGGTGACATTCTTATGATTTCAGTGCAAGAAGAACACAGATTTGAAAGCAGCTTATTTGCAGGTCTTACTTTTAAGTAATTTTAAAAAATAAAGTCGAATCACTGCCTCCCACAGAAACACTAAAGCAGTGAGGGGGCCTCAAGTGGTTTTCCTGTTTAAAACAATGCAGAGAGAAAGATGACTGAGACAAGGCTTAGTTAAATAAAAGACAGTAAGGCATGTATATGAGGGTATATAGATGAATTATGCTCTGATCCTAACAACGCTGGAAGGTTGCTAAGATTGTACTTACTTTAACCTGACATACCACATGGTAGATGACTCTTTACCTTTTCTCAGCTGGAAATATCCTCTACTGAATGACTACAGCTGTATGAAAAGGGTCCAGTCATATTCTCTCTAGACAAAATACCTTTTATTTGGGCTGTATTTGATAGCTTTCTTTATCAGTATGGAAACCTCAGAAATCACAATACTTCAGCTACAAAGCATGCATGCACTCCCAGTACTTGCTGGTCTGTTGGTGATAGACACCCTGTGTAACTGTAGAGGGTGGCACAGCAGAGGACAATGCTTCTGTCCTGGGCACAGACAGCCCTGATGCAATGCAAGGTGCCTGCCCAGCACAAGGGAGTGAACACACAGTAGAATGTTAAATTCCCCTGAGCACCTCTTTTCAGGGTAATAAACTCAGCTCTGAAATCTCTCTGTGATAATTTTTTTAAAGGTAAGCCCAAGTCATTGTGTTAATATAAGGAGATAAAATAGAACACATTCCAAAATGATTTCTTACTGTGCATAACTTCATTTGGATAGATGAATGCCCTTGCATGATGCCAAATATGTTAGAGAGGCAGCATGAAGTCAAATGATGTCACTCAGTCACAGTTTTCTGGAGGAAATCAGTTCATTTTCCATAATTAGGCTACTGTGTGTATAATAGCTGAAATCTTCCATGTATAATTGGTGTGGTGAGGAAAAAAATAATTTAAAAGCTGAAAAAGAAGGGCAAAGAGAGCTGCCTTTTTAAAGAACATTTTTTCTTATTTTTGTAATAATGCTAAAGCATCTTCAAGGATGTTCTGGAACAGAATGGGGATATCTATATGCTGACAAAGATGTAGGTTAAGGATAGAAGTGACTGAGAATAAAGTAGGCACATACTTGTAAGGCATACTGGAGCCTATAGGAAAGTGGCTAGGAGCTTAATTTTCATTTATGTTTATCGTGTTTCTTGCCCAGATATGAATTTAAGAATTGATCACTGAATATGAGCCTGTAGGAAAATCTTCCAAAAAACTCACCTGTAGGCTTTTGAAGAGAGAATTTGTCAAAAATCGCTGTGTACTTGTACAGCACTCCCTGTGGAGTTGGCTAGGGGCCACCAGGAAGTAAGCACAGTGTATCACACTTCTTTAAAATGTAACATAATCAATATCCTTCTGTAGCTCAAACAAGGAACTCTTTCATGGAAATCTACCTTAGGTTTCTTACTGCCTCCAGTGTAGTCAGAGCACAACTTGTAGGCTATGTCTAGTCATTAGCTAGAAACCAGTCCTATCCTTTTAACTGACTAGAACCAGACTGACATTTCAGCATGTGAACTGAAAGTCAAACCCTTTGTTTCCAGGTTTATAGTACTTGCTGCAATTCATAGAAGTGGGTATAAGACATAGATTTCATATCTGATAAAAGATTTGGGTAAATAAGTCAATCAAATTGTCTGTTATTGAGTTTGAGAAAGAGGAGCAAAAAAGAAAGTAAAGCAAGTTACTATCATGGCTAACTGATGTGCAAGGACAGGGTTGGCAGCAGGCAACAGACTCTTCTTCACAGCTTTTCCATACAGAAAATGTGAAACCAGCTGTCCCAGTTCATGGGCCAGGACACAACCACCACGGAGATTCTGCCCTTGGCCGACTTCATGACTGGTGTGTTGCCACAACAAACTGATGCTTGTTTTTGGCAAGGTCACGTTCTGTCACATTTCTGTCTTGACCCCTGGGGCAGAATCCAGGCTCCTTGAGAGGGACAGAGTTTACCACCTCAGTCACAGACTGTCCTACTCAGTTGCTGTTTTCTCCCTTATAAATATCTGGTGGTGAATATGCATGTTGTGGTGAAGCTTTCTGCCAGAATTTGTGTGCTCCCAGAATGTCCTTGTGCCCAAGCAAGTTAGCTTTTTCTGGGAGGCAGGTTTATTGGATCAGATAAAGCAACATGAAAATGGCTATCCCATTTCAGTGTTTCTGAATAGTTTCTCGTCAAGGTGCTGCACTGAATCTCATAGATATAATTAGCCCAGGAATCTCTGCACTGCCAGCATTTCAGTTTCCCAGCTGTGAACTGGAATTCCTTGCAGAGACTGGTCACAAGTTCACAGTGACTTTGTGATACAGTAAAAGATGTCCCTGTAGTAAGGTGACATAAGGCCTTTAACAATCTTACAAAAGACTTTCCTCTTTGTTATTCAGGCATAGGGAGACAAAGTTCTTCTACTGTTATTAGTCTATATAAAGCACCTTTCAGAAAAGGGTCTATCAATTACAGATTATAACACATAAATAAACACAGGACCTCAGTTGCTTTTTGCCCTGTTCATCTATCATCTACACTAGTGCAAAGCGAGTATATTTGCTCGGTAGGTGATGTGTGGAGAGCTGAATGACAGATACAGTGAAGATAAGAAAGACTAATGGAGTTACTGAAACCACTTCCTGTTGAATCATTTATCAAGTGTTTTGTCAGTTTACAGATTTTTCAAATCCCAAAGCACACTGAAGACAATGATACACAGTTCTCTAGAATTCCGTCATTAATTCTAGCTGAATATATTAGTTTTTAATTGCTTTTGCTGCCAATGATCCAATTACATAGTTAAACACAGGTTCTAGTTATTGAATAATCAGTAATAGAGCAAGAAGGGATAGAGGGTACATATTTACCTTACGCTTTCCATATGTGTGTTTTCTAAGAAGACACTGAAATGGAGCTGTGGCAGTCTCTTTGCTTTTATTAGTTAGCTTCCCTGAATTCCTTATGGAGAATGCACATATCATAATGCCTTAAATGCTTTCTAATTATGTATTTGTTCAGCAAGTCTCAAGACATCCTCATGAATTTCTTTCCCCATAAATCTTCAAGAACTGTAAAAAGGATTTTCATCTCTGTCCAGGGATCAAACCTTGTAGTGCAGTCAGGAAATCAGTTTGGTTTTGCTGAATGACTTAATTGGCAAGTGGGAGGCATAGGATACTGTTTGGCAGACATAACAGTAAACCTCCTATAGTAAATAGGTACTTACAAAATCACTCATTCTCCATGTACCCAAGACCTTTCAATTTCAAACATGCTCTTGTCCTTGATTTACTGTTTTAAAATATGTCTTCATATTCAAACCAGAGAAGAAGCTAATGTCATTTTTTCTTGCACCCAAAGAAGAGGAGGCTGCTACTTCCATTTTTGCATTTTCAAATTATGGTCTCTATTGCTCTGTTTTGCTTTCCTTTTCTCTCTCCAAGGTTGTTGTCACCTTGCCAGCAGAGCTGAAGCTAACACATACCAGGACAATATACTGTTGCCTTAACTTGTGCTGCAGTTATTGTCAATTTTTACTTTCATTTCCATTTTTATATAAATTTTCCATAGTTGCAAGGCCACAGTAGGGTACATAACAGCTGGGATAACTGCATTTGTTTAGGGAGTTAGAGATGTTTATGCCTGCGTAGGAAGTGTCTCTTCACTACGTATTTCAATATCTGAAGATAATTTCTAAAATTAATGTAAAGCCTAGTGCATCTCATATGAGCATCTACGCTGAAGGCCAAATTTAGAGTAGGATGTCAGTAATAAGAGATTGTGAGTAGGTGCAAAGAATTCCGAAGGAATTCCAGGAGTTGAATTTTTGGTAGTCAGGCACTGAAGAATTCCTCCATACTATTTAATAAAGGGGCAAGTCAGCAAATGGTGGTGTATGTAGACACCAGCTGTTTCAGACCACTCAGCTTAGGCAACCTTCCAGTATACTGGATCAAAATGCTGTTATTTGGGAAAATGGGATAGGGCTGGCAAAACATTTCATTAGACTGCAGCTTTTAGGCTATTGAAGTAGCCAGGTAGTCTTCCTTAAACACCTCGTAGGAAATGGTTGATTACCTGTTGCAGGACACACATTATTGGTATAGATCTTTATGCAGTTGGGTTAATTTGTGGTTAACAAATTAATCAATAACATTAATTAATGGTATGGTAAGAGGAGTTATCTCCTCTTTCCATATGGGGAATTGAGTCACTGGCTAAAACAAATGACATACCCAAGCCTAATCTTTAGTCTTACACCTTACCTGTGCAACCATCCTTCTTTGCTCATATTTTCTCCTTCCAACTGCAGCAGTAGATAAAATAAAATTCCTCTTAGAAAGGAAACAAGCATCACAATTCTCCTGTGTGCATTGCTTTTTAAAAGCAGACAAAAAGTTCCTGCTGCACAGAGTCATTAATACCAGAAAGAACTGTGTGCATAGGAAAATGCTGAGTACATACAGTAATTACATGCACAATCATTCCCATGTTGGGATCACACTGCATGCACTGGACAGTCAATCTATGCATACTGGCAACATCAACAGGACTTCCAGGATGCCAAACATTTAGAAATTCCAGACAAATGCCAAGCTCTTCTTCTTTTGGTCGGGCAAAACTTACATGCAAGAACACAGTATATATTTCAGTAAGACTGAAATACACATAACCCTCATCAAATATAAAGGCCAGAAAATGGCCATAACCAACATTCCCAAACCCTTTAAAAGCTAAGATGCCTCCTCTATGTGGTTTTTGATCAATCCCCATGAACTTTTGAAAATTATCCTAACCTACTCTGCTTCACTGTTCCTTTTAGTGAATTTTGATGACCACTCGGAATATACATTTGAATTTCCTGAAGATAAGCACCAATGTATGTATATACACCCTGGCTGTACATACTAGATAACAAAGACAATACTACTTAAAGTGGACTGAGAGAAAGTCATCTAATTTTACCGTGAGGTAAAATTAGAAAATTAAAATTCTTTTGGTTTTTCTACAGCTTATCTAATGAACTCAGGATCTGTTCCTTTGCCAGCACTGGGATACTTCACTTTCATGAGCTGATTTATCACAGTTGTCTTTCTTTGTGCACCAAGGAAAGAGCTCTTCAGTTTTGTACAAACAGTGCAAAACTATTCACCTGTAAAATCTAATTACCACATACAAACCTACTTACATATCTACATATATGATTTTTTAAAGATGTTTGTATGTCATGAAGGACAGAACAGGAAATACATACAGTAATGTGACCCATTAGGGAAAATTAATTTTCTGAGTGATGGTTTGGTTGAATGATATTGGTGTTTTAGTAACTTATGAAGATATTAAAACCCTCCAGGGATCAGACCATCATCTAAACTAGTTTAGCAAACCTAATTTTCTTCCATGATATTCTGCTGTTTTTCATCATCTGAGAATTTCACCTAGAAGTGAAATTTCACAACAAGTCTGAGGCACTATAGGTAAAGCAGTGTTCTTTTACCCGAAAAATAATGACGTACCCAAATCCAGGTAACTTCTTATATCAGTAGCTAATGGAATGACAGAATTTTTTTATTACGCGTGTATTTTGGAGCTTCCTTAATTTCACACTTTACTTTGTACTCGTTAAAATTCTACCTACTCTTCAGAAAAGCTAATTTGAAGCCTGGGACCAACCCAACTCACGTTGGTGAAAAGGTGCAGAGTGGCTTCTCCCATGGCAGGTATTGGAACAAATCTGTCAAGCTGTCTAAGCTTGAAAGAGAGTTGAAAGATGAGAGTAGAAGGCTGTGCATGTTGTGTCTGACTCCTCTGAGAAAGCAAAGAAAGCCAACATGTGTCAACAGCCAGCTCAAAAGCCTCACCAGTTTATTTTTCCTGAAATTTTATACTAAATTCTGCAGTTATCCAATATTAGAAATTACCTCTGAAAAAAACATAAAATTATTTGCAAAACCTGAGCTACACTTGCTGCTGGTTTCACTGTAGTCAGTGTACCTATCACTGAAGCATTAACGAAATTTTTGCTTCCAAGTGTATTGCTCCATGTTCTAAGCCCACAGTTTTGTTTAGGTTCTGGATCATTGAAACAGTCTGAGCCAAGAAAAGGCCAATCCTGAAAGATGAACACATCCTTTCTTCTGTTGGCTGTGGGCCAACACTATAGAAATTATTTCTCCCATTGCTTACACCTACAAGAGTTTCACAACTGCCTGCAGCTCTGTTGGAACACAGGATCCCTTCAGAGGATGACAAGTGACCAAATGTCATTTCTTCCTGTGTAAATGTTGGTTGGGGGATGCTTCACATTTGAGGTACTTTCTACTTTTCTCTCTAGAACCAAAGCTTATTGCATTCGTTATAGGCATAGAAGCTGGCAAATCTCTTTTTTTTAATTTTTAATATTCAGGATATCTATGTTCAGATGAAATAATTCACTAGAATTAGTGTTTAGAAAACTTAGCATATACAATGTAGCTACTTGAGAGGCCATCTCCAGCGTTCTGAGAACAGAGCAGTACCACACACGCTGTTAGCAATTGGACCCTGCTCAAGCCTGAGACACCATCACAGAGTTGACACCAGGATTTGTTTGGATACCTGCTCTTATTATCCTCCTACTCTGGGAACTGGCTCACGATGACAGCTGTACTTGGAAGTACCCCCACACTAATACTGCTCACATTAAATGTCAGCCTAGTTACTCAGCCTGCTCCAGCTCATACTACGTGGTCAGAACTGTCTCAGGATGACATTAACATTTGAGATGTGTTTCTCAGTTACCAGCAATCCTTCTCCAAAAAAAATAGTTATTACTTTAAAGAGAAAAAAAAATCACTTATCAAGATATCAAGACTACAACATCCCTTTATGTTTGGATAGGAAATACTGTGAACATTCTCAATTTCTTCTCTTTTTTCTAATTTATATTTATATACACGTCTGACATTTCTATAAGCTTTTGGGGTGGTGCTTTCCTCTTTATGACTAACTTTACTGAACACTAGTATGTCTGTTTTGATACACATATGTCCCTTCTCCCAGAACATTACCATATAAACCAAGTCAGATGATTCAGTTAAAAGCCAGATTGTTCCTGGCACAGCTCTACTTCTGTAAACGGAGCACATTACTTATTTATCTAGCTGATTTATTTTTTCGAAAACAAAGCAGAATTCCAATAAGAGCAATGGAAGCACAACAGTACTTCTCAGTCCACTGGGTGGAAGCTGATAATTCAGGACACACATATAAAGAGCGATTTGGGAGATGATGCTTGGCATTTTAGAGAAGCAAAGCCAAAAAAGAAGGCATGAAAATCCATGTAGAACAAAGATACAAAAGAAGAAACAAGTCCAATACTTGGACTGAATAAAGAAAGCAAGCTAACAAATAGCTTTAAACAGCACTTGCTCCCAAAAAACAAAGCAAATTAATATCACCAAGACTCAACTCCCTTATGGAGAAGACCCAGAAACAAAGAACAATAGATGACTCAGAGAGGAGCAAAAGAGCAATGAAATATTAACTGAACATAGACACTCTTGATGTGAAAGGCAGTCTCTGTCTTCAGTCTGCATTTGTGTGTATTGCATGGAGAGGAAGCCAGCACTGCACCATCCCATGGCACGCATCCCCTTGGCAGACTGTAACCCTGCTAACATCATGTCTCGCAGCTCCCTTTACTTGCCTCACTCTCTGGCAAGTTAGAAAAGTCCTAGAGAACATCTGCCTTTTGGAGATTTCCATTTACTGAAAAATTTAACAAGCAACACAAGGTTATCCACCCAGCCTTTCCAGATGGCTCTAGATCTTCCTACTTACTCCTTAGGATAACTCCTACCAGCACAACTCATCTTTATCATTGAGGCTATCAGCCTCCTGTTTCCTTGCGTATTTTCTGTCAGCTAAAACCTCTAGAGAAACTTCCTAAGCATCTCCCTTTTTCAAGAAGCAGATCAGAGTTTCCCCTTCAATAGTTCTCCGAGGCAACTAACAGATGTTCTTCTAATACTATCTGGGAGGTCTCTACCTGGTAAGCACCTGGCCCCATTCCTCAGCGTCTCTGCTGCTGCCCCAAGCAGCCATCTCTTTAAATGGCAACATCATGCAATTGTGGGATAGTGCAGAGGGGAATGTTGTAACATAACCCACACAGCAGAAGCCAAGGAATGGTGCTGGCCACCCAACACAGTGAAGCCTCCTTTACACCCAGTTTAAAAGACAATACTTATAAGCAATGACAGCCTTATATAATGAAGAAGAGTGCTGTATGACTCCAAAGTGACCTGCTGCAGTTGTCATTCCTGCTGTCAGATAAACTACTGTGGCAACATAATAACAGCAAAGAAAATGCATCAGTCTGTAAGGCTTGGCAAACCATTCTGGAGTGAGTCCAGGAATGACAAATGGGTTTGCACAGCCAGATGTAGCAGCATGAAGTGACTAGGCTGTATGGACAAAGACATAACAAACTTCAGGAAAGTGTCCATCACCAATACAGTTATAAACAGTTGTCATGTTGGGAGATGGAGCACACACTGACACTGAATGCTGTCATGATCTGTGTCTCCAATTAAATAGCAACTTGACAGCTTTGGAGTAATATGGATATGTAACTGGACAGGAACAGCCTATCAGAGACTTTCCTCCATTACTGGGCTTGCTGCAAAAGCACTCTACATTGAAAAGTTCTGGTGCTCTGTATGTGTGTGAATTTTATGCCTGATTATAGCCTATATTGACTAAATGGCCACATATTACCAGTATCCAGAAACAAGCAACAGCATCACTCACTCTTGGACACAATTTACCCCCCTTTGCCCCACCACCCGTGGGGAAGCTAAAGGAGCAGTATCTCGTCTAGATCATGAAAAGGAAACCCAGAAATAAACAGTCGTGGTGAGAGAGCAGAGAACATCTGCTGCAGCCCTGCACTGCATGGCCACAAACTCGTGTTGCAACTTGTGTTTGCATAGAAGCTGCACATGAGTCAGCAATATGCCTTAATGGGGAGGAGGGCCAATGGCATACTAGGCTGCAGTAGTGAAAGTGTAGACAGCAGGTCAAGGGAGGTGCTTATTCTCTCTGTTCAGGACTTTTGAGATGACATCCAGAGCACTGTACCCGTCTGAGCTCCCCAATGCACAAAAAGACACTGTCAAACTGGAAGAGGCCAATGGAGGTATCCTAACATGACTCGAGAACTGCAATGCATGAATTAGAGACCTGTGTTTGTTCAGCCTACAGGAGAAATGTCTGTGCAGGTATCTACCTGCTATATTAACTACCAAATGGGTGGTGGTAGAAAAGACCAAGCCAGATCCTTCTCAGAGACACACTGGGAAAGGCTGGAAGGCATGGAGCACAAGTCACATCCAGGGAAATTCTGGTCAATTCTAGCAAAACTTCACAGTGAGAACTGGTGCTGGTGCCCAGAGGGGCCAAATAGTCCTTGTGATCATGGGCTCAGAGCCACTTTCAGGTGGAAAAAACAATTTCCAACTCCTTATGTGGGGAAGCATTGAGCTTATCTGAACATTAGCCATCACTCCAGGAAGGGAGTTACCTTCAGCCCACCAATTAATAGCAGCTTGTTTCTGTCTGTGCCAGTGGCTCCATGCTGACTGGCTGCTTCCCTTGCGGCACTTTTGGAGGAACTCAGGCTATGCTGGGAGCTGCACTTCTGGCTCAGGCTGTGGGAGGATGTGGGTTGCTGGTGTGTGATGAGAAGGAGAGAGGTATGAAATTTGATTTGGTGGTGCAAGTTCACATATTGCACTGAGAAGACAATTTGTAGGAGTGAAGAATACAGTAGGTTATAAAAGAGGGCTTTCTTTTTCTGTGTATATGCCTTTTCTCTCATGGAAGGAGTAAAACATACCCAGAAACTCAGTGCTCATGAGTCAGATTTTAAAATCTCATGGTTTTTTTAATCACCTGCCATGGAGAAAGAGCAAGAAGAAAGTACATTTATGTTTTTGTGAAAATCAGAAAACTTAAAGACTATTTTGAAAATATTATAAAAATGTTTTTTATCAATAGCATTGTAACCATCAACTATAAATGCTATCTTTTGTGTAAACTGTGGTATTCTCCAGGAATCAGCTAACTGGGAATGAGAATAAATCTTTTGCACCCATAAGAGCTCTTGATTTTAGCACCATTTTGGTGAAAAATGCCTGTTTAGATCATTGACATATGATGTGTTAGCATTATGCTTGAGCTTTCAGAAAGTAGAGATGAGGTTAAAGGTTTCAAGTCAACACATATCAGCACGATGATATATAATAGCTACCCTGTATGACCATCAGGTTCTCTGCTAGCAGTTGTAAGAGGAAACAAAAAAAGAAAATAGAAGGAAGATATTTTGAAGCAGAGTTATGGCTGTTTCACACCCAATATCTGAAGGACAGTGAAAGGGAAAAGAAATTATGCTCAAAAGAAAATACCTATAAAAGAGAAAGGAACCTGGGCCAGCTCTTAAGAATGGATGATGTACTCTCTATTAGCTCAAATAAGTTCATTGCTATGAACAGTGTCAGAGCCTTTCAGCCTTTATCTGTATTGTCTGATATTTTCCAAAAAGGGGAAAAGCAATGTGAATAGGTCATTGGATTTACCTGTTGGTATCCCATTAGGATAATATATGGAAAAATATGTCTAAATGAACATTTGTCAAAGCTGATTAAGGAGCTTTTGCTGCCAAACAATCTGAAAGACTTAGAACATCTTTGAAGCCTGAAGTTTACAGAATATTATGGAGGATGTGGTGGGAGTCAGAAACAAAAAACCCAAAACCTCTAAATGTAAAAGGTGTTTGAGGAGGAAATGGAGGTCATGTCAATAGTCAGCCCATAAATCAGTAAGCAAGGATGGGAAAAGAAAGACTGGGCAAGACACAGAAGGAAGTATCATCCCCAGCTCAGTTGTGAAATGCTTCTGCATTTTGCTAACATCTCCTTCCTTCAGAAATTACTCTTCAGAATCATCTTAGCCTATTTTAAATTAGATCAGGAAATATGCCAATAGTGCAAACATATTCACAGACAAAGCCAAAACACTCCTTGGAAAGCTCAAGTACACGAGGTAGATTATTAAAGTATGATGAAAGCATGATGAGTTCTGCCCTGAAGAAGGAAGGTTAAAAGTTCAGAAGAAAAAAAAAATTAAACTAAAAAATATGTTCAGACTGCTGAGAATAATTCACTTAATGAATGACTTCAGTTTTTTACCTATGTCCTAAGGAAAGTTATCCCATCAAAGTGATCACCTGACACAGACTGTTCAAGGCCTTACAACATTACATCCTCAGATCCTCATCCCCCCTTGCTTGACAGGGCATCAAAACTCTAATTCTTGTGAACATGGGCCTATTATGTGTTTGTCTACTTTGCACAAAATAGGACCATAAAAGCTGCCTTCCACTTTGACTATCCTAACATCTACTAGCACAGTGATTAGACTGCTCACTTGGAGACATATGAACATATAAATTGGTATCTCCACTCCAAATCAGATGAAGGATTCAAATAAATCCAAATTCTACATTTCAGTTTTCTGAAGAATGTCACAGCTTGAAACCCGCAGCTCCAGCAAATGCGAATCCTACGAGGAGAGCAAAAAGCTGTCTATGAAAAAACAAAAAAAAGTCTGTTCCTCCACTTAGCATTTTCAGATGGTTATCTTGAAGGTCAGGATACTGATCTGCAACTTTTGAATTCCATTGAGCTCCTGTTGAATGCTACAGTTCCTAAGTTTCTTCATGGTGAGTCTGGTTGCTGGTTATATTCACATTTCTATTCTACGCACACGGTGATGGTGCTACTGAGTACTTTCATCTACTCTTCTGAAATAGCTTTGACACTAATTTTGTTCTTCTTTTTAATGTTTAATTTCTTTTGGAGATCCATGAAGTTATCCAACAATGAGTACATCTGTCAAAGCCCAAGCTTTTATAGTTTTCCCTGTGGAAAACAACAGGCTTTGAGTAGTTAGAGCACCCTCGTCAGTTCTTTCTATCACTTCTGTGTACTTAGCAGTGTAGATTCATGCTCTTCCAGGATTTCTTTTTGCCCAATGTCTATTACAAAAGAAAATTGCCTGCCTGTCAGATATTTTCCTGTCTCAGTTCCTTTGAAGAACAGTTCTCATAATTATTCCTTTTTGTTCAGTTCCTAAAGTCTGTTTCACTTCATATGCTACAAAAGAAGCATAGATCATCTTTTCTTCTTTTGATGTTCTCAGTTGTCTTGATTAAAACTGTTCACAAGAAATGGAGAATCTAGGATGGGGCAGAATAACCAGATATTTCAAAATTACATTTGTGCTTATCTGTTCAGTTCACAGGGAGGAGAGAAATGGCATGAAGGAATCAGTATCTTAGAAACACATTGTGAAACTCTCAAAGATAGATGGTGAATGTCTGTCTAACGGTGACAACATTTCAGGGTTTGCTGCAGGCCTGTTATTATAGCCTAAGCTTCAAGCTTCTTCCCAGTTTTCTATCTCCTTCTCCTCTCATCTTTTCTTACGGAAGTTCTTGTCCAGGTTTCCTGCACCTGCTAAATAAAGAGATCTTCAGACAACATCCACCAGCCTACTTCAAATGAACATCAATTTGAAAGGGCACAGAATTAGGCAAGCTTACACATGATGATGACAGTATTCAACAGTCCTTTCTTTAAAACTTTATGTGCAAGTCTAACTAGAAACCTCCCGTCCTGAAAACAACAAGAAAGACTTTAAAGGTTTAGTCAACATGATACAGGGCCCAGAAGACAGAAGGGGATGCAAAGCAGAAGAGTCCATGTGATATGACAGGACTCAGACGTGAGGTAAGCTTGAAAAAATGAGGTGAGACAGTAAACAGTCTCGTTTTCTCTAGCTTTTTTTTTTCTGCTTATATGCACAAGTGACCTTTGCTTTGAGAAAAGAAAGGCAAGCATGCCACAGTCATCCTGACAGATGTTTGTACCATCACTTAGAGCTCAGTCCTACATTGCTGCTGCTCTGGCATTTGGCACAGGTGACAGGGGAAGACGTTTCAAGCAAGGGAAGGGACACAAGCCTCTTAAATTGATAAATAAGTTTGTGAAAATGACAGCCAATAAACTAGTTAACATTGACAAACTCTACTTCATTCACCTTAGAGATGCTAAAATATCAAGAAAAATGCAAAAAACTTCAATCTCATTCTCAGTTTGCTTTACTGGGTCCCCTCTGCTTTTTTTTACCTTGATGTCAGGAATGTGGGTCTTCAGTTAAGTTATCCTAATCCTGATCAGTTACAGAATGGTTAAAAGACAAAGTGGCAGAGAAACCAGGAGAAACTCATGTCTCACTCCTCAGCATGGCTTCCTCCTGACAAGCAGAGACTCCTCTTGCCTCTAGCCCAGCAGAACTGGAGGAAGTTTCCTGTTACTCACCACTATCTTCAGCTCTGAGATCTGACTAAAGGAAGCAAATCCATTTTTCCCTTCCTTGCCCAAAGCAGTCACTCTTCACACATGCCTGATGTCTCATCAGTGTCCTCCAACACGCAGCTTCTTCTGCAATTTCCTTTTCAGCTAACTTGCTGGGTGGTACCTTGAATATAGTGTCACACCCTCTGCAAGGAGGAGAGGCCCACAGCCCATTCTCTCCTACACTCCCTCTGGAGCATTTGCATACAGCCACTGATCTTTCCAGAATTCCTTGCTGTAACTGCCTGCCTGGAGTGCAGAGCCCCACATCTCTTTGGTTAGAGGGGTATATGAGCAAGGCATGGCAGAGGTTGGAACCTACATTACAGAGGTCACATTTTTTTCCGAGGCAAGGGAATACCCATTCAGTCAGCTCAAAAATACTCTGTGACTGAATAAATTCTGAAGAAACTGAAGAGGAGATTAGAGGGCGAAATCCCAGGCAAGGGAAAACAAGCAGTTGTGATGGTTAATAGACACAAGGACAGCTCATAGGAAAAGAATAATGAGACATGGAGCATGATGTAACAGAAACAGGCCAGATGGCGGTACAGCTGTGGGGAAACTCAGCTCGCTCTGAAATGAGCCTTCAGTTATTCAGACTGCTGACTGCAGACCCAAGCCACTGACTGCAAAACAAGCTCTGGTTGTCTCAAGCAAGTGGCAGTTTGTTAACAATTACCAATTGAAAGCAAAGTGGAGCAGGTGATAGTAAGAAATCTGCGACGGCACGTCAGATGAAGAGCCATACAAAAATGTCCACAGCCTCTCTTTCTTTCTATGACACAGATTTAGAGACACTTTAGAAAGGCAGAAATACAACTTACACTGTAAGTAACTCAACAGCTAATAACTTTATTTGGTACTGGATTATCCAGTTGACATCAGTTCCAGGAAATCTTTTGAGGTCATGCAACACCTGCATGGATGACTCAGTGTGAAAACAAGAAAATGAATCCATAAATAGTTTGAAAAATGTAGTAGTATGGAATTTATGTGATATCCGTGAATGCCTGTAGTCTACCAGTGATAAAAGCCACAAAGGAAAAACTTAACACTAGTCTAGGTCAATTTTCATGTGAATCAGAGTAATACTTCAGAGACACCAGTGCTCTCCAATTGCTAACTTTCATGCTAAAATTTAGCAGCTACCTGCTACCCAATATACAATATGGTGCTGTTCTTACAGTAACAGAAGTTAAATGGAGCAGTGTTTCAGTTTTAGAACAGTGTGCTGTCCATCCCAGTCTCTTCTGGGGGAGTGGGCTACAGAACCAAATACCAGTCTTCAAAGGAGTGAAAAATGAGAAGTAGCAATGATTTCAAGTGACTTTGCATACAAGTTCCTAGAAACCATGCAAATTCTACTACTACCAGAAAGGAGGTGGTAGTGAGGTGGGGGTCAGTCTCCCAAGTTACAAGCAATAGAGCAAGAGAAAATGGCTTTGAGATGTGCCAGGGGAAGTTTAGATAGGTACTAGGAAAAAATTCTTCCCCAAAAGGGTTGTCAAGGATTTGAACAGGCTGCCCAGAGAAGTGGTTGAGTCCCTGTCACCGGAGGTGTTCAAAAGACATAAGAGACGAGACACTTGGGGACATAGTTTAGTGGTGAACTTGGCGGTGCTGAGTTAATAGTTGGACTCAATAATCTTAGAGATCTTTGCCAACCTAAATGATTCTATGACCCTATGATTCTATGATTTAACTCATCCTCTGGGATTTAAAGAAAAAATCTGCAGCTGATATAAAAAATATACAGAATGTTGCTGTTTCTGCCTCTGATACTGGAGAAGAACTTCATGCACAAGAAAGGCAGAGTTCAGTGCCAGAATATTCAGAGACATTTAATATTCATCATCAAACACCAGCTGAATAGTTTCCCTAAGTAATGCCATTAGCCTGAAATTCATTTACATTCTCCCATGCAGTTCAAATGGTTTTCAGTGGATCATGACAAGTGTCACTGACAAGTGCTTGCCCTTGAACTATTCATGGCTGAATGTCATTCAGATGAGAGGTCAGCTGTCCACCACTGTATGAGCAGTGCTGGGGAAGGCAGAAAGAATGCACTGGTTTTCCCCACCCAATTAAATCCTCCTACATGTATCATCTATTTTTGCTCTTTTTGCCTTGCAGCCTATTGAAACATCACAGGACATTTATGTGTCCCAAAAGCAGATTGCTTTGTTATTTGCACTGCTTCATCATCACACTCCTTATCTACACAGAAAAGGAACTGCTGTTCTTTTTCATTGAGAAGCATCAGCTGTTTGTTATTGTATTGACTCTGTTATACATAATTTAAAAGTCTCTGGAATTATTTACTTGCTATTAGTTCTTCCTCTCCAGTATCGTCCTCCGCTGAAATTTCTGATCGTAATTCACAATGTTCAGATGTAAGGATGAACGACACCTTATGAGGAGGATTAGCCACGTGATATGAGCTGTATGTGTTTTTTGCTGGTATTTCACTTCTGGAGAACTCATTCTGTCCTTCAGATGGCCTATAAACCCTGTAAAATACTTCAATAATAATGAACTGGTTTTTTACAAAAAAAACCCCAAACAACTAATTGAGTATGGTATAAGAGTGGATGAAGGGAATATCTACCACAACATTTTATCAGTTTCTTGGGAGCTAACAAACTGTCCTCCCTGATGCTATGTGCAATACCATCTTAAATACCCCAAGCAAGACCAATCTGACTTTACCATGAGAGATTATTCTAGAATACAACAGCTACTGCCAGGAACATCTGGCATGGTGCCTTTCTCTCTCCATAATTCCATGTTTTCTTTTAATGGGTTACTACTCTAAAAGGAAGCCACCGCCAAGGAAAAAGGGAACCATCACTTTTTAAAAGTATTGGCATGATCTTGTGCTGTGCTCCCTTGAAACAACGCTGACCAGTTACATCAGTTACATTAAAGAGATTTCTGTCAGACTGCTAAGAAAGGGGAAAAAATTAGCAAAAGAACAGGGGAGCAGGGAATAGATATGGGAATAAAATACTAGGAAAGATCTGTTTAAAGGAAGACTGAAGTTCCCAGGTAAAGCCTTAGCTGGGATCACCAGAGCATGGCATGGTTATTCAGAGAGATGAACCAGTTCACCGAGACACTCTCCATTATTCTTATACTGATTAGAGCCAACTGAAGGGTATAAAAGGGATTACAAGGCATGGCTGCACACAATATCTGAGAGCAAAACTAAGGAAGTCAGTTCTAGTCCCATCTTTGTAATTCAGCCTGAATTAGACAAAGTCCCCGCTGTGAGCCTAGAAACCATTTAGAAAGAGAATATTCATGTCTCTCTCCAGTAATAAATCATAGTGCTCATTTTTACAAGTTCTCTATAAGCCTCAGCTTGGCATGACTGTAAACTGCTTAGATTATGCAAGCTTAGACTTCGCCTCAAAATGAGCAAGCAAAAAGAAGAAACGTGTATCAAAACCTCATTCCCCACTTCTAAACACAATTTGGTAAATAGAACCAGCCATAAATCCTGGAAATGTTCTTGACTGGTTCTTTTCCATTAAACTTTATCACCCACGCAAGTCTGGGTTATCAACTCACACACACACACTAATGAAGAGGAAGAACTTTTACAGCCGCTAGAATGTGAATTAGGAATGTTATGTTTGATTTAGAGTTTGATGCAGAAGAAACAGATTTTACGTCTGCATTACTGGCTTGATGCTGTTGCTTTGCAGCTAGGTTGGCATTTTTCACTTCAGGAAGAAGAAAGTTACTGCCACATTGCAGTTTCAGTCCACTTATTTTCTATTGCAAGGGGACACCTAGACACCCACTGTTCAATAGTATCACCCCCTTTCACCATAAATTGTCTCTCTCACTCCCCTTGTGGAAGTCTTTGTAGCTTATAAGCTCTATACAATCTTTTTCTCTTTCCAACACCTCCATGAATTTCTGGTCTATCCAACTGTTCACTGTTTACAAAACCCCCTCTCATGAGGATAAAGATAAATATTTCGTAATCTCTCTTAAAAACCTAGAAGAAAAGGGAATTATAGGCATGGTTTCCTGGACAGACTCTGATCTCCATACACACATTGTCTTTTGAAAAAATAAACCAAATCAAGCCCAAATTATTTTCTTTATTGAGAGAATAACCTCAATTTCAATATAAGGCCTTAAAGATTACTGATTGTGTTGAAGATCTAGGTCCTTCAGGATCCGAAATCTGGAAGAACTTCTTAACAGGTGTAAGAAGTAACTCTAGCTGATCTACAGGACCATGGAGGGCAGTGAGGAAGTTTTACCTTTAGTTAAAGAGTGAAGAGATATGCTGCCAATTTTAGCTATGGCCTGTGGTCTTATCTCCATCTTAGTCCCTTTTACGAATGTATTGTCACACAGACTTCTCATGGAATAATTCCACTGATGAGGGTTTGTTTTATAATCTCACTGAAAAAATTGTGTTCCGACACAGAAATTGTGATCAGAGCTATCCCATGGAAAGCTTCATACCTGCATGTGCTTCTCAGTGTACACAATAACCACACTACTGTCTACAATTAAAAACGGATACCAGTCCTATGACTTCTAAATTACAGCTGAAACACAATTTGCAGTGGAATAAAGGATAGGCATCTTGCACCGAGCAGCAAGCTGTAGCAAGAATTCTTAGCTATTTTCAAGACCAAAATATTCTGAGGACACAATAAAGAACATTGACAAAAGCTTAAACATTTTGCTGTAATAGAAAGCCAAAGCTGTTTCTGGGCAAACTGCCTGCTGTCAAACACCTTAGCTATTAGATGAATTTCTTGTATGGTGAGATGTATGGAGACTACTTCCTTTCTCTTTGCAGGGTGAAAGCTGGAGAGGGCCTGACCAGCCTTAAGCCAATGGATTTCTGTAAGCATCTTGGCAACTCAGAGAAGAGTGTCAACTGTTTGGAAATAAAAGTTAGAACATGCAATATGATTGCCACTGCAGAAAACCAGAAACTAACCAATTTAGTCTCTCCAAGCAGGTCTTACTGGAGTGCATTGTTAACATGCCCTAAAGTATTGATGAATTGTGACAGTTTTACAATTCTTTCCCAAACACAGAACATTATCCAGCCATTCAGTCTGAGCTCTGAGATGACTATTTGCAAAATAGTCATCTATTAAAGTCTAAACTTAGATTCTACAATACACAGCAGGAACAGGACCAGGGTTAGGCACAGGCCTTCCTACTTTCTTCAGATCTGGGGGCAGAAAGGATCCGGTCTGGCCTCTGGCATGGTTTAAAGCGACTTTCTGTCTTCTTACAATCAGAGCCTGCTTCACTGAGCCAGTGGCCTTTGTGGAATTGTCTCTTGTCCTACTTCCTTACTGTAAGGGATGTCACCTTTGTGGGTGAGTAAGATTGATTATCTTCCCTCAACAGAGCACAATTTTTAGATTTTTTTTTTTAAGGGAACCCTGTTAATTATCCATGCAGACTGATGGCAGCTGAAGCAGACCCGAAAGTCAGGTCCTACACACATTATTAAGGACTCCTTTCAGGACAGGAAACCAGCTTGTTAATCTTCCATTGTTAATTCATTTTCTTGGGTGATGAAATGAGCTAAATGGCAGGTGCTGGTATGTATAGTGGAAGTGTGCGTAGGAACAGGAAAAGTGGATGAAAGCTGCTACAATAAAGAAGAAATTAAAAGAAGCAGCAGTGCCATGAGGACAGGAAAGAATTAAGCAGCAGATTTAGGGTGACAGGCATGATGATGCTATAAGAAAAGAGGAAGCAACAAGCAGTTCAGCATGCATAAATTATGCATAACCATAAAATGAGAATTGAAACAGCCATCTCTAGAATGCCTATAAGGTGAAGCATTTCCTATGGGACACAAGGGTAACAAAGCAGGAAAAGTAAGCAGCAACCATTTTTAAATACTTTCCACCATTTCAAGTCAGATGAAATTTTTTTGTATTTTCCAGATGCGACTTTTTTTGAGAGCGTACTCGGTATATGGGGAAACTGTTTATCTGTGTATAAAGTCCATGTAACAGCGACTTACTAAATGTGTCTGATACAAAATCCATTTTGGAATCTATTTTATATATTGAGACATACTAGAAATGTCCTTATTCTGCTCAAAATGCCTCCTATCTACTATAGGATTTAATCCTATCTACTTATGTTTGTGCCGGGAGGCGCGGCCCGTACGCGAGGAGGTGCGCATCGCGCAGGGAGCGGTGCTGGCCTGCGGAGGCTGGGGTCATAGAGCTGGGATGAGTCCCAAGTCTGTACATTTTAGGGATGATGAATCACAGTTTATGCTAGAGACTGGGGATTCATCAATTTGGAAGTGACTGAGAAGGAGGGATCGGGGCTATGGGCTGCTGTGGTTGACGCTGTGAGAAAAAGGATGCTGTGTCCAGTTCTGGACTCCTCAGGATGAGAGAGACATGGAGCTCCCGGAGAGGGTCCAGCAGAGGGCCACAAAGATGATGAGGTGTCTGGATCATCTCTCTTATGAGGAGAGACTGGAAGCTGGGCCTGTTTAGTCTAGAGAAGACTAAGGAGGGATCTTTTAAGTGCATATAAATATCTCAAAGGCAGGTGCCAAAAGGATGGTGCCAGACTCATTTTGGTGGTGCCCAGCAACAGGATGAGGAGCAGTGGCCATAAACTGAAACACAGGAAGTTCCACCTGAACATGAGGAAGAATTTCTTTACCTTGAGGATGTCAAAGCACTGGAACAGGCTGGCCAGGGAGGCTGTGGAGTCTCCCTCCCTGGAGCCGTTCAAAATCCACCTGGATGCGTTGCTGTGTAACCTGCTCTAGGTGACNAAGCCACGACCCCACCTTCGGTGAAACGTGAAGATCAGTTTTTCCGCTCCCGGTGGCGGGAGAGGGGGGCAGGGGGGTGTCGCCGGACGGAGCGGCCAAGCCCGGGGCCGGGGGGCAGGACGGGGGCAGCTCACGTGTGCAGGCGCTGCACCGACAGCAGCCGCGGAAGGCGGAAGGTGCCGGCGGCCGGAGCCAAGGAGGGGNAAACTCTAACAATTCTCTGATTCTGTGAAATGTGATCCTAGGTACTCCCAGTATGCAATGCCACAGCAGAAGCGTGAATATTCAGTAGGCCATAGCTGAGATGCTACCTGCAACTCTGGTTAAGTCATGTGATTCTGGTCACTCACATTCAAATACAGGTGACCTGGGACTTGCATACCTGCTGAGAAGATTTAAAAGCAAGATAAGGAGGATGGAAGCTTTTGCAAAACAAAGGGAGAGGGAAGATAGAAGATAGTGAATACTCAGCTAGCTAGACCTCTATTAGTTCATGACAATTGTGTATATATATATATATATATATAGTTGGTGGGTTTTTTTTGTTTTTTTTTTTGCAGTAGCAGGGGAGCTGGACTTGAACAGGGTGTCATTTCTAATCTTCTGATAGATGGGCCAGGAGTGCCTAGATACCTCAGTGATAAATCACGCAAATAAGTAAATACATGAACAGTAATGACATTCCTAATGTACTTATGCAGGGGCCTCCAACAGCTGTGCAAATGTGAATGCCAGACACATATCTATCACTCAGCAAAATGCTCAGCAGGTATTATTGGCTTCATGTTGAGCTGGGAACACTGATGTATAAAGAGGTTGAGTATGTGGTATGAGTCTATTCCACAGGTTTTCTTTTCAGCAACCACAAAGCTCCATTGGGCTGAACAAGCAACACACAAGCTCTGGAGTGCAAATACCCATGTAAAAAGCCTTCCTAGAGCAACAAGACAGGGGTCTATACCTGCCTCCTCTAGGAACCATCCACTGCTTAAGAGGGGATGAGGGCCCTGTCAGTTTCTCGGGAGTGGCCTATGTTGTACTGTAATACTGCATTCTTTATATCCTGGGGATAATAGAAAATAATCAGAAGCTTCTCTGTCAATTAAAGCAGCCTTGAAGTGGCTCTGTATTTCACTTGGGCACATCACAATAATGGAATAGTGTTCCTCCTGAGTGAAAGAACCATGTAACTGAAAAAAAAAAAGTGAGTAAGAGACAGAACTGAAAGAAACCACAGTGACCCTAAATCATCTTCTT
Organism: Ifrita kowaldi; assembly: GCA_013398055.1. Classification (NCBI taxonomy): domain Eukaryota; kingdom Metazoa; phylum Chordata; class Aves; order Passeriformes; family Cinclosomatidae; genus Ifrita; species Ifrita kowaldi. The sequence goes on from VZRS01003115.1 coordinate 134,100, forward strand.
ACCACAGTAAATGCAAGTCTTCATTTACATTCAACCAGCAACAAAAATCACTTTGCATCAGCCATTCTTCACTGGCCCATACTTTCCAGATATTTGTCCACATTCTCAGCACAAGCCTGTAACTACAGGCAATCTAGTGAAAAAGCAGACATTTTCCTTTGCTAAACTTGGCCCATAAAGAAAACACAAACCAAAACCAACCAACTAGCAAAACACAGTGACAGGCTTTTAATAATTCATCAAAGGAAAAGTGTTGGTCTACCTGTGTAGGCACTGCCCTCATAACAAAGGCCAGCTCTCAAAATACACATCTGCAGTAGGGAAAAAGGCGAAGTCTCTCCCTGCTCTCACACAATCCTTCATATCCCACACCCCAACCCAGTGGTCTCAGGCAAAGCTAAAACACAAATCTTTTCATCTAGAAACCAACATTATCCCATTATACCTGAATTCTGGGCTGAAAAAAAATTGTAGAGAGCAAATAATGTGTCAGTCTAAAATAGGCTCTCTGCTGTTTTCACTTTTCCCCCACAGGTTATATTTTTGTTCCTTGAATACCCAGCTTCTTCCCTGAAGCATTAGAAGAGCCCAGCAGAGCCCCAGCACTTTAACTTTCTAGCACTTCTGATACCCACAGCACTCCACTTAGTGGGAAGCTGAACCTGACCTTCCTCCATGATGCTGGGTAAACTTTGGGAGTCTGTACCAGTTCTCTCATTGATTTGCTACAGTGTTTGTACAAGTGAATTCCTTTTTGTCAGTTTTCTCCCCTGGAAAAATAATGGTTCATTTTAATCTCATGATGTTTGAGTGTCTCCTGAGTCATGAAAGGCTGTCAGTCAACCAGAGACAAGACATTTCCCATGGAATGGCATCTGTTTACATGAGTTTTTTTACAGGTGAGTTATTGGACAGTTTGAGCTCATCATTTTTAATCCTATCTACTTATGTTTCTGCAAACAAATCTCCACACTTCCTTTACCTGGGAAATGAAATGAAAGAAATTTTCAAAAATGGCTTAAAGCAACCTGTTTCCTACAGCAGACACAATTTTTCCTTTCTGTGAGGCATTCCTCATGACACAGCACATACAGGAGAAAATAATTGTGGTCTGGACTCTGTAGCATTGCTGTTGAGTCACTTACACCATTGCTAGCAGCCACCAAGTGAAATGGTTGTGGAAACCTTCTCCTGGATCTGTATAACTGATGCCAAATGCAAAGCACTGGAGCATTGTATATTATATATCCTTTCTCACATGTTCTCGGCTTCACATTTTGCCACATACAGTATAATTTCCCCACATTTCTAGGCAGTGGTCATGTTTGTATTTATGCCTGCATCAAGCAATTCTATAAGCTCATGTGAGGCCAAAGCTTATCCTAAATAACTAAGAATGACAGGTAGGAAAACCTATTTATTTCAAATTTATGAATGCTGGATAAAGCTATAAAATTGTTGTACCGTGGGAAGGTTAATATTATAGTGAATCAGCAGTTTTCTACCACAGCTGGTGTCATATAGCTCCCTGAAAAGGGAAAAATGTCTAACTGAGTCACTGCCATTAATAGTCTTACATTTAGAAAGGACTGAAGAACTGTCTTAGAAAAAATGTGTGACTGCCCTTGCACCCAGTGGTCTGTAAGAGCTGGAGATGTGTCATGGAAAAATCCCAGAAAAAAAAAGAAGGAACAAAGACCAGGAAGTGGCTTTTGAAAACAAAGATGTTAAGAGTTCAAGGAACTCAAAGGAGCACACTTTGACCAAGGGAAGTCTTTTGACCATTGTACTACGAGAAGGAAAAAGGTACCTTGTTCTGAGAGAAGGAGATGGGGTTTGGAGTATACACAGCCAGTAAGTGGCAGCCTCCCTCTTGGGAAGGAAGAGGCAGGAGAGACAAACATGAAGCTGAGCAGATTCTTCATGTCACAAAGGAAGTACATGTGTGGAAAAGATGAGGCACAGGAATATGGTGCTTATGGAGAGATGCAGGAACTCAGAATGTCTGCAGGGAAATCTTTCCACAGAAACTAAAAGGCATGTGTCTCCCTTATTGGTGGAACTGGGTTTTTTACCCAAGAAATCTGAAAAGCTGTGGATCTTTGGTTTGCTGTTTTTTCAACTTCAAGAGCTTGCTTTCTCCTGTCTTCCAGTTTCCTGCATATTCAATCTCACTGTATTAGGATGACTGTTCTAAATTACCTGGTCTTGGCCAATGGTCCTGTTTCCAAAGTACTCTCCAGGTAGAGTAGCATTAGGACCAAACTACAGTCATCACAATTTGTCTGTTCATAACCACCTACTCTGGCTGCATCTCCCTACAGGGAGCAGTATAAGTAATAGGCTGAGACAACAAGGTAAAATGGTAATAGGGAAAGGAGCATCTTCACATTAACCTTTGAGCTGATGATTTCCAGTTGTGAGTGTGCACTGAAGCAGAACAGAGCACAATTTACAAGTCTGTTTCTTCAGTATTGACATGGGGCTGCAATGACCATAGCTATACCCTTCAGCAGTGGAAACTTCCATTTTCTCTTCCCCTTGTGAGGAAAGCTGAGCAAGCAGGGGGGCAAATGGCCCTGCTTTGGTTCCCCGGTGCAACCCTCAGCCCCAGTGAAGACTTGCCAAGCATCATCTCAGGTTTTCGGTGCTGATACACTGAGGACTGGCAGGCAGCTCAGTGTGCTGTTCTCTAAGTAGTGGCAATGGGAAGGAAGAAGAGGCACCACTGGTTAGCTGCTTGCTTTGTATAGACTGGCAGGGCTGTATCCTTTGTTAGTGGTCAGAAGAATGAGAGTATTTCAAAGCTTTAGGGGACAGATGGTATCAGAGACTTATAGGTGGGGAACAACAAAAGAGTGGTGCAGCTGCCCTTGGTTTTTCATTATCTCCACACTGATATTAGATGTAAAGAGAAACCATGAGAACTGAGCCATCAAATAAAAATGCTCATAGATGTAAATTAAAGCACATTTAATCACAGGTGAAAATTGTGCTTTTTAACTGTCCAGAGAGTATTGATGCCTAAGCATTTCTTGTGTAAGAGCAATAAGGTCCCAAAGTGTTTGATTAAAGAAGGAATGTTTGCCAACAACAACAGACACAAAAACTGAAGCCAAAAGTTTTAAATGATCACACAATGTTTCCAGATATGAGGGCCATGTTAAACCGTGACTTAAAATTGGCAACAGCTATTTCTTAAAGACTCTGTCTTTTGGTGACATTACTCATTAACTCAGTCTTGCGCTGTTGACTCATTCAGACTCTATCTAAACAGGGAGAAGCTTACGTGCTTCTCTTTTCAGCTATGAAATGTAAACATTTTATGAAGGCAGAAATTGTGGTTAACATGCTACATGCTTGAAAATACATTAAAAGTCTCATGACTTAGCTGAAAGTAGCTGACAGGAAGCAGAAGAAAATGGGAGCTCCTCCAAGGCATTAGATATCTATCTCTATACCAAAGGTATGCTTCTGTATACAAGTTATTCAGGCATGAGGTCTCAGAAGAAAAAGCCAAGTGATGCCTCTTCACAGTTCAGCAGAAAGCATAGTAATAAGAGAGAAAACCTGTAATCCAGTAACAGAGACCTCACCTGAGAGATGAGGAAACAGCCTGATTTAGAGAAGGGACAAGTTGTGTCTTCCATCTCTTTGGTGAGTGTCCTAATCCATAGGCAATAGATGATTCTAGGATTGGAGCTTCTCCTTCTGCAGCAACTTCTGTTGTGAATCAGAGAGTAAATATGGCATTGAGAAAGGCAGAAGGAATCTGGCCTTACAGCCAGCTGACAAGAGTGGTCTTCTAGGAGGTCTGAGACACACGAGACTCTGGCCTTCTGGACTCAGGATGCAATCTTGCACAAAGCTCTCTTGTAAGCCAGGTGAGTACTTTAGCTACCATGCCTAGACTTACCAGATCCACCTGGAACATACTTGTCCTGTCCCATTAATATTGCAATATTGCAACAGGGGATTTGGTTCATCTGCACCTGCATCCTAATGGGCTGTTTTCCCTCTGACCTAGTTACTAGACCTAAAACTTTGATTGTCTGGATCAATCTCAGATGCATGCAAAGTTGGAAAGTCTAAGAAAGCTATTAAAAAAAAAAAGAAAGAAACCCTTGCTTTCTGGAAGGTTCATGGTTTCATTTGATACAAAATGAAGAAATACCTTCAAGACTTCAGAAACTTTTATGGCCTGTGAAAATGATTTCTTTAGAGTTACAGTACTGTTGTAGACAACTGTAACAGAAATGCTAAGAGTGGTATGAATGCGAATTGAGCGTGGAAGTTCTGGAAGGGACTCAACCGCCGTGGTCCCAGCCACCATCTTCCTAGGGCAAGTCAGGAGCACTCCAGGACCTCTGTGTCATTATTGCAGTGAATTAAGCCTGCTAGTCCTAGGACTCTGATCCAGGCATGTCTGCATGCACCCATTTTTCAGTCATCTTGGGCTCATTCATCTCCTCCTCCTTTGCCTTGGAAAAACATTCTGGTCTAGTTTGGCCAGAAAATATGTGCATCTGTTTTCTATGCTGTCCCTCAGGATTCCAAAAGCAAAAGCTTAGGTGCTTGACTGTAGTGAATGTAAAAGAAGACAACTCTTAACAATCCCATGGATGACTGAGTACTGTCTTAGTGCAAGTGTTACATAAATGAATAATGTCTTCAGCCTTAACTCTTTGTCATGCACAACAACCTGTAGATGGAGCTTATTTACCAGCACGGGAAGAACCAAAGAGTCTCAATTCCAGCATTTTTTGGTTGGTAAATAGCAGAAAGTCACACTGATGATAAATGTATTGTACTGTACCTTACAGTGCACATCTTAATGTACAGCAGTGGCCTTGGTTGGGTCATTTTGTCCGTCCTTGAGTTTAAGAGATAACCCCCTGTGTCATGGATCTCAAGGTTCCCAATACAACTGAAAAAAGAATTACTAGATTCATGTACCTTAAAATGTCCTTATTTACACACTCAACAAAAAATCTTCCTTCTTTTCAAAACTTGCTGACTACAAAACAGAACCTCAGACTTAAGAATTAAGCAGCACAGATTCCCCTATTACCTAGAGTTCACGGATATAAATCTTTTCCATCTGGAGTGGTCTCACAATATAATTTTTATGACTGTGGCTCTCCCTTTCTGGAGTGCCGTTTCCCTTGAATTTCTAGACAGTGCTCTGGAGTGAGGGCAAAACCAAGCCCTGTGGCTGGGGGCAGTCAGGAAGCCTCCATCCAGGGAACACGGTGTGCTGGCCCTGCAGGGCAGGGCAGCGCCTTCCCAGAAGGAACACTTACAGGCTGCTTCAAAAGTTTGGGGGCTGACCTGTGTCTTAGATACTGTGGCCCTGCATCACTGCTCTTAAACCAGACCAAAATGACTCAGCACCTCCTGTTGCTCTAGAACAGCAACCCCAAACCTTGTGTGGTGTATTTTTCTGCAGTTGCCTCAAAGCAGCAGCCAATGGTGACGACTGCAGTGTAAGACAACTAACAGGCAGGGCTCTGAGCCTTCACTCTTAGAGTACACGCGCTCCTTATATGAACCTTTATCAGAACATTTAGATGCAGCATCCACATATGTTCATTTCTAAAGCAGAACCCGACTCATAGCTCATTTGTCTCAAAATACAGTCAGGTAACAGTATGTTTTTTGGATCACCACTTTTTTTTTTTTTAACAAAAGGTTAAGTCATTTTAACTATAGACTTTGTGCATGTGTGAGTGTGAAATGTAAAACTTCTGAGTATTTGTGTGCAAAATTTAAAATAAAGTGTTTTTGAAATGAAGTGGGTTTTCCATCTTATCATAATTTCCTGGCTTTCAGGAAACCTTTTCTTTTTAAATTTTCTTATTCCATTTCAAAAAGGAACATGTATAAGAAAATATATTAAAAAAAGAAAATGCAAAACAATTAGCACATTTCAACCATCTCATCTAAGGACACTGCAGATTTTACTTGGGCATTTCCTGCCTTGAAATCTGTTTTGGCATTATCACACAGAGGTAAGTAATCTGCTGAGAGTACTTTCTGCTCCAAGGGTCCCTCTGGGCTATGAAGAGCTGGTTTAGGAATGGCACGTTGGCTTTTCTCCAGCTCTAGCATCCAGGGAAGATCAGGAGCCCAGCTGGTAGTCACTAAACTTGGGGTAGTCACTACTTCACAGCACCTTAGGAGGGGCAACACAAATGACCCCAGCCCTGGGGAGGCTCCAGCCCACACTAAGAGTTGTTGGGGCCCCTCCAGGACTCCAGAGTGTGACCCCAAAGGTAACCAGACAATTTTGCTCCCATGCCTGCAGTGCACAAACTGAGGAACAGTGTAAAACCCTTTAGGCCCCTCTTCAGCACTAGGATATAGAACCCAAATTTCTTCAATTTCCTTTTTTTTTTTTTTCACTGAAAAAATGAGATATACA
>VZRS01003115.1:143600-166398 GCA_013398055.1 Ifrita kowaldi
TTTTTTTTTTTTTTGTTGGGGCCCCCCCCCCCCCCCCCGGCATATAGCTTTCAAATGTAAACTTACCTACTAAAATTTAACCAAGGAAAGATACTTGGTTACTTTGAGGGTCTCAATTGCTGCCAGTCACTAAAGTAAGAATTAGATGAGAACAAACACCTATTAGAAAAACCCTCTCCTTTCCCAAAAGAATGGAATTTTCTCTAAACATGCTTTGTTTTGACTCCTTTAAAGGCTTCCATTACTTCAAAACAAAAAAAAATCCTTGAATTGCAAACAAAACAAATGAAAATTGTCAAAACAACCCTTTGGAAGAAATGTGCATCTCTCTTTTCATGTGATTATGTGAGTGCTCACTGTCAAGGACCTGGAGTTCCTCAGCCAGGCAGTGCTCAAAGCAATCAGAACTTTTTAGGCATCACAGGAGGCTTTAGCAGCTGCATTGTTTAGTCACTGGAAAAGAAATATTAACTATGTGGGAGATGGTGTTGTGTGGAAAATCAGGCTGTGAAAGGCCAGTGTCCACAAAGGAGACAGAGGAGCTCTGCAAGAATCAACTTTATTCAAATAAAGGGAGAGAGGCCACTAGGCCATACCCCCGTGGGGTCTCTCTTGAGTTTTTGGTGGATGCAGCCTCTTTTTATTCTAAATTCCTAACCACATGTTGCCCTCCTCCCTTTCCCATTGGCTGAGGTACTGGGAAGCTACAGCCACTTATTACATATTCCCCCTTTAATATGTATCCCCGCTCATCATGCATTGTATGACCATTAAAATTTGTTTTAAGCCTACCCTGGGCAGAGAAGTGAATATTCATAAGTCTCTTAAACCTGTACATTTTCCCCCCAAAGTTCAGAAGTTCAGCCTGTGCTTGGTTCTGCAACAAACTTGCGTGGGTTGATTTTCGTAAGGACCTCCCCCATCCATTCTTCCAGAACCTGAGAGGTTCTTTCAGATCGAGTCACTTGTGAAGACATGAACACCCAATTCTCCATCAGTGTCCTAATGACTCCCTACTCCATGCTTTGTCACAAGAGGAACAAGATGATCCTGGCATTTCAAAAGCTGTTGCAATTTTTCTTTGATTGAGGTGTAGATACTTTCTTGGAAAAGCAGTCTCTTTGGAAAATTGTGCCAAAAGGAGCTGAAACTCTCTTCCATCTTTATTAATGGCCATACATAAATTACAGATTGTGTTTCTGTAGCTTGCCTTCAGAGACACTTTTTGCTGTGGCTAACAGTAGTTGCTGTAGTTTAGATGGGAAGAAAGATAGTGGTATTGATGTGATTTTGGCTTGATGTGGGATCTCTAGATCAGGTTTTAAAATCTGTGCCCGAGGTTCTTCAGTAACCTGAAGAGGACGGGAGATTTCAGAAACAGATGCTTGGTCCTCTTGGTTAGCATGAGTTAGTGAGAAGCCTTATGGCAGAGTGCTTTGCAGCTGAAGTTTCATTACTCTGAGCATTACAATCTCTTGAGAACTTTCCTCTGCCAGCAGAGGTCATGCCAATATTTTCTTGTATGTTGAAATCTTTGCTGTTCATCTGCTGATTCTCTAGCATCAGAGCATATATAGGTCTGGTATCCATCTCCAAAAAAGCATTATGGTTTGACTTAATTTCCTGGGATTCTTCACTGTTAGCTGCCTCCTGCCAAGGATTTTTACATTTACTTAGAGGACAGGTTTCATACCTGCCAGGTGAGATGAACTCTAGCTGCCCATATCTGTGAGGTTGCTGATGTTCAGTAGCTGCTTTTTTTTAGTGTCTAAAGATGCCTGAGAAATCACAGTCAGGTAGTCTTTGCCTCAGAGAGCTTATAAGCAGAAACTTTAGAGAGAGAAGAAGGAGATTTTTTTTTCCCTGTTCCTGCTGACTGACAGAGTTTGTCTGACATGATACCCTGCTGTGATACAGGCAGAGGGGAGCAAGAAGCATAAAGCACATATGTGGCTCTAGCACGTGCAACTTCTTTATTGTGGGCACCCCCAAGAGTGACCCTGCCCTTCAGCACTGAGTGAGGCAGGACATTCACTGTTAACCACTGTTGTGCCTATCAACAGATGGGGGTGAGAAACAGAAGATGAAAAGGAAGGCATGGACACAAAGACAAGGTAGAGAACAAAGTGAATTGCTGCAGAGCAGCAGCATCTTATGAAGTACATCTGCACTTTCAGGGACACAAGAAGATAAAAGTTGGTGGCCTATTTATTTTATATAATGTGCACAGTACATCTAGGAAGTGACATTGCTGAAGTTACCACTACAGGAGCATTGTACTTACTGCTACTTTACCATCACATATAAACTCATAAAACCCAGAAGTATGGATGCCTTATAATTTATTAATATTTCTTTTTGGTCAAGTTTGACAACTGTGTTAGGATGAGGACCTAGGAATCCTGATGTTTCTGTTAGGGAGAAAATCTGCTCAAACACAAGTGAAGCTACCTGCCTTTTGTGAAACTTCAGTGCAAACCCCAGTTTGTAAATTGTGTAGTTGAATTTACGCAAGATGCCAACTCAACCTTGATGTGCTGCTCTGTGCCATTCACCTTGCTCGTCATGTTTTTTCAAATCACAGTGGGGAACACTGAGAACACTGCAGCAAAAGGAAATAACGTCAGGAAAATTGCCTGGGTTTTTGAAGGAACCCAGTGCAGTATTAGGGAAACACTGGGAATATAATGACTTTTCTGTCCTTTGGTGTGATTAAGCACATAAATGCTCTAGGTTTAAGGGCACATTGGTAACTCAGATATTCTGGTATTTGAAGCTGTAGGATATATGTCAGTTTAAATCCAGATAGCCAGGGATTAATATCAAGGCTTATTTTAATACAGAAGCCACACAGGATTAAAGGAACTACTTGCTTTTCTTCTCATACAGAGAGGGTGAAAATAACTCCTGAATAGCTCAAGATTTATGCATCATTTAAGTCCTGTTCTGATGCTGCTAAGTAGAGCATTGTGACGTATCTCTGCATAAAGGTGACCTTAGCACAGCAGGAGTACCCCAAGGTGTTTATCTGGCCCCTGCCAGGACATGTGAGAGAACTGCAACTCTTCTTAAAGGCAGATTTATAGCACCAGCAAGTACCTGGTTGAACCAAGAATTCCCCAAGGGTTTTTGGCAAAACCCTCAACATAAGTATTTTATTTAAATATTTATTGAATTCTGTACTGTGTCTCATAAAAGGTATTTGTATTATTTAAATGTCTTCCACATGACTACTTTTGAATCCTGCTTCTAATCTAACCCTTTTAATCAAGTTCTTTTTTATTAAACCCCTAAATTTGGATTATACAGTTTATTGCTGATTTATATCCTAAATCATTGACTTTCTACAGTTTTCCAAAATAAGACCCGGGCTGCCAGAGACTGGCATGCTGGAGTTTCTGCTGGAGCCTACCTGCCAGCATATGTACAGCAGTCTTCCATGGACATACGAGATTAAACTCCCTTTAAGGTCAATAGCACTGTTCCCCTGTGTTATTGAAACAAAATCTCAAAGAGTTTAAGTCATATATATCAATTATGATGCCCTAGTCTGACTTCTTCCAAAGGACTGACCAAAGAAAGTAACCCAGGAATTCCTATTTTAAGTCCAGAGCTCTCCTTTGAAAAGCAGTCAGGCTTCTAGGAAGATGACCTTTCTTGTCACAGAGACTATGAACAACAGGGAATTCAGTACACCCAACTATCCTTCACTGTTAAAAGCACGCAGATACACGCATGAATTGTAGTAAGAGTTTCAGATATTCATAACACTCTAGATCTCTCACTTCTAATTTTTCGGAGTCTTCCTTCCTGCCTTACCATGGGGTTTACTGCCAATCTTAGCATACACAAAGGCAAGCTCCTCTGATTTTTTTTTTTTTTTTACCCCTTAGGGAAATGTATATTGAGCAGCAATAATGACACTGAATAAAGGCACAGAATCTAGAAGCTCTGGGTTGCTGGGACTCCTGGGACTCTGTGGGAGCAGAAAAGGCATACTCATGGCTATGAATGACAATGTGGGACATTCAAGCTACCCTTCCAGTTACTGCTGCCTTCCACTTCTATGGGTCCAGAAAACCTAGAGTCTGTGGGGAAGCAAGCAAGAAGGAAAACACCACACATGTTCAATCCCCAGCCTTTTGTATCAGCATAGAAAACAGTCACAGACTAGCTCCTGACACAAGAAAGCAGGACCAGTGGATCGCTATCGGCCTGAGGGACAGATAAATGCCACACGTAAATATTCATAGAAGAGTTGTAATGATTTAGCTAAAAATATTGCATCACACTTCTTTAGTTCAATCAGTGCAGCAGTGTGTGTATGTACCTACTCTGTACCAGTCTGAGGGAAACTTCACCAGGGTAAGCGAGGTTTAAAGGGAACACACAGTAAAACTGGTGCAGTATCATCCTTCTAATGAAACTGATACATTTCCTCTGTGTAATGAACTGGTTTTCAGACTCCACTGCCTTGCCTGCACCATCATTTATACCGGACAAGAAAAGGGTACCTTACCAAGTCAGCTGGGGGGATACTTCTTATCAGATCAAAAATTCTTCAGGCAAAATCAAGGCTAATCTAATAATGACTAAATGTCTTTCCTGTTAGGTTTTTTATTTATAAAGCAATCCAGGAAATGGCAGGGACTATAGGTCAGTATGATTGATCTCCATAAGCCTATGAGTATGGAGGTAATTGCTTATTTGCCATGTGTGTGTTTCCATCAGGTTTCTTAGCCAAGCAAATTCCTCAGTGTAAATAATCTTGTCAAATGACACAGGGACAAATTCTGTCCAGCCTGGGCTTTATATGCAAGGTGCCAGCAATTCTAGGACTCTGCATCTATGGATCCCAGTGAAATGAAACATTGTTCAAGAGTCCACATGACTACTACCATCTTACTAAGTACAGTGAAGGTCCTTGCTGCATCCTCCTGTGTAACAGTGCTGGAAGTAACTCTGGGATGCTGCAGCACCCTGGTGTCCTGCCTACTGGAACAGCTGACTCCTACTCAGCTCAGTAAGCTACAGTCCTCAAAGGCCATCAGCCTGAAGAGCCAAAGAGCACCCAGAGGATGCAGTATTTCACAGATTCGCCCCTGGAACACGGCAAGGATCAAGCTCCAGCTGTGAGACACACACACATAATGTGCTGGCTCTGCAATTGCTCTGCAATTCTCTGTTGGGGAGGTGTTAAGCTATGGAAAACAAAAGGCAGGAGGAGGTGAAAATTGATTGAAGGTCTATTTCATTTACTTTGCTAGATGGCCTACTAAACATACAATGGCAGAAAGGTCTAGTTCCTGGCCTTTGCTCCTTCAAGTCCTCCCATCTGAGACATGGGCTTCGTGGAGGAGGAGTATATGCTCCACAGACACCCAGCTAGCTGTCAATAAGCAGAGATCTTATTTGTTTAAGAACTCCCATTCTTGAGTAGCTCCAGTGGCCTGTGGACAATGGAGTGCAAAGTCTTGCCTTGCTGTCTCTCTCTAGCCCCAGGAACAGGGAGTTCAATGCATCTTCAAGTTTTGAGGTAATCAGAGGCCACAATGCCATGCACAGACACATGAGAGGAGCTAGGATCTGTCACAGTCCATTTGGTTGTCAGCTCTGTTCTGATACCTACAAGAAACATTATCCCTTGCTTTGTAAGAATGAGCTTATTTGCTCAAGATTTGTATTTGAGGCATGACTCTAACGCTGTCTGCCTTAGTTATTCAGCAGGAAATCCGCAGTCTCTCACTGAAATTATAGCAAGTCCCATATTTGCTCTGTATATGTTATGTAAGAGTTACTATTCTGGGCTATGCTAAATTTAAAAGAGAAATCTATCAGGGACTCCTACCAGCAACTTGGGCATTGAAATGTTCAGGAGGATCTCCTTCTTTGATTAGGCAGATTGTGAACAGAAAAAACAGTCGGAAGCTTAATTTACGTCCCAGTTCAAGTCAAAAGAGAAAGTTGAAAGCCCTAGACAAATTGTTAATGATACTATCATTTAATTTACCCACAGAATAAAATTCCAGTTACAGTGGCACACAACATTTGTAAGGGGGCATATCCTGAGGCCCTTCAGCAACAGATTAAATTCGTTTCCAAGACTGGTTAGGGAGAGTCGGGTGTGTAAGTGATACAAACCATGGATGGCCTACACTCAAGCCATGTAGGCTTATTATAACCTTGTGAAAATAATCTCTTCTCACTCGTGAATGTTCATTGCTTAGGTGGGGCTCACACACAGACCTTGTACTGCTTTACCTCCTAGAAGTGATTTTTAACTACTTTGAAGTGATTAAAATGTCACGTGAATGCCATAGAATATGTGAAAGATTGCTTGTTGCTTTCACCCTATCAGCATTTTACTAAATTGCGACAATAATTTGATATCTACTTAATTTACCAGTGCTAAGAAAATTAATGGGGGAAAAAAAAAAGATAACCACTAAGAGCTAGATGTTCAAATGTTTACTGGCACCTAAGTGTATGGCATAAACCTGTAGAAACCTAGATGTTTTGATCAATGATTGTAACATAATGAATATACACTGTCTCTGAAAACTTTTCATTCAGTGACATAGGACAGCAGACTGTACACAGGCTTGAATAACTCTTTCTGGAAAGCCTTAGCGAGAAGGCGGATAAAGTGAGACTCCCCGAAGGATGATGTTGCGACAAACAGGTCAATACCTAAAACCATGACTGATCCCACTTTGCTCTCTGTCCTACTCCAGGCAATCTCATTCAGTTCAAATCCAGCTCCAAAGGCTATGTAAGGCCTCAGAAAGTGCATGAGCTTTCTGTCCAGTGCTTCCTGAGGTGCTCGGTGCCTTCCAGAGGGGGAAGCCCATTCCAAGCTGGGGTAAGTCAGCTTGCTCCACCAGCATCAGGGTGACACTGCCGACTGCCACCAGCATTTGAGGACTGATGGAGCCGCTCAACAGGTTATTTTTCCCGAATACTCGCTTTCAATTTAACGTTGTACCAGAAAACACCTTATCACGGGCCAGGCGAGGTGAAAGAAAGGCACCTGAGTATTTTAAATCTCAATGAGATGCTGAGAGCTAAATTTTCAGCTCTCGGGAAGAGTTGGGTGCAGGCTGACCGTGAACAGGAATGGTGCATATTTATCACCGTGGTTTTTCAGATGTTCGGCAACCGGTGCATTGTAGTGTGAGCAGCAGTTTTGTGCTGCTGGGGTGGTTTCCACGGGGAAAGGGCCTTCCGATACGCTGGGAAGTAGCTGGGTCTCATTGGCACACCCGAAAATCCCCTATCTCTGCATAGGGAGGCATCACAGGTGAGCTACTGAAACTGCTGCTGATCGCTCGCTGTGCCGAGAACCAGGCGGCCCTACAACACTCTGAAATGCTTGCATTTCTCTCCATAACAAGAAGGACGACAGCGTCCTCAGCCGGCGCCGCTCCAGGGCCCGGCGCGGCCGCGTCCCTCCCGCCCGGCTCCCGCCACCAGCCCTCAGGGGCCACAAGATGGCGCCGTGGGCGGCTCCCGACATGGCGGCGGCGGGCGGCGGCAGCGGGGTTGGCAGCGGGGCTGGAACGCCTCCGCTGTCGTCGGCACTGCTCCTTTCCCTGAGGGAAAACCCGGAGCCTTGGCCGTGACAGCCCTGCCCTTGGCCCCAAGTACGATGGAGGACAGACACTGAGCTTGCTGGGGATGAAGGCTCAGCCACCCAAGCACACTCCAAAAGACTAGAAGACCCTTGCTTATGGTCAAGTAGTAATACCTAGCATACGTGTAACACACACACGCAGACCTCTTCTTGTCCCCAGATTATCAGTTTTTAATTTTCTTTCCTTTAAGAAACTAAGTAATTATACGAAGATGTTCAGCAAAGTCTTGTAACAGGCCAGCGACAAAGCAGGTCATGAGCAGCCGGGCACTGAGCTGCTGGTCCTTCTGGGAATGCTCGTGCTTCAGCTGGGATAATAGAAATAACCACTGCTGTACGCAACCAGAACTTTTCAAGCAAAGACGTTCATGGTGAAACCCAAGCGTGACTGAAACCCCTCCGTGTATCAAAAGCAGAGAAATACCACCCAGCTCTGGTGTGCTGTCAGCATTAAGGAGGCTAAGTGGTCTATTATGGCTCCAAAGAATTACTGCTCTTGATAAATGAGAATAATCATGTCATATTTCAGTAGAACACCAGGCTAAAGAAAAGAAGGCTTAGAGGCAAGTAGTTGTACAGAAAATTCTTACTTTCTATTCTTTGGAAAACTGCGAAGCTGTATGGAGAAGTTTCAGGTCTGTAGTCCATGAATAGCTGCAAAATGCAGCTGCATTACTGAGACGACTCTAAAATATACAAAAATCTCTGCACTTTTAGAACACTTCCCATTGGTATAACTTGTAATGGGGATCAGACGCAAAGCTGGGATTTTAATTCAGGATTTTTACCTCTGAGCCAGTCTCAACTTTGGTTCCTCTGTAACAGTGCTATGACAGGAAATTATCCCCATGGAGCCAATTGCACCTTTGGAAATTTGGAAAAGGTGGGGTCTCCCTTCCTGCTGAAGTGGTGTTCAGCTGTTGAGAGAGTATCATACTGTGTCTTCCTCCCAGGACCCTTCTGGGAATTGCATAATTCAAAACCTGTGCAAAAAGGAGTGGATGGGCTTAGGAGTTCGCTCAGTACCCTTGGAAAATCTCCATAAAATTATATATTTTTCCTGGATGCTCAATTCTCCTGTGAAATCACCCTGCCAGAGCATCCAGAGTGGCTTCTGGGACAGCATCAGGGCAGAGATGGCCTCCTCGTGGCTGCAGCATCTCTCAGATCCCCTGAGGACATCAGAGCTTGCAGCAGCTCCACTGTCTGCAGGGTAAACCTGTGGAGAGTCAGGGAGGCATTTCTTCCCTCTACTGCACCTCCCGCAGATTTTTCCTTGGGAAGGGATGATCTAAGCCCATGGGATTTGCGATTCAATGTTTCTACCCTAACAACGACTGTAGTGCACTTCCCAAGTGGAGGTAAAGAGTTTTGCTTCACTGCCGCTGTTGAGCAGCTGTTAATAGTCTGTACAAAGTATATCTCTGTGCCAAAATTCAGGCTTCTCCTTTAAGTAACTTCCAAACTAGCCTTCTGGAAATGCCTTCTGCTTATTTAAGTGCCAGCGCTGCCCTCATCACTGGGGGAGGAGGGGAGAGAGCCGAAATATGAGGTCATGTTCTAGTCATGTCACTGCTGCAGCATCTGTCAACTGTGATACAAATACTAAGCCGTAACTGTGCATTTATGACATTCAAACCTGCTCAGCAAAGTCTCTCCTCCTCTCTGGTGCCTTTGCCCTTTCTCTACCTAGGGATCGTCTTAAAAGTTGCCTGAGCAAACCTGCACCACGAATCACAAAGCATACATTTTGGTGGTTCTGTTGTACTGAATATTGCATTGTACCACAAAAATCACATTCTAATTAAATCCTTTCCATGTATAAAGCTTCAGGGCAGTCTCTTGGGTGGGACTGTTTGGAGTGGCAAATTTAACCACTGTGTTTCAGGAGAGCTCTGAGCCTGTTAGGCTGAGCAGGAGTGAATGCAGTCTCCTGCCTGGAGCAGCTGGGGTTTGAGACCTTTTTCCAAACTATCTGCAAGATTCCCACCTCAGCTGCAGCGTGGCTGTAGGTTATGCAATCACTGGATAAAGTAGTTCGGGATCTGGGGGATTTTTTTCCATGACTGTTTTATGACTATGGGGATAGCCAGATCCATTTTGGGTTACGTCAGGAGGTGCAGCAGCACACCAGTGTTTTCTCTCTCCCTCTCCCTCTCTCTCTGCAGCCAGCCTTCTGTATTGCAGACTCAGAAGCATTGCCAGCACAATGTGAACACATTCCCATTGTTTACAAGTTTCCATTTTTATTTGGTGAGCCGTGGCAGAGAAGAACGAATACAGACTGTGCACTGGGTAACCCCTCAGTTATTAGAACCAGAGATGTATTTAATTGCATAGGATCCAGTAATATCCAACAGTATTTGTTGCAAGTAGTAAATTCATCAGAATTGTACAAGGCCTTATAGATTAGTCCCTGTATGACACAGATTACTCACTATGTTAGCCAAATGCAGATTTTTTAGGAAAAATGTAAGAACATTATGCCAGAGTTCAGCTAGCTCAGCAACTTAACAGAGACCAAGGTTGATGCTTAGGGAACATTTCTCTTAGAAGAGTGTTTTTTCTCCTAGAACATTGTAGCACTTTTTGGCAAAGTTGAACAGTTTTCTGAGTCAGAGGTTGCATTTGGATAATCATATTTATTAGCCAAGGGTGGAATCATCCTTCACAAATCTTTTCAATCTTTGTAAAGCACACTTACCCATTTTTGCTGCTACAACTGGTGGTTATGAGTCACAACAGCATTAAGCACCATGTTAAAGCAATTGTTTTCTGATTGTTTAAAACCTGCTGTCTGGCAATTTCCTTACTTTTCAGTTCACATCAGTTCACATTTATCTCATCTGTTAAGCACCATAAAACCACTGGTCACACTTGATGAGTTATAAGCTGATGCATTATTCTCGCCCCACTCAGCAGAGAATCAGAGAAAAAAGTAAGCAAGCTACTGAACTGGTGGGAAGGAGGACTCCTTGCTGGCAGCATTTGGGCTGTCTCCAATGGCTAGTGGTGATGTGGGAGAAGAGCTGTACTCTGTAGCTACCCTACAAAACCCATCACATACCCCCAAAGAAAACTGGTAAAGGGGGAATGCAGAACATCTAAGCCTCTTGTAGCTGTTCATTGGAAAAGGTGAACAAAGGAAAAAGAAAGTTCACCAGCAGTTCCCCTCAAAGCTTTGAATCCCTTCTGCATCTGCAGAAAGAAACCAGATACTCAGCTCTGTGTTCCTGCCTGTATTCCCTCAGTTGAAGAAGATGCTTACCCAGGTGACAGTGAGTGTGAGGTTAAGGCAGGCTTAAGATCACAAGTAAATGAACATACTAAAGCATTCTGAGAATGTGTTGTCCCATAATGCTTCAGGATGGAAATTGCAATCTCTGGGAAATTTGTGATCCCTGAATAATTTTTACGGAGCTTACAAAAATTGGCAGAGGCTAATGCTGGCACGGGAGAAGTTACATGGACCTTGAATGCAATTTGCTAGCAAAATCCTTAGTGACTAACCCAGCTCTGACACAAGTATCAATAACAGCAAGAGTGACACCATCCTTTTAGGCATACCCAAATTTGAATCAGCCTCATCCCATGCTTTAGTGTTATAATTAAAAGGTGTGCTATGAATGTGGTGTTTGCAGCCAACTAGGGACAGGAATTATATCACACCCGTTGGCAGAAAATGGAATTGGATGTATGTAGGAACTTGACATATGAGAAAATTCAAGGGAAAAGACCAGTAGAAGACAAGGGCAGGCTTTATATTCACTCCTAGGTATTTAATGAATTAGGAAGTGCTATCAGGCCCAGCTTCTCACTTTGGGCTGTTTGGGGCAGTTCAAGCTGAAGGCTGCGAGTTCTGACTGTGTCAGCTGTAACAGTTTGGTGTGTACTCTGTCCTCTGCTTGTCTCCTGGTTGCTTCTGACCCTTCCCTAGCATTCTGCATCCCTGCAGGAGCTGGGTTTTTCTCAGACTGAAATCTCCTTGAAGTCAGCAATATCTTACTGTAGGCCATAGTATGACAGAGCCTCTAACTGCAGCAGGAGATGTGTTACTGTGAATGCCTTCGTTTGTATATGTCATATTTTGCATTTGATCAATAAGCTGTGCAATGAGAGAGATTTCCAGATGCAAGAAATTCCCTGAGAGCTTCCTTAATAGAAAAAGCATTTGATGCTTGAAAGAGCATAGTAACAAGTTGGCACTGCATCGAAGCCTTTTATAACAGTTTAATTCACACCCTCTCTCCAAATGTAAATTAACCCAGATTGGGAAATGTTGGAAATCTGAAGCAATGTATGTAATTTGGTACTAGCATAAGAGTGGGGAAGGAAGAATGAAAGAAAACATCCTGCTCAAATCCTTGTATGAGCATTAAGCCAATGTTTTTAAGCCTTCTGGTCTTGAGGCTAATAGCGCTGCTGGCTCCAACAACCAGAAACTGAGCGTCAGGCCCTAAACTTCCATCCCTGGACCGGCTGAAAAATTCTCTAGTATTTAAAACTTTACAGTTCAGCTTTCCACCTCTTTTTTCAAAATCAGGAGGGCAACTTTTTTAATGAAACCAAACTAGGTTAGGACTTTGGAAATAATGACTTCAGAGCACAGATTTTGAGGAAAAAGAAACCTCTCAATAAAAACAATACAGCAGAAAAATACAATTCTTGCAAAAAAGTTCTTGCTGTGCATGTGTAGGAAAAACACACAGGTACAGACTGAATCAAGTTTAGAAATGCTTTTGTCCAATTGCTGTTCTGTAACATGACTCAATTTTTTTA
This sequence comes from Ifrita kowaldi, assembly GCA_013398055.1. Lineage (NCBI taxonomy): Eukaryota > Metazoa > Chordata > Aves > Passeriformes > Cinclosomatidae > Ifrita > Ifrita kowaldi. The sequence continues at coordinate 156,013 of VZRS01003115.1, forward strand.
AACAAAATTTTCCCCTCTGATTACTGATTTTTAAAAACCAGGCCATTTCCCATTAAAATGTTCCTAGGCATACCCTAGCAGAGCAAAGGCTGGCATCCTGCAGTCAGTCACACAAGTGGCAGGACACTTGCATAAAAGCTGCCATTAGTATAAGCACTCTTCTGCTAGTTCTGCTTTTAGCACTTAACCCTTTTCCATGCTCTGTGGAAAGGATGGGTGTATCAAGTCCCAAACTTGGGAGTTGTCTAGAGGGTGAGTCTGTGTTTGTCTAGGGGGTGCAAAGGAGATGGAAGGAAGATTACCATTTGAGAAAGGCGTGACCTAGTGAACAGGACTAATTGACTGCAAGAGAAGTAAATTAATGCAGATAGCAGTGGTTTTGCAGTCCATGCACCTTTGCATGCAAACACACAGAGCTGACTTCCACACAGCTATGCTACATCCAGCCCTACTTCCAGGAAAGGACCTGAGGTGTTGATGTTATCTCTGATTTCAGAGTACTCTATAAGGTCATTCAAAATTAAGGGTGTTCATAAACACAGCAGCGTTACTATCTTAGGGGGAAGGTGGCCTATATTACTTTCCTCTGATGACTTTATAATGTACAGTTATTTCTGCAAATGCTTATGTCCCTGTGTCTGTCTCTTTGGATTTCTTGTGGTCAGTAAGATAGATATTAGAGACCCACACACAGGAAGCAGCAGCATCTTTATCTTTTCCATCTAGAGGATAACTCAAAGAGTGCAGTTCTCCATCTGAAAACATGGAGAATTTCCTACTGGCTTTTCTGATAACATGAAGCTGGATGGTGACTAAGGGAACTGGGATTTGTCTGAAGCCAACATACAAATCTAGAACAACTCAACCAGCTTGAAATTAAAAATATTTACAACCATTACTCCCAGGATTTTGGCAGTCATTCTAGTGAACAGATGATCATATTACTTACTTCTGGGAGAGGAAGGGGGCACACATTGGAACATGTGAGGAGGTGGCCAGTTTCATTTAGGAATCTGTGAATTCAAAAGTAAGCGTGTTTTGACCTGTGAAGAAACGGCTCTCTGAAAATATTTTGCATGGCTTCAATCACAATTAATCAGTGGTTGCCACAGAAATCTTCCTCAGGGAGAGTGCTGGAGTTGTCTGTGCTTGAATACCTTTTATTCCTCTCTTGCACTGCTCAACTGCACAAAGGCAATGTAAAATTTATTTCTAAAGCAAGATTTGTTTTGTTTGGATTCATCCACTGACCAAATTCAGACATCACAGGAGCTGATGCAACTGGGCTGACTCATGCCACTGCTGAATTCTTTTCAAAATCTGTTACTATTAGCTGAAGTCTGCATCAGTTTTATCTCCTTGAGCTCTTGATATTGCCCAGCATCAACCACCACTTTCTGATGATGGTTTAATGGGTGGAAGGAGCAGTGAGTTTGGTGGTAGGTGTGCTCCTGCGTATTCATGAATATTCAAACGCCTCCTGAGGTGTTTCACCATTTTTAAGTTAGCACAATAACACCAGTTTTCCAATGGAAAACATTTCTTCATGTTATTCTTTGAAAAGTTCAAATGCTTGAATTGACTTTAAAACATTTTTTCTTTGCCCTTGCCATCACAGCATTTTCCAGCCATCCTGGAAAGAGAGTTTTCAGGTTCTGAAAATGGAAGGTCAAGAAGGTTTCAGTTACCTTTGAGAGACAGCTGTGGTATACAAGTTTACATCAGAGGATGGAAGGGGTGAGAGGTGTTCATCCCCTTTTCCACTGACACCACTGGTCCTTCCTCTCTACTCTTCTGTCAGCATTACTGTTGTGCCACAGCATTTCTGTCCTGTTACAGAGCTCTAGAACTGAAAAATTCAGTAATGAGTTTGTGGCTGAGTTTTGGCAGAACTTGAGCTAAAGGATTAGATTATCTGTAATCCTAGGTCAAGACTTCAGCTTCCCTCTTTCATCCATACACAGCTTGGATCAGTTTTGAAAGGTGCTCATGTACCTCACAAAGAGCTCACTCAAATACTTCTGAAAACCCAGCTGTAAAATGTGCCAGTGAGATCCACCAAGTATTTTGTGATAACTGTCCTTTTTATTTTTCTTTTTTTTTTCCTGAAGAGATAAAAGCTGAGCTCAGTTGAAAACTGGTGCGGTGATTGTAGCTTCAAACAGAAGCAAATGCATACATTTGTAAAAGCTGGTTTCTCTCTATATACCTGCTAAAGAAGCCAGCTCATCCTTAGCTCAGTGTTTTCTGACTTCCATCTAAAACAGAACCCATGAGAGCAATAAATAAAATAGCAAAATGGTGGTGAACACCATTCACCTGGTATAAAAAAGTCAGTCAGCAGAAAACTGTTCAAAACCAAACCACCATCCCCCACACAGAAAAAACCCAACCCTGTCTACCAATGCATCTAGTCCTTCCTAGAAACTTCAGGACTCTTCAGAATTTTTTCTCATCCTGAATCACAGACCGACACATTGCAAAGATGCTTTCTCAAATATATTTTAAGAATCAAGGAAATTGTGAATATCAGGTCTTTAAAGCATCTTTCCTTTTTACTGACTGACAAAACCCTTTAATTAATGCAGAGTTAGGATTTCCTGGCAGTATTTGGAGCTCTTATAAAATATCAGCTTCAGCAAAATTCAGACTTTTGGAAGCCAGGAAATATGGAGTTTAGGTCAACATTCAAGCAACCTTTATTTTTCCCTCCTGGGAGCTGGCAATGGGAACAGGGAACTGGCAGTATTTGCAGAGTTGATTATTGCTGTGTCAAATTGTAGAAAACTTAGTAAACTATAATTGTAGGGAAAGTGGGAGGCCATACCTTCAGATGGGACCTCAGCCCCCCAGTGCTCATCACTCCTGTGGGTGGGATCAAAAGTGCAAAGTAAAGTAGGAAAAATATTCTGTGGGCTTAATAATACATGTGTGACTAAATGGTGAGTTGGGGGAAAAGATAAAACTTAATTATCATGGAATTTTTTTCTAGGAAATTGGGTCAGAGCACACGTGTAAAAGAAGTGTCACTTTGAATACAGTCCACTTTTCCAAAGACAAGGGGTGCCTGAACTATAGTAGTTACAGACTATGTTCTCTGAAAGCCACTCACTGAAAAGGTGAATTATTTCCATTACAGATATATTAAGCATTGTTATAAAGGTTGAATTGAATATTAATTTATTATCCTCTGTATTTCCTGGTTTCTCAGAAGTTTGAATTATGCTGATATCGACTTTGTGGAAGCAAGTGAGCAGCCTTGACCATATGTCAGCAAAGTTTTCCAGCAAAGTAATGTTTTTAAAAAGGACTATCTTTTTTTTTTTAGATCTTAGAGGTTCTTTAGGTGCTTGTAGTTACTATTGCAACAACACCACTAATGAAATTAAATAAACATGTGACTCTGAAGCCCTGTTGTCTCTATTGTTATATGGAAGGAGGTTGTCACCACTCACTGAAATCTTTGGCATGTGAAGTTATCAAAAACGTGATGAGAGAATCCTCAGAATTTACAGTTCCACTTTTATTCCAGTAAATACCTAAGAAGAAAATGATGGGTCTCTTCTCCCTCCCCTCAATTTCCCATCAGGATATGCAAAACCCTGCCTGAGAAAATTTCCAGCATGCTCTTCTCTTCCAGCCCTATTAAACCATTAGCTTTTCAGAAGCTATTAGCACCTAAGGAGTTCCTAATGCTTCACAGTGAGCTGCTTGCAGCCCATGCTCCCCTGCACATGCTAGATACCCCAAGCCTGGATTTCTGTTCTCAGGGCTGTTTTTAATGCCCTCCAGCACTCCCCACACAGCAGATTACATGACAAGCTGTCGAAGAGGACAGCCAAAGAAGGGCCTATCTTTTCCTCCCAGTGCAAGGTGGGTTTGGGTCCTAAAGCAGGACTGAGTGGGGGTACTGCAGGGTTGCCTGCCTTCCCACTCACTTCTCTTGTTCTCCACCCCCATTTTCCAGTATCCCATCCCCTACCATTCCTTACCTTCACATGATGCTAGACTTTATTTCACTAGGAAGCAGAATAACTGTTGTGGGTTAAAATGTGGCTCCATTTTTATGTGTGAAACATCTTAAATCAAGAAAGATGTTTGTATCACCATTTGGCTTTACAATTGAATCTTACTGAGTACAGAAGACTAACTAATTTAGGGACTTGCTTCTCTCTGTCAAGCAGATCTCGAATCAAATGCAAAGAACCTGTTGAAAGAAGTCCAGACTTCATTAAAATTCAAACTTGGACTCAGGCTTCATCAAAGGCTGGGGAGAATCCAGATGTCAGTTCTAGGCTGAGATTCATTTATAACAAGTGGAATTTAAAAAGTATTTTTTCACGCATATATATCTAGAGCTGGAGGATTTTTTGGTTGGTTAGTTGTTTTTTGCACAAAGGGAAATACTACCAGATTTACCAGAATTAATAAATAATAATTACTAGTAAGCATCAAGGGAAATAATTTGCATTGGAATTAGTGCAGCTAAATGAAAATGAAATTTGGAACACATAGGTCTTGCAATGCCTTGCAATGATGACATCTATTCTAGTAAATTAAACAAAGTCAGAGTGTATTATCAAACACTAAGACACAATTGTCAGCACTGTAACATCCCTAAAACATTTTTTGGGGTAGTTTTGAGTGGAGCAACACCATGATTCTCCCAGGGAACTCACCAATGCCACGTAGGACTCAATTTTTACTTTCCAGAACCAGGTATTTGAAGGGATTTGGTTTGTTTCAAAATACAGGAAGGAGCTGGTATTCCTTTGGCAAATCCTGTCCTGTTCATGTAACAATACCTCTTCTGGTCTCTGGCAGTGAGCCGAGGTTTAAGATTTTATTTCATTCTCCTGTTGGTACACCATAGTACGTAACAGCCATGCCAGACTAAACAGTCTTGAGTGCTGGGATGGGTCAGAGGTGTGTATTTCCTAGCACCCATGAAAGGGATGCTCTGATGCTGTGAGGATGAGCCATAGAGGTGGCATCAACGGAGGATGTTGAGTGCTTAGGCCTCTCTTCCGTGCCTGGCACTGGTGGTGACTCTAGCTGTACAAAAAGCCCCACCATGATGCAGATTTTATTTCCAACAAAATGTTAGGTGAACTGCAAGGCATTGTTATCACGTTGGCCTGAGGAAAAAGAATTGCTGCTTCTTGACACTTAGCCCTGTGCTAAGTAGCTGAGTAGAAATTTAATTCTGTTCAGGTTCCTTCACTGAATATGAAATAGTACCAAAAGAGCTCTGGCATAGTTTATTTTATATTTTAATACTCTATCTTGAAATTCAAGATTTGTCAAGAAACCTGTGGGAGGCAGGTGCCCTAATCTCACCAAGTTTCCAGCGGATTTATTCTCTCTGGTGCTTTAAATCCTTGTGAAGAAAACTGAATGTTTTATGTTGGCCCGCATAAAACACAACATTAATTTTAGGCATGGGCCTGGATCTGTGGACTTCTCATATTTGAAATTTAGTGCCCTCTCAGAAGTTATCTGAACCAGGCACCTTTGTTCCTTTTTTTGGTTGGCTGTTTCTTTTTTCTATTTCTTTATATCTCTTTTACTCCTGCCATGAGTATGAGGGAGGACATAAGCTGTTCAGAGGATAAAATTTCACTTTTATGAATATTTGTGAGATTTGTCTTTGGTTGAAATACAATGCAATCTGAAAATTTTGAAATCCTTAAAAAAACCCCAAAACTTCTGCAAGAAAAATGAAGCTAATTGAAATGTTTGATGATAGCACCTTTTAATTTATGTTACACCATATTCTAACACTATGCTAACTTAAACTGAAACCATGGTGATTTAGAAATTAAAATGTTTTGCTCTGAAAAAAATAAAAATGGTATGCTTTGAAGCTGTCAGAACATTTGTATGCCTTTCTTAAAACATTTTCATGGAATTGACATGAATTCAAAAGGTATTCTTTTCAAAGGATCTGATTTTTCAGAGAAAATGTTTCCACTGATGTATTTTCTTTGATCACTTTTAAAGCTCCTGTACTAGAGTTATTAAGAAAGAAGCACAGAGTAGTGATTGTGACACTTTGCAGTGGCTAGTGCAAATTTATTTTTAAAACGTATCTCATTCTCAGCAATGCATTCTAGTTTTGGTCCTGCTGCTACTATTTTGCTTTTGCTATTTTGCTACTATTTTGCTTTTGTCAAAACTCCCATCTCAGTTACATCCATGCAAAAAGAAAGGAAATGTTAATGAAGGATCACAAGCTGCAACAGCATAACAGAATAAGATGAGACCTGTGCAGAAGCTTGTCAGGTAGGGGAGCACACTAGGTTGCTCCCTGGAGAGAACAAGTGATGTTTCCCCTGTTTGCAACATTCATCCCCATTCTGAGAAGGGGACCACTACAGGTACAGTAAAGAGCCAGTATTCTCTAGCAGATGACTGCTGCAGAAGACCTAAAATGTGTCATCCTGTCATTCTGATTTCATATAGTGCAGGTCCTTGCTTGGAGATGTCACCATGTTCTTGAGAGACACGAGGAAGGCAAGCACGCAGCTGTGACCCTTTAAATTGAGAGGAAATTAGAGTGGAAACTGACATTCCAAAGGAATTGGATCTGCAACTATCCAATTGCCTATCCTTTTTTGGCACATTAGAAATATGTGATTTGTTTCCTCTCTATCAGCTGAGATACAGACACATTCCCGGCATTGCCTAATCTTGGGTAGAAAAGCAAACCTGTAATGATCAGATTCATAAACTGTAAAAGTGGTGCTCTCACCATTTCTGAAAACAGTAAATTATTTTGATTAAAAAACAGGCTTGTATTATGTTCACTAAGGTGTAACCTTCTGCTGAGGAACAGCTCTGCTAGAGGATGAGAGATTGATTGGTCTGAAAGACAATATGGTGCAAACAGGGCATTCAGATGGCATCGCCCTTTTCACTGACTTTCCTGAAGACCTAATGTTCCTTGTAAGTCTGTAAGTCTTTTTAGAGAACCATAAACCATGGCTCCAACCTTCCACAGACAGGGATGCCTAAAAAAATTAATCCTCTGATGGACTTTGTAGGACTAATTTGAGTGTTTTTCATACATCACTTCGAGCTTTGACTGGGACTTGGCATTTTTAGGGGTGTTTCCTCAAATATTGGCTATTTCCATGAAGTCATTTCACCCAACTCGGGAAGATGTCCACCTCTGTAGTGAGATATAAGGGCACACTCCAGTAATGCACAACAACCCAGTGACACAGCGAGGCACCGCAGTTTATCTGGCAGCTGAACCAGGAGAATTGGGACAGAGAATCGCTGGAGTGCAATCACAGCACAGAATGGCAGCACAGTTGATGAAAAGTATTATATTGTGTAACTGTCTAGGTTAAATTCAGAGACATGTCAACAACGGACATGGACAGTTCTATCTTTTCAAAATGTGTTGATTACATGGTTAACACCACTTATTCCCTAGTTCCACAGACCAAACAGGTCTTTTGCTGCTTGTACTAAGGCCTGGCTCCATCCCTTTCTCTTCTATTTTCCCTGCTGCTGGTAATTCAGATGAAGGATTTTGTGACTCTACTTCATTGTCCCCTTCCGTGTACCTACTTGTAAAGTCTGAGTAGCCCAGAAATTGCTTCCAAAAAATGTTTAGCTGCACAATCATCATGGAGTTTCACTAGACTTGTGTCCTCATAGGCTTCCCATCATTTATTAGACCTTCTCTACACACTTTCCTCCACTACTGACCTGAATTATTCGGAACCTGAATAATTTGGAATTATTTTTAAGGGTAATCAAGTTACATTTCTTCCTCCCAATGTGTGCTCAGCCTCATATGCATTTAGAAATCTTACAGAAATCCTACAAAGAAAAGTTTTAATTCCTTAAATGAAAAAATGGGCTGTTTAGTACTATATATGATACTAAAATAACCGTTCAGGGCATAGCCTAGAACTAGTCAGAAACTGTCTCTTTTGTGAAAAAGTAGATGGAACTGTTTTTCATTTCCTATCAACTTTATAGCAAACAATGAGGAATAAAAATACATTTTAAATATCAATAAGATGATAAGAGTTTCTTTTTAACATTTCATACTGGTTTATTTTACAACCTTATGAAAGACATTCGGGGAAAATGACTAGATTGAGTGTCTTTAATAAAGATATTTAAAATAATATTTGTTACAGGTAATTATTTTAACACTCTTTGTATTTGTACTCCTGAAAAATGGAAGCATATTACACAGAACAGATTGTTAATCTATTTGAAAGAAGGATGTGATGAGGTATCCATTGTGCCGATACAGCTGAACTGAAAACCTCCACTGAGCCAGTCAGCTGACACTGAGCAGAGGCTCTAACACATTCTTAGGGAGCTGCTGAAAGTCAGAGAAGTTTAAGACAATAAACGAATTCCCAGGAACTTTCAGAGTGTATATTCTCCTTACAGCTGCACCCTCCTTATCCCACTGCTGTGGGTGCTGGTTGGAAAATGACATCTGCAAAGGGTGGAAAACAAACAAAGTACTTATGCTGTGGATGAAACCAACAGTCCTACGCCCCTATGGATGATTCCACAGAGCCATATCACTGTGGGACTCTTGTCAGGTTTTATGAGGTCCCAGTCCTGCAGCTACCTGACTCCCTGGCTGTAGAACCATCCAGACTGGTTAGGAGAGAGATGAGGTGAGTGTTTCAGTTTGCCAGTTCTGTATCTTCATTTTCTCTAAATATTTAGAGCAGACTAATTGGCTATCCATTGTCTGAGCAAGATGGAGGACTGGATGAGAATCATTTGGCTGAGATTGTGCAAGTTCAAAATGATGATTACAGGATTTGGGAAGCAACACTAGCAATTAAGCAAGCAGCAGAGTGGAGGAAGTGTACTTCCCATCGATTGTGCAGACAGCAGCCTGGGGTGCTGTTGCCCAGGAATGCAAGTGTCGAGTACTCCAAAAGGTACACATTGGCAAGGACAGCAAAAGAGAAGTGGATTTCACTGGGTATCTGTATTATTTCAAGTCCCTCATGGATCCCTGGAAACCTCTAAAGCAGTTTTCCTGGATGTTGTGCCATAACCCATCCTGAAACAGCTGCTCATGCAGGACATATCTGCTCATTAAGAAAGGTTGTTGTCTGGGAGACCTGTGTTCTGAGTCCTGTGCTGACTGCCAGTTGAGTGACTTCTCAGTAAATCCAGCTTTCTTTTATAGCTGGCATTTTCCAAGGGCTGAGGAAATTCCTCCTGGGGCAGCTTCTTTCTGTTCATGGGTTTGATGCTCTCTAGATGAATTGTGAAGAGATTGCACCAGAGCAGTCTTGGATGTCCTGCTCACACCCTTTGTGGTCTGAGGGCATGAAAGCTTGATTGACTAAGCTGAAAAACTTGCAAAGTAATAACTTTTGTATTTTGTCCTGGTTTGAAAATGTGTTTTATTGAATATTCAGATAAGCTTTGTGCAATGTGAGATTTGCATTTATTTTCTCCCTGAAGCATGTCAGATCAAGTAGAAACACAAACTACACAACACAGAGGTCTCCTCGTGGCTTGCACTGTTGTGGGCTGGTTTTGTTGTAATTGGAGAGGGCTTATAGCATAAATCTGGAAAAACTGTAAACTAAAAAAGGCAATTGTTTCTGTCTGACTGTAAACGTATTTCACACCATTTGAAAATGTGAGGCTGCAAACAGCTTGCTAGGGTGACAGTCTAGTGCCACTGAATAGTGGGACTTTTGCCACTGACACTAGTGGGAGCATGATTTCACTCATTTTTCATGTAGTATCTACTCTTTTTAGATCTTGTCCTCCGGTCCTTTAGCCTTGCAAACAGGTACTCAAGCCTGTTCAAATGACACACGTTGGTGTTCTTAAATCTGTTCCCACTACTGAATTTCAGATCCGAAGACAATAAGCTCAGCGCAGAACAAAATCCTCTCTCATCCCGTTGTTGTAACTTACCGGCACAGTTAGGGGCTAATACCAAAGGATGCTACCGGAGTTTCCTTTGTACGCACAGGGCGCTGGTGGGGGATCACCACAGGATCAACGCAGCCCCGCTGCCTGCGCGGGGCAGGGGGTGCCCGCAGCGCCCAAGTAACTTGCGGGGCGGGGAAGCGCCGGGCGCTGCCGTGCATGCGTGTGCGGGCAGCGGGGCCGGGGCTGCGGTGCGAGAGCGGCCCTCGCCCCGGCCCTGCAGCCCCGCCGCCNGGGACGGCGCCGTGGGCAAGACGTGCCTGCTGATGAGCTACGCCAACGACGCCTTCCCCGAGGAGTACGTGCCCACCGTGTTCGACCACTACGCAGGTGAGCGGGCGGCGGGCCCCGCTACCGCCGGGGGCGACTGCCGCTCTCTCCCCTCCCTCCTCCCTCCATCCCCCAGCCTTGCCCTGCCGCCGGGGGGGGGGCGGGGGC
>VZRS01003115.1:166437-397759 GCA_013398055.1 Ifrita kowaldi
CCCGCTGTGTTTCTCCCCCCTCGCAGTCAGCGTTACCGTCGGGGGCAAGCAGTACCTGCTGGGGCTGTACGACACCGCCGGCCAGGTGAGTGCCGAGCGCTGCCCGCGGACCCCCGGCCCCGTTCCCCCGCCGGGCGGCGATCCCGGCGCTGAAGTTATTCGCAGGGCTGTGGTCCGGGCTGGGCAGTTCAGAGGCGGGTCGGCGGGGGTGGGGGGCGATTGATAAAATCCGGCTTTAAAAGAAAACCATCGATCCAACCTCGATTCCCGAGGGCGGGCAGGCGGAGACGGGCTTTATTTTTAGCGGTGCTGGGGCCGAGGCGCCACGGCATCGCCCGGCGCTTAGGCGGGGGGATGCCCGGCGCCTGCAGGGCAGTGCTCCGGGCCGGGCATCGCCCCCGGCCAGCCACCCCCTTCCCCGGGGTGCCGACCCTCCCGCCGGCCTTCAGGTGGGGAAATGTGCCCCGTTCAGCACAGAGGGCACATGCTGCCTCAGCCGCCTCGGGTCGGATGAAGAGCCAGGCGGCTGCAGCTTGCCTTGGTTGTGGTTTACAGCGCTCAAATAGCTACTAAGAGTTGTTCAAACTAAAGGTGGAAAATAATAACATGTAATTCTCAGCCACTGCCTTTGAGATAACCCGGGTTTCTTTTGCTGTCCCAGAAAACTCAAGTGATTCATTTGGTTAAGGTTGTTACAGGCAGTTGTGAAAGATGCTGTGATGTCAGCATGGCTCTTAAGTAACTTTAATGATGGGTAAAATGCTGGATGTTTGGAGGGGTCACTGGCCTAGTGGTTTCTGAAGGGCTCCATGATTCAAGTCATCTTTTCCTTAGCTTGACTTGCATGGCACCAGCAATGGGCCGAGCGTGGTCTCCGGAGTTAAGAATATTCCCAGCTTTCTGGGGATCCCTTATTTGAAACAGTTTGTGAAGGGCCTGGTCCCAGGAGGTGCAGGCGTCTCCCAAGGAGGTGCAGAGCATATACGGAAGCACAGCATGGGTTTCTGTAAAGTTGTGTATTCCTTATATTAAAACTTCTTCTTGCAGTGTGAGCATGTGCTTTGGTCTCACATGACCTCAGACATGCTTCCTTGTTGTAAAGAGCAACTAGTAAGATAATCTCACTGAACTCGTATAGACTGAAGCTGTAATTTTTAACCATGTTATTCCTATACTTAATTGAACAACTGCTGCCTGAATTAGTGTACCTTTTTAAATCTGCATATAGCCTTGAGTTAGGGAATCAGCATTTAACCAGTCTTATATCTTTGTTAGGCCTGAAATCAGTAAAAAAACTAAGTCCACGAGAATGGTAGGAAACAGCGCCATTTCCAGAAAGCTGATACCCTGAAGAGCGAGACTCTTCCCACAAACACTGACTTCATGGTTGTCATCTCACTGACGTAAACACAAACTAGTCAAATTTATGCCAGCTAAGTGCATTTCTTATTACTATCATAGTCCTGTTTTCCAATAGTAATTGGTTCAGAACATGGCTTTAATATGTTGCTTAAGTAGGTTGCAAAGTGAGGATGTAGTGCTCAGACAAAGCATTTGGTTAGTGTGCAAGTAATTTTTTTTTTTTTATAATGAGCATTGGAAAGCGTGAAAGCAACCCTAGCACTTCTGTACGTGTGCATAGTTTATTTGGGGATGCCATCTCAAACTGCTTGTGCTGGGCTTGTTGCTACTAATGTGAGTATGTGTTGTTAGCTCTGTCTAACCTTAACTAAGGTGGTTTTGTGGTATCCCACTCTGCCTGAATGTGCTGAGCGCGAACCCAGGTGACCTTTGGCCTCCTCAAAAGTTAGCAGGGAAAACTGGCCAGTTTACAACAAACAGCAAATGAAGGTGTTCCTGTTATACCAAGAAAAACTTCTCATTGTGAGGCTGTATATAGAAAAAGTTGAGGTAAGCTTTTTTTTTCCAATTTCTGAAAAGCTGAAATCTTAATTTTGAATTCCAGGGCAGTTTTTGAAGCACCTAGGAATAGATCTTGCTGGCCTAATTCAGAGGACCCTTGGTTCACATAGGGTGTTTTAATGAGGCTACCCTTACAGATATATCTGGTCTTGGCAAAACTCCCTTTTTAGTCAGACCTGTGGTACCAATAAAATCTTTACCACTATTCCCATCCCACTTCAGCATGTTTGGGGAACTGGTGGACATCTGAGACTGCCCACGGGAGCCCCATCCCAACATCCAGTACAACTAAAGAAGGGAGTATATATCAAGATGCCAGTCCAGCAACTTCATTCAGTTAAAAGCTGCTTTGTCAGAGCAGCTGACAAGCCTGTCTTCCCAAAGCTGTGCAATAATAGGAAGCTTACATTAAAGCTTAAATATATATAGTAAAGAGCAGAAAAGACATGAGTTGATAATGTCTTCTCTGTGTTGAGAAAACAGCATGCTGTACCTGGTACGTGCCTGCTGCTTCCACAGACTTCCGTATGGATAGGATGCATTGCTGCCCAAAGTTGGGATTTCTATGCCAGCATACAACAGTGCTTTTGTCTCTGTCACCCCCAAATAATTTTACTGCAAAATATTGGCCTGAGAGTATCATTTTATAAAACTTGGCTGTGCGTGATCACTGTGGTATCTAAGCAGTTCACAATCATCAGCATGTTTATACTTCCAGCTCTGGACAAAGTAAATAGGTACAATCTACAGATCTCAGTTCAGGGGGAAGAGGAGTGAAGGGGGTAAATGAAAGCTCAGATAGTGACCTACTCTAAATCCATGCAGAAAGCCCATAGTAGAAGAAAGATTAAAGACCTTTTGATTCATAGCTGGTTAACAAGCAGGCTCATCACCCTGAAATACTGACTTATCAATGTGTGGGTCTCTTTAACTTGCGTGGTTACGTATTTAGCAGCTTGTGACAGACTTTGCTTTGGCAGAGGAGTTGCAAGCTTTTGAGTTCGTGCAGTACTCATTTCTAGCTCGCTTCTTCACAACATACACAGGATCACATGTAGTAACTATAACGATGACATAAGGCCTCATATCTTCATGAGTTTAAAGTAGGTTGAAAATAAATCTATTAAAATCCCATTTTTTCCCTGGTAATATATATAGCAAGGAAGAATGCCACTAGTGGTTCACAAAGTTCAGTTTATACACAGGCCTCTGGGTGTGTGTGAGTTCAAGAAGGCTTTTCTTTGGCTGAAAATACTGAGGCCCTGGTTCAGCAGAAAATAGCCAGTACAGCTTTTGGGCAGTGGAGGCTCTGAGAGCCCATTTGGGTTTGCAGCTGTGGAGGCAGCCTCCCGTGACAGGACGTGGGTGGGAATTTGGTGCCATTCCTCCAGCAATTCCTCCTAGAGGTGGAGCCAGCAGCTCCTTTTAGCCTTGCTGCTTGCACTGGGTGGGCTTAGAGCAGGTCTTGGTTTCCCCAGAAGATGAGAACTGTGGAACCTACCTGCACTGAAGACTGGCATCAGTGCACTGAAGTTTAAACATGAGGTGCTTGTGATATTGATGCTTGGATGCCTCAGGCTTTGCAGCACCCTCTTCTGGGAGACTGTGTGTCAATACTGCTCTTCGTTGAACAGGGGTACATGGCAAAATCAGCTTGGGAAGAGAACCATGGGGTTCTCTTCAGGGGTCTGTTAAGCTCACCATGTTGGAGTGTTTTTGAACTGCTGGCAAGCAGTTACCATCTTGCTCTTCCGTAATATCAAAAGTAATACTGCCAACTCTCAAGATGTTAAACACTTCTGGAGAAAGGTCTGCAGGCACTAACAAAGAGGTGTGCCACATGTCCCCTTGCCATGTCCCAAGTGGTCAGGATAAGTGGTAGGACACAGAGCAGTTGCCTTTTGGGGACTTCACTCTATATTGAACACTGTTGTTTAAAATGGCAGCTGGAGTCCATCCTCCTGCCAGTTCCTTTTGCTGTAGGATTTTCATTCATGGTGTCCCTTTCTTCCAGTGTGTGCTGACCACATACACAGGGAAGTCTTGCTCTGCTCCTGTGTCTTTGCTGTGCAGGATGGTTGGGACCTAGAGGAAGGATGAGGGAGGTCCCATAGCAGAGCTGTACTGCTGGTGTTGCTCTGGGAAGAGAGATGCTGAAGCGTGGCATGGCTGCTTGGTGCAGGTTTGGCACCAAGCCAGCATCTGGGCAGTGCAGAGTGGGGTATGGTGAATCTTACTATGGTGCAGTGCCTCATAATAACATTTATATCCCTCAGCATGACTTACTGTTTATACTAGTGGGGCCTGGTCAGACAAAGCTGAGGTAAACTGTGTTCCTTGGCTTTGTGCTTTTATACCTCTGCCTGAAAGGCGCTAATACGTGGTCTGATACAATGAAGCTCTTGGTGCCTTCTCACCTGTCACCAGAACAGTACCACAAAACATGCTAAGGACAAGTGCAGAACAAGCCACTTCTTGGCACGTCTCGGCTCAGATGGTCACACTGGTTGCAGCCACAGCCATCTTAATTCATCTTAACACTGATTTTTTGGTTGTAACTGAAGCCTTGATGCTAAAGCAATTCTGTGTCAGAGTTGGCCAGGCTGCTTAAGTGTGTAAAGCTAACTCAGATATTAGGGAGATGAGTGTCTGCATTAAGGAGAGGTGTAAAAACAAATGGTTATAAATGTGAAGGTGCCTGTGTGTGAGGTGTGGTTATTGTAACGGGTGGTCCCTAAACTTGTGGTGGTTCCTATAAATAAATAGCAGTAATCTTTATACTCCTTGCTGGCTGTTTGTCTTGGCTTTGGAAGGTAGCCCTGGTCTAGCCCTAGGTACCACTCCAGTCTCTTACTGAGAAGAGAGGCAGCTGCTGGTCTGTTGTGAAATAGAAATGTCCTTCCTCAGAGTACATTGCTCCTTCTGAGTTGCCCCTACCAGGCAGCCGTAGCTCCAAATGTCAGCCTGGAGCGAAGCAGTCTCACACAATGCAAAGCCTGCCACCCTTTACTGCAGAGGTGTAAACACCGAGACCTCCAACATGATTTTGGCAGATCTAAACATGAAATGTTAGCAACTAACATCCTGTCCCCTTTCTGCCCCCCCACGCCTCCCTCCTCCCACATGCATTTTCCCTCGCTCCCTTTACATGTCCCAGCCGAGCTGGCAGCTGGCACTGGGAGGCTGTGAGCTCATCAGCTCACTCCCGGCCCAGCGTGCTGGCCTATGAATAGCTCAGCCTCCGCTGAAGCTGATCTGTGCCTCAGGATGTTGCCAGCCACGTAGATTTAACAACTGGATGTATGCAGATAAAATAAAAACATGCCTAGATTGTCCCTTTGGAATTTAGGTTTTTCAGCCTTTTAAGAGGAGGTAAAATGCCTGAGCTAACAATCTCTGTATTTGGAGTTCTCTAGATAAGGGTTTAAGCAAAGACAGGCTTTCTCTTTAAAAGGAAAAGGACTTATACCTTCAGATTTGCTATTAAAAATGGCCTTGCAACAATAATACTCTCAGTGCAAAGCCTGCATCTAAACGCCTCCTTGTGAGCTGTGACTCATGCTTTGAAAGCACCGGAGCTTTCCTAGAAGAAGGATAGGTAAGTACTGTTATCACCAGATGGGGATTTGCAGAATGGGAGATGGTGTTCTGAGTTCCCAGAAGCATCCACTAGCTAGATGTTGGAAACTCAAGAAAGTTACATTTCATTTTTGGAGTGCCAAAAGCCCCACAGTACTTCTGATTAGCAACACTGAGTTATGTTAAAATCAAACCTAAGGGATGCATTTGAAAATGTAGATCCAGAATATCTTTGCCATGTTAACAGCAAGTTAACAGCAGGCCAAAATAAAGAACACAAAGCAAACCAAGTTTGACAGTTCTCTGAAACTGCCATTTTTGATATGTTAAAAGCACATTTTTATGAAGACTACTGACCTTGCTAAACATTGATTACATGGCCAAGTAAAAAGCCCTTTTTTTTCCTGGGTTAAGAGTCAGTAGATATCTTTTAGTTTGTGACAGAATTCTGTCTGAATTTTACTAATTTTTAATTTCTTTGATGCACAGTGGCATCTTTCAATGCTATCCAAACATCACCAGCTAAAAAGGCAACACTGAATACTGCTCTTCCAGTACAATGTTATTGCATATCCTTTTACTTCCCAACTTCATTTTAAGATGGTGTGTGCACCTGCACTCAGCTGAGTATCATATAATCTCCAGCTGTGCTGCAGGAAGCAGGAGTGATGAAATGGGACAACTGGGTAAGGTAGCATGACTCGTGGAGTTTTTCTGACAGAGAACATATGACATCCTAGGAATTTTCATCAGGTCCATACTCAGACTTCTCCTTTGAAATCTGTTTCCTTTGCAAAGAGGTCTCCATATTTTGGTAAATAGGAGAAGTATTAAAAAAATGCACAGTTTTCATTTATAGCCTAACTCCTGATTCAGCCTCCAAACTACATCTTAAAAGAAAGTAAATATAATTTAGATGAGAGCACTGTCTCCATAGCACAGACCTGCAATGTAAAAGGGCTTACAGCATGTTAGGGTCTGATCCAAAGCTCTCTGGCACCCTACTGCTGATTTCAGTCAACTTTGTTCCAGTTCCTTTATTAAGAACACATGGACAAAGTGGATGTAAAACCTACTGCAGGAATACCAAGGTTTTGTCAGTCCCAGGTATGCAAAATGATGAGTCAGCTATTCCTATCCTCATACACTACTACCTAAAAAACCTAGAAAATTAAAATGGTTTTGCCCCTTGCTGCATGTGGGTTTTCTTTAAACTTTTGGCCTTCATGTATCTTCATGTATCAAGCTTTCTCTGTATCTGTGGGGTACTAGAAATTCATCTTTCATTTAAAGGTGAAAAGGATGTGCTTTTTCTTTATAGAGACTCCAGGAACCTGGTAATTAGGAAATAATATAAAGCACACAGATTCCGAATCCTGCAGTTCTGTTGTGAATTATAAACTTCAACATCTCAAAAATGGATGCTTTGGGGCAGAACTTCAGGACTCTTTTTTTAGGCCTCCAAATTAGCAGTTGCATTTCTAATAAACTGCTCCTCCTCTAATGAGAAAAAATGTAAAATAAGGACAGAGAGGAGAAGAACTGTATCTTTTTACTGCTCTGTTCTGTGGTTTTATAAGCAGTCTATTTGTTAGTATTAGTGATAGGGTGAGCTGTGTTAAGAAAAATGTCTGAATGCTATGTGACACTTTCAGCAGTTCTGAAGAGGTTGTGTCATTTGACACTTTAACAGTTACTGTCCCTAGCCTGTTTTAATCCTGCTCCATGCTGCATCTGTGCTGTGGCACGTGTGCAGTAACTCTTCACTATGCCTGGCACTCGCTGGTGTGCACATAAAAATGCAGGTGGCAGCATTATTCTCCAGAGCAAAGCAACAGCTGTCAGCATCCTAGGTGAGTATATTGCTTCACATGAATAAAACACAGACTCAGAGTATCTCAGGCAGCTTGTGCTCTAAATTAGATGTAGCCATCAATGCTTTAAGATCATCATTAGAATGAACTTAATGCTAGTTCCTTGTTGATCTGATTTCCAGTTGGGATTCAGTGTGGGAGTCAACAAGGGATGGATGCCAGGTGTGGCCTGGGATGCATCTTTAGTTATGACCAACAGATAGGCCAGCCACAGGCAGTGAGATGGCTTACAAATTCCCTACTTAAGAAAGAAAAACCATAGGCAGTTTTTCAACTGCCTTAACATCTGCTAAGTATTTTACCATGTTCTTCAATGGAAGCTGTTAGCCCTAGCAAATGGGACTTGATATTAAAAAAGGTGCAGAAGACTCTTAGGAACTCCTTTAATTCCAGAAACTCTTTCATTGTGATGTGTTCACTCAAGGTATCTGTGATGGCCCTGGCACTCTCCTAAAAAGCTGTGTGATGGGAGCTAATCTTGAGGAGGCAGTGTGAAGGTGTAATCTTCTATCTGTTGCTCAACACTGGACTGAAGAATGTGCTTTTGGGGTTTATTTGTAAAAGGTGAAAGGGAGTGGGACACTTAACTGATCAGTCTTGCTTGTCTGATCAGTCATTATACAGGTAGCAAATTAAAAGACATGTCTGATATGATATGGATAACAGTATTAAACCAACTCTGTTCTATAGGCTGTTTTGCCTGTGAGAATAGGTCATATTCTTCTGTGAAAATAAAGTGAGAGAATCCATCTTTCCAAAGAGCACGTTCTGCACAGGATCTGACCAGATCTCCCATGTCAGGATGCATTTTATTTTTTAACTTTGATTTGCTGTATCTGAAAGAACGGAAAATCCTGATTGTTCATGGCTGCAGACACAACAACTGGGGCGAATTCCTTTCCTGGAGAAAATGGAAATCTGGTGTGGAAAGAGTGTTGTTCATAAAGTCACTGAGAGTGAGAAAGAAACGCACTGCAGGACTGAGATTTCTTATGGGCAAAGAGTGAAAGGGTTTGTCCATGGCAGCTACTCTGCCACTTCTTAGGAGCTCCACAGTGGGTAGGCAGTTGGCTTAAGTGAGTGTGTTCAAGTGAACCTGTGCTTGCAGTCAGCTGAATACATGTTCTGTTGATACAGATGCTAAAATAATAAGCCCTACAGAGAAAATTCAGGGACTTTCACTTTTAGAAAACCAAGAAGAAACCAGCAAGTCAAAGTTCTCATGCTGCTGGAGAGAAGGGAGTGTGCTATTGAGACCATCTAGGAAAGTAGTTTAGCATCACCACATGGCTAGATGTAGCATTTGGACAGTATTGAATCCCACACTAAGGCTAGGATCAAATCTGATCGCTTAAAGGAAATTTTGTGTATAATAAAAGAAATATTCTGTTCTTCCTGTCTCTAATGCTCTAAAATCCATCTTACTAGGCTCCATCTTCCAGCTAGTTATTTCTCTCTATCCAGAAAAGCTTTTCAGACATGTAAGCAGCTGCACAGTTCTCAAATATGCTAGGAGGAAAGTTTTGTTAAAAAAAAAAAGGTAATTCACAAACCCTGGGCTTTTTCAATGTATAATTCATATGTCCTTTGAACAGTCCTCCTCACAGGAATTCAGAAATGGATTTAGATCAGTTTACTTCATTTTTAGAATACAATGGAAGAGCACTTACCCTGCATTCTTGCAGCCTTTTCTATAAATTAAAAATAGATGCTGGGCCCAAACCAGCAGCTTTTTGCACTCTCTGGGAAACCTGTGCAAACAAACCACAATAGGGCAATTCTGCTTTTTTTAGCAATGCAAGCTGTATCCTCAGAAGCCTGTGAAGAGACAGAGGGTCTGTAGTGCACTTTTCCCCTGCAGCCAGGGTATAATCACTGCATCGTTCTTGTTTTGTGTGTTCAAAAGCTTGGGGCTACAGATGTAGGCAACTGAAAAATCAAATGCAGTCATCAGCATAGCAGAGCTTGGGCTGTGGAACTGGACAAGCAGACGTTTTATGGCAATGCAGTGTCAGTCCAAATTGCAGCTTTGTGCCAAATGGTCCTGCGTTAATGGTGCCTTGTGAGTGGCAGTGCCAGGAAACCAGCATCCTGGGGGATGCTCCACCCTTCTTCCTTGCAAAGGGTTACAGTGTTACACAGCCCAGACTGAAAAATTGGGAGAGTGTTTTTTAGCCAGGGAAGCAATTTGTGCTTGGCATGGGGCAGTACAGGCCACTTCCCTCTCTCTCCTCCCCCACCAAGCATCTCATAGAATCAGAAACCACAGGGTGAATCAGCGGAGTGAAGTCTGTTTCCTGGTGTGCTTCTGGAGTAAGAAGTTGCTTTCAAAGCCTTCAGAGGCTTTGCCTGGTGCTTATGGCAAAGCTGCAGATCAGCCTTTAATTCCAAACAATTTGCGGGAGATGGCAAGATGTGTCCAGAGGTAGCTGTGAGCTAAGTCCACATGTTATGTACAGCAGTCATTATGGTTCACTTGTTATGTTTTCCAAAAAACTACAGGAAACTTAAGAGAAAAAACAAAACAGAAACTTATTTTCAGGAAGGAAAACTGAAAAATGCAGTCTTGAAGGATAGCTTTGAAATGCATTTCAAAAATTGAAATATGGGAATTCATAGTGAGAGAGGACTTCTGACTTGTTACTATGAAATGGTTAAAATTTAGACTTTTACCTAGGATTTTACTCTGCAAAACTCTGCCTCACTGAGCCCCTCTGAGCAGTAGTGATTTACCCTTTGCTGCATGAAGGTTGGATTCCTCTAGCAGCTCTGCCTGATGTCTATTTTTGGCTTCCCCTCTAAAAACAGATGGTTGGGAGTGAGAACCTCTACTTACGATTGCTGTTGTAAGCTGTGAAAGCAACAGATGGTTGCTAACATAGAGATCACAAACCCAGAGGTTTTGAGCTTCAGTTTTTCTTCCAGTGGTGCAAGCTTTATTTTGTTTCCACCCATCTACTCTATACCTCTTGGAATACAAATAGGTTTATCAAGGGTATGTCAGTAAAACAACTGAAGATGCATTGTTAAAATTTCATTCCTAAGCTGCAAAACGCATAAAATAATTCATTACTTTGGTTCTGTCAGAACAAGACACTGAGTGTGGATTAAAACATGACACATCTTAGGCCTGCGTCAGTGTTACTGACATACCAGAATTTGGTTTCTCCTGTTTTCTTAAAAACACTAGCAAGGAAATAAAAATCAAACAGACAGATCTAGGTTAACATTGTCTTCGCTACTTGCAATGGCAGATCTGAGAGGTGTGAACTTCCTCAAAGGCCTTGGTCAAGATGTGGGTAGATATTGGCTGCAAAGGATTAATTGTCTTTCATCTCTCCAAAGTGGACAGAGAGACCCTAATACCATTCCAGATGAGAAGGAGGCCTGTGGTCTCACATTACTGACAGTGGGGTAAGGACCTCTGTCTCTGTGTCCATCACTTTAACTTGAGCTGGGAGGAGCGTGATACCATAAATCAGGGAAGCTACAAGGTCTCTAGTATGACAGAACCTCTGTATTCCTGCACCTCTCATTTCAGTTTTCTAATAAATATAAGGAAATAATGCTTTTTGTGGGTCAAGAAGGTTGTCCAGAAATTATTATACTCCACTTTGTCTGAGTTTATTTTTTGAAAAAATATTCCACTGCACATAAGCTATGTACATCAAAGGCTTTTGGAGTGCTTTGCAAAGACTAATGCATTATTAAGCTAGCAAACCCCTACAGATGGGAAGATACAAATAGAGAGAGGATAATGATTTGTTCAGGACTACATACTGTGTCAGTGGCAGAGTTAGGAACACAGTTTGTGTGGTTTTAGCTGTGTCTCTCAGCTGATATCTATCTATAGAACTGGGCAAAAGTATTAGTTCAAAATCAAATGCATGACTTGAAATGGGGCACTGCATTCTGCTTTTGGTCTGAGCAAACCCATGAAATGAAGAATATTATAATGCTGTGGAATTGCAATACCATTCTTCAGTCTGCATACAAAAAGTTTCTCAAGATCTCTGTTTTTGAACAGGTAAATGTTGGAAATAGTCAGATTTTGGACACGTTAAAGCAAATCCACTTCACCATCCAAAAAACAGTATTCAAGCACAAGGCAGCAGAAAATCTCAGGCAGATTATCAGGTACTGTAACATAGAAAAGGAGGCCTAAAGGACAGATCTAAGGAACCAAGATAAAGGCAATGCTAGACATACCTGCAGCCTACCATAACAAGACATGGTAATTTAAAAGTCTGAACTTCCACTCTCCACTCTAAAAACAAAAGGCCCCATTTGTAGTAGCTGAGAAGCCAAGTCCTTAGTCCATCTCATCTCCTTTTTCATGTCTGTTGTGCACTGGCAGCTGTCCTGGGTTTCCACAGGGATACTAGGGAAATGATGAACAGCCCTGCTGCAGTGTTATGTCTTTCAGAGGGATCAGAGCTCCACAGAACATTAATTAAGCCAACATTCTTGTGTCCAGTTTTGTTCAGAGTTATTACAGCCCTCATATTTTCTGTCTGTATTCACCTGCTTCAGCAAACAATTTTTTTTAAAACTCTAGAGTATGTTGGAGAATGAGCTGTTTCACCATTATAGCCTGGAGTTTTTGAGACTTATACTGACTATTTTGATCCTTAGGGGCTTTCTTGCCCATCTTATTCTCATTCTTAAAATATTCCTGCTAATACCCTTAAATATTTGTAAAGCCTAAATATATATGCATATACAGTGCCTCCCCCAATCAGATTGTCTAATTAGTCTAATTGCTGTATAGGGTGGTGTGTACATGCACTCAAATAGGAATTTATGTTGACTGGCTAGTATGATCAATTTTGCCATTGCATTTAATTTTAGAATAAACCACATTTATTTCCCTTACACTAAATTCAGGAAATAAATTATAGTTGAAGCAGTAAGATTCTTCCAGACTTCTCTAATATTAAGTCTAAATTAATTTGGTATTTCAGATACTTCTACCAGTTGCAGCAGTTATGTTGGCCCAATACATCAGAGAAAGTTTACAAGTTTTATTGCTGTTTCTGAGGGGCTGTTGGGAGGTGGAAGGAGTTTTTAAGCACAGATGGCCTGCTAGATGCTGACAAAATTTAAGTTGGGTTTCTCTCAGGAGGACTCGGGACCAGTCCAATCATGTGGTGGGAGGCTTTGTTACAAGTACTGCCACTATTAGTATTGATGCAAACCTAATGTTCAGAGCACAGACAAGGTTTAAAGGAGAGCCTGAGAGCACTGACGTGCTTCAAGCAGCAGGACTGGTGGGTATAGCCAAATTCTCTGATAATTTAAGGAAGCGTAAATGCAGAGAAGCCACTGTAGCAAATACCTGTCACATCTTTGGCTGTGGTACGTGATGTATGGAATCACATTGTACTTGCCTTCAGTTTAACTTCTTAATTACACTGTATGGACCCACAGCTTGCCCAGTGTGAGTGGGGCAGGGTATAAATCAAAAGGCACATAAACAAATGCAGGAGCAGGAAAGGAGATCAGACCTGAGACTGGCTTTAAGAAAAGGATTAATATTTGCTATGAATAAAAGGTCCATCTGTAATTTGAAATGGATTAACTAAAGAGCTATTTTAAGATTAATGGACTAACAGTAATTTCTGGTAACATGAAATGCTTTCTCCATTCCAGCATTTAGTGCAGGCAGTATTCTAGTTATCCTAATCCAAATATGATTTTTTTAGAGAATGTAGAGTATAGGGATGGCAGCTCTTTGGTGGTAGGAACAAATTACAGCTTTAAACTAGGATTTTTAAAAACACAACCTATTCACTAATACCCCACATATGATTTAGAGCTGAATTTGAGAGCAACTGACGGATCCACTGTGTGTTCTTTCATGCAGATTTTGTACTCCAGGGAACAGAGTAATTGGCAGTTGGGAAGCTTCTTTTAGGATATTGATCTCCACCCCAGAAAACAGAGTGCAACCCTGAGCAGGATCTAGCTATATTCAGTAGTAAAAGTGAAATGCAAAATACATGCCAAAAAAACCCAACTGAATGTTGAAGAGTTTCAACTTCCTGTGTTAATGTTCTTGAAGTTATTTCTGCTTTCTGTGATGAATGTCCACAGATTTGGAAAAGACAGGGTTACTGTTTTTTTCTTCTGAATCAGGGCAAGAGCCTGACACTGGCAGGGAAAAGGCCTGTCAAATACTGTAGCTTCACAGTGGTGTCAGTTACTGTGGTTGTGGAATTGGGAAGCCACATTAACAATTAAGCATGCTCTAGCTAATTGACAAGCCTGTGTACAAAACTGGCAGTAGAGTGGATACTCAAAATGGCACAAGAGTAGGACAAGTAATGATCACCTTCTTGCCACTGCTGAATTTCTGCCTGTGCTTGTCTTTCCTCCAGTTCATGATGAGAGTAACAGCTCTCTTCCCATCACTGTTGACTTCCAAATGGAAAGAAAGATGGGTCTAGCAGAAACTGTTCTGAGGAAGTTCTCTCAGTTTTTCTGAAATTCTAGTGACCATGTTTAAAACCTAACAAATCAATGAAGGGTGTTTTTGAGGGTGTGACTGTAGGTTAATAAGCTGGTAATGTGGCTGTTGCCAAGGAAACAAAAATTTAATTTTCTGACTCATTTCAAACATGGACTTGAATTACATTTCTGTCTCTCTGTTTAATGAACAAATCATTCCATTATTTGTGAGATTTAATTAAGATGGGGAGTTTACATGGGGAAGAGGGAGACTGCTGCAGCTGCCATAATAAACTGGTGTTTACTGTGGAAGGTATAAACCCAGCACTTATCAGTCTCTGCAATGCCTGGGCTCAGTCTTAGTTATCTACGTTGCAAAAACCACCAAAACCCTATGGTAGGAATGGTAAGGCATTGGTTCACTGCCAAAGACCAAAGGAAGCCTTGCAGAGGGAAGCTGGGCATGTTCCCGCCAGGTGTTAGCTAAAACACAGGGCAAGAATCCACTTTCTCCCTTGCCAGACAGAACTCTGATTTACAATATGGGCAATGCTCCTAGGTACTTGTCTTGCCACACTATTGTATGTCCTGGCAGTAGGACTGCTGGCTTTAAATGCTGTGGTTCTAAATGTCCTAAATAACCTTTTCGCACTAACTCCTCCCCCGAAGCCCCAACAAAGGCGTTAATTAACCCTGTTAGTGTTATTGTTCCTGAATTTCTGTTCCTTCTGATCCTTTGCTGGGCTTGCTAATAGAAAGCACAGTCTAGACAAAAGAGGTCCCTTCTGATCCTTCCTACTGCCCTGAACATTAGCAACAGGACTGGAAGGCTTCTATGAGACAAATTCTAAAGAGGGCTTTAAATATCACCTCTGTATGATCCAAAATAGAACATTTAAATGCACTGAATAGCCTTAATCTAGCCTAGCTTTGTATAACCTGAACGACTACAGCAGTCTCATCTGCTCATTTCTCTACAAGTACTAATCTTTGATCTGCAAGTATGTTTGATCCATAAGCCTTTTGGTTTTGTTCCTTAAGTAAAAACTTTTTAAATGGTAGTCTTCTGTATATTCTCATAGAGAAGTTTACATCAGTATTAACACATTTTTCAAAATATTTATATTCACATGTAGTTATCTTCATATGTACATTTTGCTCTAACAGTGACACTAACCTGGAATAGTTTTAAACATTCAGAAAGTTTGCCTCAACAACCTTCATGAAATACAAATAGAGTTTCTGAATATAACTGTTAAAATTAAAAACATACAGGCAACAATTTAATATTGCAGATAACAGAATTTTTCTTCCTTAGGAAGACTATGATCGTCTGAGACCTTTATCTTACCCTATGACCGATGTCTTCCTTATCTGCTTCTCAGTGGTAAACCCTGCTTCATTTCAAAATGTGAAGGAAGAGTGGGTACCAGAGTTGAAGGAATATGCACCTAATGTTCCCTTTTTACTAGTAGGAACACAGGTATATTTGGTTC
The DNA here is from genome assembly GCA_013398055.1 of Ifrita kowaldi. Taxonomy (NCBI): domain Eukaryota; kingdom Metazoa; phylum Chordata; class Aves; order Passeriformes; family Cinclosomatidae; genus Ifrita; species Ifrita kowaldi. Next base: position 181,760 of record VZRS01003115.1, read on the forward strand.
TGTTCTACTTTATTTCAACAATTAGGATCATTGTACAGTGCCTTTTCTCTGGGCTGGAAGTTCAGGCCCAACAGGACCTGAGCAGCACCTCCTTCTGCCTTTGGAGGAACAACCCTTAGAGGTGGCAGAAAAACCTAGATATGTGTTGTTCTCCAGTGAGCTATCTCTATTTTGTTAAAAAAGCTTATGTCCATTGTAAACAGGGTGGCAAGATTGGCTGCATGTCTCCCATGTGATTTTCTAAAAATCATGGGACTTATGGACTGGAATTGTCTGCTCATGTCCATGTTACTGGAATTACTTGGGTCTATAGCTATTAGTCACATGCAACATTTGCTGAAGCAGAGGAGCAAGGGGAGAAGTGAGACAATTTCCTCTTGCTTTTTGTGGGTAGTGGACTGGGCTTCATTTATGAAGTGACCCACATGTTGGTGTTACCTTTGTGTTAATCTTTCTGCCACTGCATTTGGTATTCTAAGATGATACAGAATAAATGTTTGTTCCTTCTGGATTAAAGGTTCACATCTTAAATACAGGGCTTTTGAATCAGGAAGGGTCCATGATGTGAATCATGACATGACTCCATTTTTGTAGAGATAATATTCCATTAAATAATTCTCCTTTAAAATGAGGGTATCATATTGCCTGCTGACTTTTGTTTAGAGGAAGTATTCCAGCATGACTTCAATCTTTCTTGCTAGATTGATCTCCGTGATGACCCAAAAACTCTGGCAAGACTGAATGATATGAAAGAGAAGCCCATATCTGTGGAGCAAGGACAGAAGTTAGCAAAAGAGGTAAACTGGATACTCCTTAATGAAACCAAGTAACAAATAACAATAACAACAACAAAACCCCCCTATTTCTACCTGACTTTGTCTTCCTTTACCACTTTTCGCGTATCTTTTAGCAGTCCACATATGAAACCTTGTGACGGCTTACCAGTTAACAATACTTACTTACATTAATGAATAAAGGTAACAAGCAGACCTATGTAATTGCACTTCTTGTTAGTAGTAGTTCTAATTTTCATTGTAGACACTTGTAAAAGCTATACAAGCTATATAAATATTAGTCAAATATAATTAAAATCCAGACTGGTTGAGGCTGGAAGGGACCTCTCCTGCTCAAGCAAAATGTTGGAAGCATCTTTTAGAAATTATTTGAAAATGTCATACTACTGTTTTAACTACTGTGTGGATAATTCTTACCAGGACACTTACAGAGCCTTTATTTTTGAAATACGAATGGGTCCTGTAATTCTTTTTTGCTCTTTAATTATTGAACATACCTTAGGCCCCCATTGCCAATCTAAAGACCTAACTTGTTTCCTATATAAACCAACCAAATTAAATACCTTCCATATCTTTGGATGAAACACAAATCTTATTTTCTCCTACAGGGGGGTGCATATGCATATAACTTCTTTAGATTGCAGCCAAACATTGTAATGTTGCTATGGGGGAAAAAAAAAGCAGAAGTGCCCAGATGGAATTGAACAGCTGAGACGTACTGCTATTGAAATAACTTATTTTCTTGACAGATAGGAGCCTACTGCTATGTGGAGTGTTCAGCTTTAACACAGAAAGGACTGAAGACTGTTTTTGATGAAGCTATTATAGCCATTCTAACTCCAAAGAAACACACAGTGAAGAAGAGAATAGGCTCAAGATGCATAAACTGCTGTTTGATCACGTGAGAGACATTTGACAATGGCCAGGCTTACTGTGAAATTCTACTGATTTTAAATACAATGCATTAAGTACATAGAGAATTTGTTACAGGTTTGAAAGCTAAACCTACGATTCTGCCTTCTACAACTAGTGAAATCCAGAGGATTAAAATCAAACTCAATGAACTTGTAATAAGAAGCCACCACATCTGTTACAAATATTTTATTCAGACTGGAAGGTACAATCTCTCAGGGTTACACAGTCTAGAGGAAGCAAAAACTGCACCACGCTGAAATGGCATCTATGTGATTTTATTGAGTGGAGATGCTTGGCCTGAAATACTCTAACTGAATTTGGACGGTCTTCTGCTTTGACTATATATATATATATATCTTAAAAAAACCCAACTTTTGCACAGTCTGTATGGAATCTGCACAAAGAAATACCTTGTCTCTCTTTGCTCCAGTTATCTGCTTTTGTATGTAAGCTGCTTCCGGTTCCAGTGTATCCACAGAGGTGCAATAATCAGACCAGCCATATAGCCAAAGGTAGCTCCGAGGGAACAGGAAATGGGCCATACCTGAGGGGAGAACGCAAGGTAAAAGCAGACAATGAGGAAAATGTCTGTGGTTTTTTGTACTTCATGAGCACAAAGTCTAGGTACTGAAAGACAGTAATCTTATTCTACTTTAAAGCTTGATGTGCTTTCCTAAAAATGCCAAAAGCGTAACAATCATCTTCATGAACACTAAATGCTGTTGTACAGTTTTTAATTAATATGCATTAAAATGTAAGCAGGCTTCTGGCTCTTGCAGACTTTAGTTTGATAGTCCAAAAACTATGTGAAAGAAAAACCTTTGAAGTATTTATATCCCTTGAAGCATTCAGCTGATCTAACTTCCTACTCTGCTGCACACATTTGGATACCTACAGATTTCTCAGCAATTTCTCCTTTCAATCTCTCATGGTGTTTTGAAACTTTTAGGTGTGTATAGATGAACTAGTATTCAAATAAGGCCAGAGATTGAGATGGCTAGAGGTTTGTTGGCTTTTTATCTTGTAAAGTATGTAAAAGGAAAAATTTCCCTCTGGCCAGCAGTAGGGAGGGAACATAAATTTGGAAGCTGACTGAACATCTCGCACCCAGATCATCAAACTTGTAGTAAGCCAGTTATGTCAAGGAGAGCTTTAATTATAAGCTCTATTTTCTATTGTAAGAACAGGAAGCCAACTCAACAGAGCCAGCTCACTTTAACAAACCATCTTGTACTGAACCAGAGTAGTAATGGAATTCTCCCCTGCCCTTTATTTTTTTAATTGGTATTGATTTGCAGAGAGGAGTGGCCAAACCAAGACTTAACCAGTCTGCCATCAGATGTAGCTTGTATTACCAGTCCACTACATACTGCATTTGATGAAAGTCTCAACTAAGTGGTGATTAAAATATTTATTGTAGAATAAACAGAATTCCCAGGCCTCTTCAAAATTATCCACTGAATTTTTTTTTTTTTTTTTTTTTTGCAAGGACAGTTTTGCAGTTCCTGCTGTACAGTGCATATTCCTAAAAAAGTACAGACTGGACTCTCCTATGCTTTAGTTCTTTAAATTAAGGGGGATATTTCCCCCTCTGTAGTACTTGAGACTGAGAAATGCACTAGACAATAGAGGAAATATCCCAATCTCCAGCCTTCTTTTCTACTTCACTTTGACTTGCAATTCATTAATATCAAATGAACTTACTCTTAATGGTCCTGGTTCCTCCTTCAATTCATTTTCCTAGCTGTGATTCTTCTCTTTACTTCATTATCACTTAAAAGAATATATTTATTCACATCCTTTGATCATGGGAATTTTAACTATGAATAAGAGTAATGTATTTTGTTCTCTGCTCTTTCATCTTCAATCTCCTCAGCTGTTTCATCTTCACATTCCTTAGCATTTACAGCTTTATATGTTATTTGGAGGTCTTAAGGAGTGTAGCAAAGATGACTATTAAACAAGGTGCCTTAGGTACTCTTTATTGACCTTGTTTCCATTCTTTCACTTTCATACATTCTGTCTCTGCTGCTTGTTTTTGTTGCTGAGTATTTCAGCAGTTGCCTCTCAAGCCAAAGATTTGCTTGTTTTCATTCATTTACTGTGTATTGTAGATCATCCATAAAAAGCCTTGAGAGGCTTTGGCATGGTGAGGTACTACATATATTTGAAACTCACATAAGTTTGTGGCCTTGGCTAAACTTACACTTCAGGTGGATCTTTTCAACTCTTAAATGAAATGTAATTATTTCTAGCATTTTGCATATTACACACGTCTAAAGGACAAAACAATAAAGAAGTCCCTGAAACTCTTCCACTCACTCAGTAACATCCAGTTGGAACACAAGTCATACTTTCTTATCCACTGATGAAGTCAAATATCACTCTAATATCCACAAAACTACGGACAAAGGCTTCTTAACTCAGTGGTGCTTTTACATCAAATTTGCTGAGTGATCAATGATCAACCCTTCATTAAATTTTTACCTACATTAGGTGAATTTGTAGTTGCCTATTTGCTTTTCAGAAGTATAGGTAGGTGATGGACTCTGAATTGATCATATTCCCCTAACTAGAGAGTGAATATCCCTGATGACCCAATGACCCTGTATATTGTGCTAATTTGTGTATAGTGGTTGATTATTGGTATGATTAAAAAGATCTCTGATGATTGTTGTAGCCTCTTTCACCTGACTGAACTGCAACTTGGGACGTGGTTTTTCAATAGCTATGTAATTTTTAATATTGATTATGCCTCTGTCTTCTAAAACATTCAATTTTTGCTTTGGTTTTTAAAAACCAGTGTTACCTTACATAAGTTTCAGGCTCTCTAACAGTTGAGTCTCTGACCTCTGAACACTCACAAATGGCAGGTAGCAAAGATAGGGAACAAAGGGGAGAAACCATAAAACACTCCATCTCCCCATCTATGAATGAGACACCACCTCATCCCTTCTAGTGGCATGGAACAGAGCGGTACTAGGCCAGGCTCTTGTTCTAACTGTGCTGCTTGGGCAGCCCAAAGTAGTTCTGAAGGCAGTTTGACTGGCCTTTGAAAACTCCCTAAGCACAGCAGCTAAAAGCCTGGACTTAAGAGCACTGCTGTCCTTATGTTATTTTCTCTAACCCTCAGGACAGGGCAAAATCCGCTAACAAACACGTAATAATACCAGTTTTGCACCTTTTATTCTTGACTGATGGCTTTTAGGTTACATATAGCCCCATGCACCCATGGGTTTATCTAAAGCAGCAAGTTGTCAAAGACAGATAAGATATGGCTCTTAAGCACATTGGCTGCACTAAAATAACACCACTTTCACATGCTTTTGACTGTCTATGAAAATGGGTTGCTTTTTTCTGTGGAAGTGGGTTGCTTTATTTTGTATTAGCTGCTGGCCTCATTTTTCTGAGGCTCTCACTTTCTTCTGGACCTTTTTAAATGACTTTGACTTACTCGATTGGCCTGCTTTTGCCCTGTCTTTCATATTATCTCAAACTTGGTTTAATGTCCTTGACTTGGTATGAACTGCCTGTAAGTGATAAAAATCTAAGCAGCAAATATCTGTCTGCCTGTTCCAAGAGATTCCATTCTGCTTGCTTAAAATATGCAACTTGTAAGACACCCCCCTCTTGTCCCCTGAGAACTTTTCAGCTCAGTTCCTCCTACTTCATGCTCCCTTCTGCCTTGAGGAAGCTGACATATCCTACCCCAGTACTGATGTCATGTCTGGGCTGGGTCAGCAGCAAGCAGCCATGTGGCCTAGCTGCACTTCTGTTGAGGGAAAAAAAGGCTGATGTGGAGAGAAAAGTGTGGGGAGCACAGGAGATAGAACAGAACATTTTTCATGAACCTGTGATGAAATGCCTTATCTGTCTCAGCAGCTGGGAAGCATCAGCTACCATTCTCACAGCCTAACACAAGAATCAGTTTACGTATCAAATGCATGATGAAAAGGGCAATTTTAACAACCTGTAGATGATTACTAGGAACCTGAACAGCAGCTTGGCAAAAACAAATCTTAACAAGAACAAACAATGCATTTTAAGGGATGGAGCATGAGCCAGTGGATAATGCAAAATGATTCTGACTTTTGCTATTAGCTTAAATTTTCTTTTTGCATTTTCATCTGGCAGCAGTGTTAGGACTTCACAGGGATTTCTTTAGGCTAGCTAAATAGACACTGCAGAACTGCAAGGTTTTTAGTATATATTAGAACTCATTTTAAGAATAATGACTCAAAATAGGAATTGCCAACCTTTCAGGACACAAGTGAGCTAGTTTCCTCAGCGCTCTTTAGAACACCTAAGATTCTATATAATGTGAGAATGCTTGGCATATTGCATGGAAAGCAGAGCATGTTGCAGGATCCCAGCAAGGTATCCAGCTCTGCTGGACTGTGCATGTAGCTAGTTAAACCAGAATTCTGACTGCATGACAGTTTTGTCATCTATTACAGGTCTGTAACATGCATCCCATGCAAGGGGAATTACACAGACATTGGTAAGGACATAAAGGCCAGATTCTTATAGATCAGAGGAGCAACACAATGTTTTTAAAGATACTATGAAATAAGCAGCTGCCTGCTGGAACTTTCATTATACAAATGCAAATACAGTGGGGCAATCTACTGTACTTCTTTCTTTTTAGTAAAATTAAGAGTGCTTTTCTCATATTCCTAAACACGATTTTTTGTATGCTTACTGTTTCAAAAGACCCATTTCTGACTGTCAATTAGAAAGCTATGTAATTATTTTTGTTTCGTTTTAAACTGAATAAACGAGCACAATTGTTTTCCCTCCCTGTTTCTAACATGCCTTAAATTCCTAATTGTTTAGTCTGTACTGTCTTAAAAACTTCAGTACATGCCTTTAATCTCTTTTGGTTGCATGCACATGTTAACTACAAGTGTCTTATCACATTGTACAGAATGTGTGTGTTGACAAGCACACACCAAGAAGAAAGTGTGAGGTTTTTTTCAGGCTGGCATTTGTAACTAGAACTTGGTTTCATGGATTTGTGTTCTACAGTTATAGCAAGCATAACTCCCTTTGATCTCACCATTGAGGTTTACATTGGGAAAACACATTATTAAATAAACAATGATAACCACGCTAAAGTGGAGCAAGCTTCTACCTCTGTTTAAAACAACTCCAACTGCATATTATCCCTTCTTCTCACATTAAGCAACTTCTCTTACAACATCTTTCACAGCAGGTAGTAGATCCAAAAAGAAATACAAGAAGGAAACTCTCTGAGCTGTGTTAAGAAGAACCAAAGTAGTGTGAAAGTTTATAGTTGCATTTCAGCTTACTTGAGTAAGCATCAAGAACTGTACCCAAGATTCTCTGGATTATTTTTCAGGCTACAAATGTCTGAGAGGTATCTAAGGCTAATATTTACAGTCATATTGGCTAAATTACATGGCAGTCAGTCAACTCAGGTGAGCTATATCAGCACTACCTATTATGTTTGCAGTATCCATTATGAAGTAGGAATATAGCAATTTTACTTCTACCTAATGATAACTCTGTAAGCAGAATATTATTTCAAACTCACTTTTTATCACAAGTAACAGGTACTACAGCTCAAAATAATGCTACAGAAAAACCAGATATGTGGGAGGGCATGCACACAACAAACCCAGAGACATGTTTTAAAAGTCTGTTATCAAAACATGCAATAAACCCAGGAACTTCCCAGTGAGCTAAATCCAGTTGTTGTCAGTGATGAATACTGTGTCTGGAATAATAGTTCCACCACATATAAAGCGTGCTGATAAAGTTGTGGTCTTTAACTGTACCATCTTGTTCTGCAACTAATTTCCTCAGGCTGAGTAGAGAAAGGATGTGTCTAGTAACTCCTACATCATCTCCTTCTGTTTCAGTGGTGGTGTGCTTTAAGGTTCCACTTCTCAGTGACACGTGAGGCCAGGATCCTAATCACACGTGGTTATTAAAAGTACACCATCAACTTGAAACAGGCAATCTGGAAAAACTGAGCAACTGTAACAAAGGAAGTTATTTTCTATTTCTTTGTAGAACTGTCCTAGCTAACTGTAACCCTTACACACCCATTGTGCTTCAGCAGCCTAGAGGCAACTGGAGATGGATGTACAACTCTTTAAATTGTCTAGAATAGCCTTATTTAAGTGATCACAATTAAGTGTTGCAAACTATTTTTAAAAATTGCTGAAAAATGAGATCACAATCTCAAAACACTGGCAAAATTAGTCTACCAGTCTAACTGAAACATGCCTGGCAAAACAAGTCTTGGAAAGTTTGTTGGTTTGGGTTTTTTTGTTTTTAATACAGAAATATAACTACTGTAGCACCTAACCTGCATTCCTGTAAGGCTTTTATCTTTACCTTTATCTGAGACAGGCTGAATTCTGCAGACCTACAACCAGGAACAACAGTAGACTAGGCCTCCCTGACCAACTGTTTTGCATAGTTACAATTTTTTTCTTAAAGCTAGCAGAGGAGTAACACACATGGCATGTTTACAAGTTGCTTTAAGAACAACAACAGAATAATGAAAAACAATGAATCATAGGACACAAACTGACTTTCAGCAATATTTTTTATACTTCTAACAGAAGTGCTTTACGTATTTTTCATTTCCATTCTCAAACATTATTCAGATAATTAATGTTAGTTTATTTCTGAAACAATATTCTGTTCCTGTTAAGTAATATTTACTTAGCATAAAAGTTGTTGTATGCTTAAAAAATGCAATTAACATTATTATTATTATTATTATTTTTAAGAGTAGAGAGGCACACTAATCTGAATATCCCCTGTATACAGTATTTTTCAAACATAAACATGGAAAATAAAGTGAAGATTTTCTGAGACACCTGTATTTATCTCAGTTTTGTTGTATGTCACAAGAGGTATGTGTAAAGAAACAACATGTTTCCTTTGGTTTGTAAATAACTCAGGAAGAAGTAGAATTTGGGCTTTAGCCATTAGCACATGAACTGGAACTCTTGTTATGAAATTCATCATCAGGTTTACTCCACAGAACCCTGAAGTACTTTGAAGTAAAAGCAAATTCTAGTGAAAGATGCATAGGACACTGACATCTGATTTTCTGACCAGGTAAGATCCAGGTAATAGTACAACAAACTTCTCAGCTTCTACTGATACATCTCGACCACGATGTAAAGCAATGACTACCAGGTAATTTTTCAGTTCTTCTATTAAGTTTGCAGAAAAATATGCTAGTCCCAATACAGACTGCCAAGGGCAGGGAAACAGATTAGCAAAAAATGAAAGCAATGTTGCTTTTTCTTTGAAGGACGCCGAGCAGCAAAGTGACAGCAGAAGAACTGCCCTGTGTGAGTGTGGCAATTCAGCCGAGGATCTTACAGAATAGTGCAGACAGCTTTCAGGTAATACTCTACTGGGATTTCAGCATTCTCAGTGCTCCCCTCAACCTCTTGTTTGCTCTAGGTGAGTGACTACAGACCATTTTCATTTGAAGCCATTTCTGTGATCAAACCAGACTTCACAGAAGCAGCTTTACATTCTCCCCTTTCTGAATGATTTGTCAATTTAAAAGTTGACTGTAGACACTCTTAAACTGTCTGCAGCTTAAAGTGTAGACACCAGATTTGATCAAGTGCTAAATCCTGATGAAGTGGAAAAATATGCCAATTCAAGACACAGGGCTTAACTTTTTGTGTGAACCTTGTGCCATGCTATATTGTTCTAACAGAACTAAATCAATAGCAATAGCATTTTTCGTCCCAACCTCACATCACATTTTTGTACCAGCTGGATATTACATGTTTTTGACAACTTTTGGCATTCCAGGGCTACTAACAGAGCCCAGGGGCAGCAGCAACAACACTTTAAAGTTGATAAAGTTTGCTTTATCACGTGATACTTCTCAATTATTGCTGATCCATCCAGTTCTTGTAGTACCAATTTCACCTTGTCTGTGACAGCCCCCAATACTGAATTGTCTGAAGTTATAGGTAGCAATGCAGCTGTGTTTCCATCACATGCTGTTACACCACAAATACCAACTATAATCAATACCAACAACAGAACCAGATTTTGCAATAAACAGGCTTAAAGGCATCAAGACTGCTCTCTAAAATAGTAATACCACTTTAGTCTTGCCCAAGTAGTTAAGATTTAAACCACATTTTCTGCTTTAAAGCAGAACCATTTCCACTACAGATAAAAAAAAAATTGTTTACAGCACAAAGACTAAAATACAACAAGGAAAACAATAACTAATGAAACCTCTTTTTATCTCAAAAGCTGGTCTTGAGTTCAAAGACTAAGCTGTTCCATTTGAGTCCATTTTTGGATAGGAGAAGGATAAATCCAAAATTGTAATCCTCAAGCTCTCTGTTTTCAGTCTAATACGAGAAGCAGCTGATGTCAGAAGCACGCCAGCTTAATACTTTACTCATGCAGATGTCTAGAAGTAATTTGGTTTTGACTGGGTTCTGATTACTTTTAAGTCTACATTAAGATCTACGTGATTTCTTTCAGACCTCTCTTGGGACTTAATCTGAGAGTCAGAAACTCTCCCCTGCTAACTTTGGTATCAAGAGTATGTCAGAAATGAGGGTGGAGATGGTGAAGGAAAAGGGAAATTGCAGAAACACGGGGAGCACTGAGGAGCATTCATACCCAGAAACAGCCAGTGACAAGTTTGGGTATCTGAAGTTTCTGCAAATGCTCTGCTGTTCTGAGGAGTCGGTATCTTTTCAGATGTTTAAGTGTAGATTATAGAGCTAAATTTTCAGTCATGTTTGGCTTTTATTGATTTGGAAGAGTTTTCAAACAGAAAAAGTTTTCAGATCATTATCAAACTTCTGTCTCCCACTATAGGAAGATGTGGGAATGGACAAAAAGTTAAAAATTAACTCTACCTAAAGTATCTGTCTTCAGCTACTACTGTCTTTGTTTTGTTAATCAGAGTCCCCTGACTTAATGTGATATGAGCTTTCCTCATATCACTGGTGCATAAAAGCTGAAGTTTTTATACACAGCATATTAGCAGAGTCTGAGATTTTGGGAATAAAACAAAACCTGCCAGATGTGACATGCTGCTTTAAAATCCCACCTGAGCAAGGAGAAAGGGCTTGCCACTCATTGGAACAGGGAAGTGAGTACGGCTTGGCAAGAAGATAGGAGATTGCATTTCAATGAATCCCTTGATTTTTGGGTTACATTCATGTCTGTCAACAATTAATTAGTTCCAACACACACCTATGTCAGATTGATGATAAAACATCTTGCAAGAGTAAAACCAAGTGTTTTCAGGGAAGAAAACCCCAAATTTTTACTTAAAATATTAACCTACTCCTCCATTATTTTTGAAATACAAATTTTAATGTCTTGTTACACTACTGCAATGGAAGACTAATGGCAAAAAAGCAGGCTGTGAGCTACTTAGGGAAGACAAATTTTAATTGCAGCTGTAAGCCACAACATCTCTACAATACCACAGAGGAAAGTGTGCTGCCTGTTACACTGATTTCTGGAAGAAACTACCAAAATCATCTGCTTAAGAACAGGCCTGGTAGACACTACTCAGCTAAAAGTGTATGAGTTTGGTAACCAGACAAAAAGAAACATCCATTGAGCACATTTAGGAAGAAGTGTTACTAGTGCCATCATTTTATGGCAATTGCAGACTTCAGTTATGTTTAATTGAACCATGGCTCCATGCCAAAAAACACAGTAAGAAAATAGCATAAACACTTGAATTTATAAAGACAGAATCTGCAATGCCAGCTTCACATTTTTTCTTGTTCAACTACAAAGCTACTGTCTGCCTTCCTTTGAAATTAGAAGTGTTTAGTACAGTGCTTTGGCTATACCATTTCCACACATCGATCCAAATCCACTGAAAATACCTTCTGTTAAGTGCTGTTATGGAAGACAGAGAGGAGCTGAAACACCAGGAAAGCATCCTTCTTTCCCTACCCATGAACAATAAAAGCTACTAGACTGAGGGCAAACTTGAAGCCATCTTCACCATTTCACATTTCTCCTCCAGCTTGTCTAGCTTCTTCTTATCCAAGTCCTTAGAGCTCTATTTCTTTATAAAGTTTGCATGCAACAGACACTCATAAGTCTGTAACAAAGAACCGATTTAAACTGGAAGTAAAAATAATGTATTTTAACTTCCTTATACCCTAAGCACAGATGCTTCCAATGAGTTTTTAAAAGTTTGGCATAACTCTGCAGGAACAGCTTATGACTAAGTCCAATACACCTGTACAACTTCAAAGCAATTTTGTGTAATGTGCCTCTCCAGAAAATTGGTATTTTGTACATTTATGATAAGGATGTACATACTAACCTGCCAAGGCCGATCCCAATCAAGAGGAATAGGAAATGCTCCAAACCAAGCTCCAAGTATACTGCACACAGAAGTAATCTGAAGACTGCTTTCCCAGATGGACATAGCTCTGTAAAAAGTGTGTTACAAGTTTTCAACAACAGCAAAAGTTATCATGGCAGAGAGTTAGATCAGATTTCTTCCAAAATTTTTGAGGCTATAAACAGACACAAAGATTCACATATTTGATAAATAGCATGCAGGTTTTCCTAAAACAAACAGACTATAAGTAAAATCTAAGTTGCATATTTTAGCTATAATTACAATCTTTTTATACCACACTTTCAGGAAATTTTTTTTTCTTGAGATGTTTACTGCAAAAGCTAATTTATTTTACCTGGAAACACTCCTATTGAGCTTGAAACACTGCTAGACTGAGCAAATAGAACTATCTCAATAACTGTGTGCATTGCAGGGAGAGGCAGACATGAAAGGGTACTGTAGGACTGTACAGAAAAGCACAAACACAGTCACAAATGACTCTGTGGTGCAGACTTATCTGATGACTATGACAATTTGAAATTTAAAATAGAAGTTCACTATGAGAATATTTCAAAACAAGTTTCCATCAACTGAAAAGAAACACTGCAAGTAAATGTAACTGCACATTGGAGCCAGTGCATCCAAGTTCAAGTACACTGGCTGCAGGATAAATTTTTTGTACACTAAAGAACTCTTACAGTACCAGTCACAGCACATATTATAAGAGACGTTAAATTACCTCAGTTCTCAGTTTATAGCCTTCTGCCACTACTGATTTCAAAAGTTTTGGAGAAGTTGGATTTCTGTTTAACAGATGAGCACTTACTATCATCAATGTACCAACTGATCTCTCTGCTTTGCTCAGGCCACGAATATTTGGGTACGTGGTACCGATTAAGAAACGAGCAACAGAAGTTCAGAACACAGTAGGGGACAGTTCCAAGAGAGAAGAACCAGGCTAGAATCCCTGCTCCAAATCAGTACAGTAGGAGATCTGAGTTTTAAGTCGGCTACATCTCAGATTATAAATATACACCTAGCTTCAGCTAACAGAGGAAAAATATGTGCATTTTTATGGCTCAAAGACTAGGTGCGCAGTAAACTCTGAACTTTGCATGTGCTGTTTACGTTGCGTGACACAAACACTTGGTTTTGAAGAGAATAAAATTTCTGACTTTACTTCTGAGTACACACTGCTGCATTTGGTATTGACCAAACAGCTCACAAGTTTAAAGCAAATGTTTTTCAATGTTTGCAAAAAAAGGTCTTGCAGACTACAATACTGACAGTGCAAGGTTGACATTTTGAGCAGAACTGTTTCTACTACAATAACACAATCCCTTTAACTTAGAATACTCCAGTTCACAATTCTACCAGTTTGAGATTTTTTTTCTTGAAAAGTCCTAATGTATCTGTAAAACTGTTTAGGAGTCTCCACATAGAAAATTCTTGTGAATTATTTTCAGAAGTGGAATAATTGAGCAGAGAGCTGTTAGGCAGAATGAGAAAGAGAACATTCACTACAGCCTTAAAGCAGCAAAAGGGACAACAGAATACACCAAGGACTAACTGAGGTACAGTTATACCTCACAAGACATCTTGTGTGTGTGGCACATTCACCAGAGACTGCTGTACCATATGGAGGCATCAGACTGAGTCCAAAAGCAAAACAACAGAATTAGCAAGGCACCGTGCCCAAGTGAAAAACAGCCATTGGCAGTTTGGCAACTATTTCAGCTGCTAATTGAACCCCTCTGCAGCATGGACTGGCTACCCAAAGACAACCTGACTTGTCCTCCAGCATTATCCTGAAGGAGCAATGCTTCCATTACTCACTTTTCTTCATGGAATGATGGCTATTGGGATTTTTGCAGGTATTCTTTAAACCACCACATAAACTCCTCATTTGCATGAGGCTAATGACTGCAGCAATGTTTATAAACTTCGCGTTTTCCAGGTTTCTTTCATTTTAAACTACGATTAACTAAGATAAACCTGCAGAAAAACTAGCAATGTTTAAGATAATAAATGAACACTAGTGGCAGAAAGGTCTTTTGAAGCCTAAAGTAACTATTTAACCCCTTTAAATAATACAATACATTCAGTTCAGCTTTAAATAATGTTTGAATTAAGATGTTAGCTGACATAAAATAATCTACTGAGACAGCTCCTTCATAGACAAGATTTGGAATTCTTGGCTGCAGCAAGACTAAACACTAAGCAACCCTTGGTGTGTAATGATGCTCACATTTACAAGGGACATTTCAAGGCTGTGAGAGTCTGCATTTCACAAACAAAGTGATAAAATAGGCATAATGAAAACTGGAAGGAGCCCTAACATCATGGTTTTATACTATTTTTTGGCAAATAAAATCTCTTGTCTACCCTGGTGACACCTTATAATTGCTAATATACCAGAAATTTCAACACCATTTCTCAGAACAGTGATTTGAAATAAACAGTCTCCAAAAGGAGAGAAAAAAAAAAAGCAACTGAAAACTGATTTCTTGAAGACTTTTATGCAGGAAGCTATTTCAGCTAAGAAACACTATTTAAATAATAGCCACATGCTGCCACTAATGCTGATAACCCTTTCAGTAGCTTTCAGTTCCCCCTAACTGCTCACAGAGCATATGACAGCATATGGTCAGTGTCATGCCACTGACATCAGCCACAACTCTAGATGGCAGAATAAGGAGTCCAGAGATGCTGGCCCTTTCCCAATGCAGAATTAGTGGAAAGGGCCCTATGTAGAATATACAGACTTACTTTCCTCATACATTCTATGTGCACATAGGCTTAAGGTTACTTAAGTCTAAACTGCACTCAGGTGCTTTTAAAACACATTCTTTTTTCATACTAAGATATACACTTTATCAGACTTTCAAGCTTACTGTTCCAGTGCAACTCAATTCCCTAAACTCTACTTACACGACAAGTAGCTCTGCTGATTTTACCTAACCATCCTTTTCTTCCATTTAACCAGTCCCACCTCATTCCACATGGCTCAGTTAGAGACAACCTTTTAATCATGTCTACACTCATCTCATGCCCACTCCTAAGACATTCCAATTTCATGAGGTCAAATGAAAAGACACAGGATTATTTTTAAATGAGCAGCCTGCTACAATCCATTAAAAAAATTGCTACATTTCTTTATAATCTATATTCACTCAAATGTAAATAAACATGATTAATAATAGACATTTTACTCAGATAATGTCACATGGCTCACTAGTGTGAAGTACTTACAAGTCCTCACAGCAAAAGTGTCAAAACAAGACAACTGTTTCCTATGCACTAATTGTGCTGAAATAGCATTAAGATCTAAACTAGGAAAGAAAGAAATTGACAGGCATTCAAAATCTACCTGGCACAGACTGATATTGTCAAACATCTGTTACTTCCATTCAGCTGTTATTTCCAGTTGCAAAACCTCCAAAGATGACTAAGTGAATCAGCAATGATTTATTTTGGCTAAACAACTCCTTGCTTTTATTACACTCTATTTAACCCTTGCACTGAAAAAAATTAAGTGTAAATTACTTGAATAAGGACTCAAGATATTTTTCAGTAAGTTGAGAACTGAGATAAACCAGAATTCAATACCTGAAACTAGTATTAAAGTCTAACTTTGTCCTTCTTCTACAGGAGTGCAAACCAAACATAATTCCATAGGTCAGCAGCATAATACAACTTGTCACCTTCTTTTGAGATGAGTCTTCACCATTACAAGCTATTAAAAGGGAATGAATACTAAAATCTTATTAAATCTCTAGCATATGTGAAACCTGTTTCAGTGTCCCAGTCTTTCAACCATGCTATTATTTATGGAATGAAAAAAGGCAGAAGAAATGGAAATCTTCTGAAAAATACATTATCCTTGATACATGCTAATAAATGATAATGCCATGGCTGCCACTGGTGGTGAAAAATGTGGTTAGAAGGCTTTTTTTACTTTAAACATACTCTTGAAAAAATTAATGCTTGAAAATTCTGACACCAAAACCAGCTTTCTTTGTAGTTGGAAAAAGAGCATGGGTTAAGATTACATACTTAAGAACACAGTAATTATGTATAATTTTCAACATTATATTCAAGTTTAAAACAGCGCTTGTTTTGGCTTCCTATTCCTTCTTTAAAAGTTGTATTTATGAAGGTACTATCAAATCATGTGCAAGATTCTCCATGCACACCTCAGTGTCAGATCTCCCCTTTATTTGACAACCATCATATAGGACTGCACAATGTTTTTAGTCCATTAGAATATGTGTTGGAAACTTTACTTCCTTCAATCACATATAAAGTGAGATTTAGCATCTGGACACCAAAAATAAAAAGCCATTTTCCTGAATCAGTGTCTTCAAATAAGACTTTCTTTGTCAGAGAAGCTTTCATATGTCTGTAATCACAAATACAAAAACCACCCATCATTCAGGAAGTTTCCTTTTCTTTACAAAAAATTCTGTTAGATATTGTTGACATAAATTCTGTCAATTTCTATTCAGGGAAATGAGAGAAACTTTAGATTAGAACTTACCCATTTTTACTAAATACCCGTATCCATGCCTGTATGTTTGGTCCCAGCAAACACAAGCACTGTAAAGTAGTAAAGGTAGACAGGAGAACTGCAAACAAAAATGTCTCAGTCACTGACCTACAAAAAAAAAAAAAGAATATTACAAAATTAAGTGAGGTGGTTGCCAATGTTCTAAGAGTTCCAAGATTTAGGAAGAAAAAAGCCCCTCTAAGTCAACATGTGAAAGCATGTGCTTTCTTAAACCTCATGCAGAAGAACAACATATTTTCTTCTTACTCTGTAGAATAGTAAAGGAAGCTGGAAAGAGTTCTGCTGTTATCTCAAGAGTGAAATGTGGTAATATTTTGAAATGCCTGATACCTGTAACGTTTTTTAAAAACCACAGGTGTGTCTCACATAGATCGTTGGTTCTAAATTGACGTATGCTTGGATATTTACTTCATTATTCCATTTACTTTTCCAGTTTGGTGTTATGATAGCAACCATGAAACCAAACTATATGATGCAATTATTAGTCAGAAACTTAGTCTATCTCTCAGAAATCAGGTTGCTTCATACTTTTTTTTAAACTTTCATAAAAATTAAGTATCAAAAGGATGAAAGATATGCAAGTTGTGTGGTTTAGAATCTTATGGGCAAAATGACTAAATGAAACTCCAAAAAATGTTTGTGTCCTTATGTTTAACATAAATAAGTTGTTTTTAACTCTCTTACAACTTTTATTTACAGCAGTCTTGTTTAAGAGCTGGCTTCCAAAAAAAAAACCTGAACAAGCCAAGAAAAAAAACCCCAACAACACGAGAAAGCTAAAACAGCCACCCTTCTTCCCCCAGCTAGGAGCTCATCCATTAACTTCCAGTGTACCAGAAAATACACAAGTACTTATACCAACATCTGCAAGGAGAGCTTCCCCTTAGAATGTTTAGAGAAAGAGAGGGTCTTCTGACTTACTCTATGAGAGGTGCTCCATAAAGAACAATAATCGCATGAAATAGTATGCAAGACATGAAAAAGTATATACAGCATTTTAGAAATCTGGATATCTAAAAAAGAGCAACGAAATATCAGAATCATGTTTCAAAACACAACATATGTAACATACACAGTCTATACTTTATCAACAGCACTGCACTCTACTTCTTTAATTTCAGCTACAGCACAATATAATAGCATGGCATGTTTCAAAACAGTTTTCCATATATTAATACTTTAAATAATTAATTTTAAAAGATCGCACTCCATCTAAATTTTTTTCATGCACCCCATTAAACAGGGCAAACATATAAAAAATATAACCAGAAATGACAAGATTAACAGAAATCATTTTATTGGATATTTTTACATTTCTGTTTTACATCTGTCTGTCATGTCCATTCATTAAAAGGCAACTCTCACAAAAAGTGAAAAAATAATTCAAAGCAAGAAAACACACAATATAAAAAAACCCTGCAACACAGAAAATCAAAATTACATTAACTAAAACTGTATTTTGAACTTGGCATCTTAAATTCTGAATATATTTGAGAAATATCCGTAGCTTTCTGTAAGTCTGCAAAACACATAATTTTCAATGAACTTAAACAACAGTTTCTGGGTACTCACTATATCATGTAGAAGCAAAAACACTTGATAAACAGTTCTGGTTAGGTCTGTTCTGATCAGGTCACCAATGAAAATCCATAACTTCCCTTGAACCCTTATTTTTCTATATTTATTCCTTATACTAGGCTGGGATGAAATCTCACCTAGAACGTGAAGTGTGCTCAATTTTTAAATCACAGATGGTTAAAACACTTGCTTTCCATCATGGTTTTGTGCATTTCACATCCTCCTCAGTCAGCAAAACTACACAGAAGCTTTGCATACAAAGATAGTGCTCTCAGGGATGATTGCTTCAATGTTCAAGAACCACCTCAGAGTACTACATCTTGCCAGGCTCAGGAGTGCAAGACTATCCACCTGATTTCAAAACTCTGGGGTATTCCCCCACTGCTGGGCAAGTCGTGTGCTGCTCCAAAATCATTCTGTTCACTGGAATTCATACCTTTAACACTCCCTGTTGCAAACTGTCACTACAGAAAGTTTCTCCCAACTTCAGATTCTTCTGTGTGCAGATTTCATCACACAAGGAAACCCAGCCATTTTAATATTTTCCATATGATTTTTTAAAATTGTTTAAATGTAATGTAGCATCTCTTTTATGTCTCAGATTCTGAAAAATATTTCTTCCTTTAAAGTTATCACACGAGAAACGTGTGATAACATTTAGTCTTGGTATATCCACTTATCAGGAACATGAGTCAGGCCTGGACTACAAAATGAGTTCTGTGCCATTTCATTTTGCCAGGTTTTGCCAACACACAAATTCTTGGGACTACAAACGACATTGTATTGACAAGAAAAAGGAAAGCAGAGACTCACTCACCTGAACAGCTTATTTACAGGTAGAGAAAGTTTAACATCATGAAAATACTGAAAAATTTCTTTCAAAAGGTCCTACACTCAACTCACTCATGGGAAATGAGAATTCACCACCAGAAATTGTTTTCTTTCTCATTTGATTATTTCAGAGAATTTGCTTCCCCTCTGTATTGTCTGGTAGCAATTTAAGAATTAAAAAAAATATCTTACCTTGTGAGCAAAGGAACTTCTCTTAGGAGACTGACTTGGTTTAAGAACTAAGTGCAAGATTATATTAAGGGTACCAACAGAAATAGAACAAACACACAGCCACGTGAGGTGCGTTCCCAGGACGCTGAATCCGTCCAGGAAGAAAGCCGGGCCAACCGCGGCCAGGACGATGGACAGGGCGCAGAGGAGGTTGCCAGCCAGGAGCCTCCTGATCTCCGCCTCCCTCATGGTGTCCGGGCAGCGGCCACCTGCAAGACACCGAGTCCCGCCCCGTCACCGACGCACGGCAGCAGCGCCGCAGGGCAGCATCTTCAGTCGCGAGGCGCGGGGCAGAGCTCTGAGCGCAGGCCGGGGGCGAAGGTGAGGATTTTGGGGCAGGAGAAGATCGTTCGTTCGAATAAAACAAATCCCGCGCGGGCCGCAGGCGCCCCTCCCGCCCCTCACGGCGGAGCGCGCGGCGCCGCCCGGCAGCGGAAGGCGGCGGGGCCCCACCGACGGCACGTCCTGGGCGGCGCCGGAAGCGGCGGCGGCGGCTGCGGCTGTGGGGGGGCCGCCATGGTGTGCGACAAGTGTGAGTATGGGGCTGTGGGGGGCCCTGCCGGGCCCTGCCCTGCCTGCCCTGCCCGCCGGGGTCCCGGGCTGCCCCGAGCGGAACAGCAGCCGCGGGTCCTGGGCTGCTCAGGGCGGGCCGCGGGTGGCGGCTCCCGGCAGGGCCCTGTGTGAGCTGTCATTCTCTCCGGTGTGAACTGTCATTCTCCGCCTGTGGAGCGTATTAATACACATAGCCTAAATGATTCTGTCCTCTATCAGCAGTAGCGTGAGCAGCAGGAGCGGGAAAGTGATTGTCGCCCTGAACTCGGCACTGCTGAGGCCGCATCTCGAGTGCTGTGTTCAGTTCTGGGCCCCTCACTACAAAAAAAAGACACTGTGGTGGGGGAGCGGGTCCAGGGAAGGGCAGCGGAGCTGGGGAGGTGTCTGGAGCACAGGGTCTGATGAGGTGCGGCCGAGGGTGCTGTGGTTGTTTAGTCTGGAGAGGAGGAGGCTCAGAGATGGCCTTACTGCTCTCTGCAGCTCCCTGGAAGCACGGCGTAGCCAGGGGGGGTCGGCCTATTCTCCCAGGCAACCAGCGACAGGACAGGAGGACAGAGTCTTAAACTGGAATGGGAAGGCTCAAGTTGGACATTCAGAAGAATTCTTCACAGGAAGGGGAGATTACACATTGGAATGGGCTGCCCAGGGAGGTGGTGGAGTCACCGTCCCTGGAGGTGCTTAAGGAAAGCCTGGATGTGGCACCCAGTGCCATGGTCTAGTTACACGGTGATGATCAGTCACGGGTTGGACTCGATGATCTCAGAGATCTGTTCCAACCCAACTGACTCAGTGCTTCTGAACTTTTTTCCTTTGTAATGTTTCCGTATGTAGGCGAGAAGAAGCTTGGGACGGTGATCACTCCCGATACATGGAAAGATGGTGCAAGAAACACTACAGGTAACCTCAGGAATGTTTAACAATTTGTTTTTGAGGTACTGTAAGGCCAGTTGGGCACCTGAGCTATGTTACCGTCTTAAGACCAAAACTTTATGTTATTAATCAGGTTAAATATTAACTCATGTACCTTCCCTCCTGTGCTGATTTAAGCATTAGGAATTTATTTCTCCAGGACTCTTCAGTATTGAATTTGTCTGTTTTGTTTTTTGGGCTTTTTTCCTTCTTGCATGGGAGGACAATACACAGAGTATTTAAACGGAGTATAAAGTGTTCTGTTATCCTGTCCCCTAATGCTGTGCTGAATGTTTTATCTCTCTTTGTGACTTTATTTGCATATGTGTAAAAGGTGTAAACAAAGATTTTTGAAGTATGCTTGGAACTGGGAAATTCATTCGGTTATTGATTTATTCTTGTTGTAGAAAGCGGTGGTCGCAAATTAAATGAAAACAAGGCGTTGACCTCAAAGAAGGCAAGGTTAGTATTTAACACTGATTTTGGCTAAGAACAATGGTTAGCAAACTAACTGAGGCCTGTTTCCTGCATACCTGGGCAACTACTCCAGACTTGTCCAAAATATACTTAGTAAATAATAATTGTGGGGATTATGGTATTTTATTTGTCAGTACACATGCATCCATCCATATTCCATGGGTGCTTTCTGCTCAGTCATAGAGTCTGGGCAAGTATTTTACTGCAGTTCTCACTGGAATTGCTAGGATTTGATGCTTTTATAGGAGAGAAGGTGGGAATGCTTCTTTCCTGTGCTAATATTGCCAGGATAATCTCTTGAGTATTTCCTTCATGTCTGAGGGACTTTTCTGTTTGCAAGGGGGCAAGATGCTGCTGGAAGGTGTTGTAAGTTCAAAGTCATGTAGTATCTTAATGAAAATACACATTTTTAGTTCTGCTTTCATGAAGTTTTTGTCTGTGATGGAAGAAATGTCTCAATGGGGAAAGTGGGAGCTTTTCTGCATGCTTTGTGCAGCCTATTAGAAATAATTCTTGTGTGTCCCTTTTCAAAATTATAGTTTTTGCTGGAGTTTCTGACTGCACCCTCTGGCTTAGACTTCTTAGGATGAGGCAGAAAAAATACTTCATTTCAAGGTGTATAAATAAAATACTTTTCCTTTTTCCCAGGTTTGATCCTTATGGAAAGAACAAATTTGCAATATGTCGGATTTGTAAGAGCTCTGTCCATCAGCCAGGGTCCCACTATTGTCAAGGATGTGCCTATAAAAAAGGTGAGTTTCACTGAGTGCAAAAATACCCCAGCTTGGCTTGAAACCAGAGAGGAGGTACAAGACTTGAATTTGTAAATACGAAGAGAAGGCTAAGATGAGATTTAATTGCTGTCTTCAACTACTAATAGGAAGGCACAGGGAACATGGAGTCAGACTCTTCTGAGGTACACAGTAATAGAATAAGAAATAGTGTACACAGGTTAGAATGTGGAAAATTCTAATTACGTATAAGGAAAGCAATTTTTCAGTGTGGGAGTGATCAAATATTCTAATAACAGGAACCATCACAGGCTGTGGAATCTTTACAGGAGATATTCAGAGGATGACTTGAACAGTCCTGAGCCAGCCTTATCCAAGTTGGCTGTTTTGAGTGGGGCAGGACTAGAGACTGAAGGAGATTATTTTAAACCTTTGTCATTCTGTAATTCTGCTTCTTTTAGAATGTTTCTGGTATCCAAAGCAGTAGATTTGGAAAAATAACTCTAAACTTAATCTTGGCAATTGCATAGAGAACTGTCATCTAAAAAGTTGGATTTTCCTTAATTTAAAAAATCCCAGGTCTTGCAAAACTGAATTGCTTGCTGCAGTCCCTCTTCTGCTCCCTTCTGTCCTCTCCCCTTTTTATAATAGCTAAATCTAAAATTCCTGGGGAGGGAAAAACCATCATGATTTAATGCCAAGGAATCATTATAGCACATGAGGTGAACTGATTTTTAGATGTAGAGCTACAGCTAACCAGTAGTGAGCTTTGTTTATGAAATTAATTGTTCAGTAAATATGTGCTGTGTCACTGAGCCAGTGGTTTAGCAGCCTGCTGTAGGAATGCTGCCTGCTAGGTGCCTGCCAGATGGCTGCCTGAATCCCAAATGGTAGAACCTTGTTCTCTTAAATTTGTGGCTGGTTTGGGTGGGCTTCAGGATTTGATCTTTGCTTGTGTATCCTTCCAGGTTGAACCTCTCTTCTTCATAAAATTAAGAACTTTCTAAGTGCTTTAGGTTCTAGCTCTGGCCATCAAAGATGTCATTGGGGCATATGTCTCGAAGCAAATGCAGTGATACAGCTTGGTGCTTCAGCTGTTGCATATCTCTGAAATTGAGAGGCAATCTCAAGTTAATTACTCCTCGGTTTAGACCTGAAGTCAATATTTATTGGGCTGAATTTTGGTCCCCAGAGTAAATCATGTGTCATGTTCCCTGCTGTTCTCTTCCCTAATGGACTGCTAGATACGTGTCCAGTCATGATGTCAGTATATGAAAGCACATGATTTGGAGAGAGCAGGAGTAGATGCCACTTGACATTTTTTGTCTGCTGGTGAATGTTTGTGTAAATTGAGAAGTGGTCCTACCAGATAAAAGATTTAGCACCTTTCTGCTTTGGAAGGAGAGGGAAAGATTGAGACAACCCACTCCTCTGCCAAACTTGTGTACATTTTGGTGCTCTGGTCTTCTGACTTGACACTCCTAGAGTTTAGGACAAAGTCCTTTGGGACATCAGTGTTCACTTCTCAAGTATTCTTGCTCTATAAATACCTTAATTCTGTGAAAATGTGTTCTAAACTTTCTCAGTTGTCTGAAGTCCCCCACCTGTTAATGCCCCATTTAGCAGTCAGTTTGTTGGTGACTGTATTTTCTTAGTCCTGCTACTTCCTGTCCACCTCATGCCTCGTTTGGATACAGGACTTTAAACGATTAACAATACACCATTTTTACCTGTTAGTCAGATGTGAGCCTTTCCTGGCTCTCTTCAGGCATTCCAGCAAATTACAGAGGCTTCAGGAAGTATTGTGAATCGTAATGCTCTCAAAATAGAGCTTATGTTCTTAAGTGGAAGCATTACACATATGCTGCAGATACTGGTTTGTATTAGGAATTACAATATTACTTCTAAGTTTGTAGTATCTGTTGAGAACATGCACACATAGATTGCCAATGAGAGCTCATTTGAACAATTTTTTGGAAAAAGATCCTTACAAAAACATAGGAACTGTGTTTTTGAAGAAAGACTTTAATGATTTTTAAATAATTTAC
Source organism: Ifrita kowaldi (assembly GCA_013398055.1). Classification (NCBI taxonomy): domain Eukaryota; kingdom Metazoa; phylum Chordata; class Aves; order Passeriformes; family Cinclosomatidae; genus Ifrita; species Ifrita kowaldi. Next base: position 205,750 of record VZRS01003115.1, read on the forward strand.
ACACTTTTTGTGTGCTTATAGGCATCTGCTCAATGTGTGGCAAGAAGGTCTTGGATACGAAGAACTACAAGCAAACTTCTGTCTAATTGTACTGACTAGTCTTTTTATGAACTTTAGCTTCTGTGTCTTTGTACAGTAACTTTTCTCTAAAATCATTTGTGAATATTACTTTCTGGAAGATAGTACATTTACTTGGAATGAGAGGTAAAGACTGCCTATTTGCCTAAAATGTATATAATATTTGATTATTGTTGGTTTAGCGCTAATATTAACTGTATTTAAAGGTAATGGCTTTCAGCAACTGGTAACAGTTCAAAGGGAATGAGAAGATCCTGGTGGATAGGTTGAAACTATGTTACCATCAGAACACAAATCTTTGAGATTAATTCTTTTTTTTTTTGCCTATCACAAGTCTTCTACTTATGGTAATGTTTTGTAGATGTATAAAATTTGAGCTTGCATGACCTTATTAAAGTATCTTCATTTAGTTCTATGCCTATAAGTATTTATAATTATTCTCATCCCAAACTATTGTGACCTTGCTCTTCAGATTTTAATGCAATTGTCCTGTTGTATTGTGTTTGTGCCTACAGTATGGTTGGTTAAATCACAAATTGTTAAGCTGCTGAAATCTGGTGCGTTGCCCTGCCAGTTCTTTCTTTGGCATTGTTGTGGTTTAGCTCCAGCCAGCAGCCAAGCCCCATGGAGCTGCTCACTCACTCCCCCACCATCAGGATTGGGGAGAGAATTAGAAGGGTAAAAAGTTGAAAACTCGCGGGATAAAGACAGTTTAGTAGGGAAAGCAAAACTAGGGATTAATTCAGTGCTTCCTGTGGGCAGGCAGGTGTTCAGCCATCTCCAGGAGAGCAGGGCCCCCTCACCCATTACGGTTTCTTGGGAAGACAAACTCATCACTCAGAATGTCCCCCCCTTCCTCCTTCTTCCTCCCACTTTATACACTGAGTATAATTACACTGAGATCAATTGGGGTCACCTGTCCTGGCTGTGTCTCCTCCCAACCTCCCAGGCAGCCCCAACTTCCTTGCCATTGTGGCAGTACGAAAGGCAGGAGAGGCCTTGGCTCTGTGTTAGCCCTGCTCAGCAATAACAAACTCATCTCTGTATTACCAACTCTGTGTTCAGCACAAATCCAGAACACAGCCCCAGCAAGCCAAAGGAGAGTTTACATTTGGTATCAGGTGGCCCAAGGCAATAAAATAATGAGCATCAATTTCTAAATATCTCAATCTCATCATTTTCTAAGTTAGTCTGGCTTTTAAATACTTGGTTTGTAACTGGCTCTTGAATTCTCTGATGTAATTGCTTATATACATGTCAAATTCGAAAGATCAAAGCAGGCTACCTGCTTTTCATGTCTGGTTTGATACAAGACTTGAACAAGAGAGGCTGACTGTGGCTCTATGATTCTTTTGTCCTTTGCTTAGTTTCTACATATTAAAGCAATTTCTGTTATGGAGCATAATAATTACTGCCTTTGCATGTATTTTAAGAAAAAAGAGTCATTCATTCTTAATTCTTTCTTAATTTAAGGGCAAAGAATTATTTGTTCTTAATTCATGGTGAAGGTTTTACTAGACCTATTTAAGTGTTTACTCCTCCCTGCAAGCTCCTCTCGGCAGTTTTATGCTTCTGCAAGTGTCTTTCAACTCTTAACAAAAACTAACAATGGGAATTTCCCTATGAATAGATACTCTGTTTTAGGTTTCCTTTTGTTCTCATATTATTACTGAGGAAACTGCATGACTAATGGAAACTGAAAAATTGCTGCAAGTAGCCCTCTAAAGGGGATTGTCTGACATTTCCTGTCATCCTTAACTATCCATTGTTGAGCATTTATCACCAAAGTTTCTTGTTTTAATGTGTTGGCTTCCTGCAGTTGCTAAAGAGGTAATTATTTTTGGCATTTTATATTTGCTAAGAAGATTTGTCAGAATAGTGGAATGAGCTGGGCCTCCCAAAAGAAGAGAGGAATGCTGCTGCTTTTTATTGTAAGAGCTTCTCCTACTGTAACAATTGCATGGAGATACATGGATTAGCTAGCTGGTGGTAGCTTGGTGCTGGCCACTTGTTTCCAAACACATCAAGGAATTATCATATTAGTGTATATCTCTATGACTCATCCTTTATATGGGTGAAAAGAAATTGTAATTGGCTGTGGGTTTTGCAGCAAGTCTTGTCAGCAGTGTGTGTGAAAATTTCAGATGGCAGATTCCCCAATAATCCCTGAGTTCTTCACCCTTTATGGGTATGTGCTATAAAACTGATTGATTTTTACTATTCTGTGAATAAAACTTGTCTTCCTACAACTGGCCAATATCTCTGTTTCGAAAGCATGACATTATAATTCTTGAATGAATTGGTATGAATTGGATGTTTATTGCACTCTATGAATATTGGCCCTGAATGGACTCTTACCTCCTTTTGAAAAAGATTAAAGAACAACAGGAATTTAAATAATGTGATGCTTGGTTCATAATTATTTTGTGAATTGAGCTTTTGTACATTCCTGTCCTATTACTGGACAGCTGGTTTTGCATGTTAGAATCTCCTTTTGTTGTAAAAGAAGGACAGGTTTTGTTTTGGTGGGCTTTTTTTAATGGTGGATACAAACTCTTTTGTTTTTCTCGTGGTTTTTACATGCTCAAGATCTTTCATCTGTAGCTCTTAAGGCTCCTCAGCTTCAGGAGAGTATCAGTTCCAGAGATCTGTAAAATTTGCTGATGTAACAGTCAACTTTCAGAAAAGCTCATTTTCCAAGCATTATTTGGAAGTCTCACTGCTTTAAATTTAGATCGCAAGGCATCCATCTCCTGTAAACCTCAGAGATGCACCACAGTTCAAGGCAGCCTGGACAGAGAAGCATTTAAGGGTAGCTATTAAACTTACATACACCCTCAATATATTTGAATTGTCATATAAAAGCATATTGTTGATGCTGAAAATGTATTGTAAGGATGGGCTGTCTTTCCTGAGACATTATGCAGTGAAAAACAAAAGAAAATCTGTAATGGAAAGTTGCCAATTTTGTTTAATGTACTGAGAAGAACACAGTAATATTCCCAGATGATCAGCCTGTCCTCTAAATCACAGGTTACATAAGAGATTCGTGCTGCCAAATTTAGTAGGATTAGAATTTTCTTCAGTACAGCTGAATTCTTACACTGTCCTTGCTGTTCCTTCGTGTATTCATTGGCCAGTGCTATTACTGAGCTAAGTATAAGCAGCATTTTGGTGCAAAGTATTAAGAGAACAATTAGCTACATAATGCTACTGTGACTGGAGAAGCCAACCAGAAGAAAATTAAACAGGAGCTGTTGAAGGGTCCTTGTTGTGTCAGGGTGTTCTCCCATTCTTCCCCATGTTGTTTTGGTTTTTTTACCCTGCTCTTCCTGCTGCAGGAGCTGGAGAAAGGACCATGCAAGAATGAGCATTTGGCAGTATTGTTCCAAAGCATTAAGACTATTTTAATTGTTTACTTGTAGAAATGTGGTGGTGGTTTTTTCCATCTTTGGTTCATTTCTTCATTAGCAGTATAATAACCAGAAAGACTTTGTCTTCTATAAAAGGATGCCACTGACCACTTTGTATTCAGTTTTTCTTGCAAATGGCTCAGACTTGCACCGAAATCTCTCTCTTTTTTTTTTTTTTTTGGCAAAATAAGAGATGTACAGGTTTCAAATGGTAAGTCTGTTGCACCTGCTTGTTCTGGCATCACTCCTATCATCAGCCCATCTCTCTGCAGTGCCTCAGATTGTACAAATCTTCCAGTTCTGCTCTACCTGGAGGCACTTAGGCCACAGCCCTCTGCCAATCTCCCCATAGTTCTGGGCAAGAATGGCTGGTGCCTTTTTATTGTCAGTGGTCATAAGAGGGATGTGCAGAAATTGAAAAAAAGCTGTTCAAAATAGTGCAATGAACCCTGTTGCTTTATTTTCCTAGTAGAAAGCTGTAAGTGTCCCAGACACGGAAGATTCCCCAGCATGGGAGATTGATTATTCATTGAAAGACACAAGCCAAGAGCACAAACTCTTTAGATCTAGAATGACAAAATTTAGTTTATGGTAGAGCCTCTCTGCTGTCAGTGAAATTCTGCAGCTGCTGAAGTTTTTAGAAATCCTCTTGACAAGTCATTGCTTTTTCTAGATTGGAACTGAGCTTCCTGATCTCCTGTAAGTATGTATGGCCTAAAGATGGGCCTTTTTCTGTCATTTGCTTTGGGTGTTGGAGAATCCAAGAGTGGTTTTTGGCATGTTGTTCCCCAGGCACTGACCTACCAGTTGCTTAATAGAACTGGTTATTCAGTGAGCACTGCTTCAGCGTGGGATCATGACATCAAACTCCTTTGCTTAAGAGTTTCTTACCAGATCACTGGTTTAGAAAATAAAGGTGGCCAGGTGCAAAAGGGAATAGTGGTGACAGGAAAACTGACCCTGAATATCATGGGAGAATGAACACGTTGCTGCATCACAGCTGAGGTTTGCTATTAAGCAAAAGTAGTTTTTCTCTCCTGATCAGCAGGGCTGGTTGGACAATATGAGAAAGCCTGATGGCAGCCCTTACAAATAACAAACCCAAGTGTTCCTTTTCGTGGGGATTATAGCTGTGCCTTATATGAAGACCAGTTGGTTTTGAACTGCTTGTCTTTCTCCCAGATATGTGCTTTTATGGAAGAAGTTGTCATCTGAAATTCATCAGGAACTGGTTTTTTATCAGCTTTTATGGGAGGGGCCATAGTTCACTTTGCAGAATGTGTGTTCATCATGTCTGGCTAAGGCAGAACATGCAAGTGCTCTGTTGACAGGGGGTGCTTACTTCTCGCACTTAAGGGCAACAGAAAACGCTCTGTTGAAGGAATCTGGAAGAATCTGAAATCTTGCCAAGAAGCTGAAGAAAGAGATGGATGAGGTGTTTTCCATGTGGGTGTTGGCAGTAAAAGGTTACTTTGTTACATGGTTCAGGAAGACCCTACTGACTCTTGGTTTTTTGCCTTGATGCCATTGACTTGTGATAAATAGCACGTAGATTTTTCAGGCACTGGTGACTCGATGACCAAATAACTACCTAATTAAGCAGGCATTTTCAGGCTGACTTTCTAGTAGAAAACTTCTCAAAACTACTCCTTCCTTTCTGAAAGATGCAAACTGAACTTAGCAAATGTTAGTGACTCATTAGGCATAAGCACTTCCAGCAAATGCACTTGCTGTTATGCTCATCTGCCAAGTGCCATTGGGAGAACAGATGCTGAGGAGGGTTTGTTTTCTGCATCATCACGGTGCTGATGATTAAATATCGTCATTCTTAACTGTTTCAGGTCACATGCAAACACACAGAACTCCTATTTGCCATTTTCTACTGGCTAATAGGTCTCATCACATACATCTTAAATATATCATAACCAGCCCAGTGTCCAGGAAATCATTACTTGCTGTTGATTTTTGTTTGCTCCTTGCTGCCATGGAAGGTAAAGATTTTAAGTTGATACAGCTCCCGGATTGTGTCATGGATATTTACTCTTCTGATATGGTTACTACTGTTCAGTAACAGTAAGTAGTAAAGTTCAGTGCAAATAAGACTATGTGTGACAAAAGGCTTGGCTCTCAGGGAATTGGCTTCTAGCCCAGTCCAATTGTCGTCTTCTATTGATTAAAATATTTAAATGCTATTTGGATTGAGCAAAGTCTTTACTCTGACATCTTAAATTGTCTGTCTTTCTATGGGAGGCTTTTGAAAAAATGATGATATGACATTTCAGTGATGAATAGCTTTCATTTCATGGCTTTCAAAGGCACTGTTTCCTAAAGGATGGGAAGTTAAAAAAAGTGATATAAGAGAACAGTTACTCTGCTGATTTTCAGATTGGTTTGGTTTGATTTGTTTGTTGTTAGAGTTCCAAAGATATCTTTGAAAGATCAGGCATATTTTGTTTACGCAGTGGTGTCAGCCTGAATTTGAAGTGAGCCTGAAGCCGTGACTGAGTCGCTCTACATTAAAATAGATCCTGTTTTGGATAATGAGATATTAGTAACATTAACTGCTGCCCTTATCATCAGAATATGTGAAATATAAATTCAGAGACTCTCCAAACTGGCACATTTCCCAGCTTGGCTTAGAAATAGTGGGCAGGTAAGTAGATCAGTATGGATTTACGTAAATTTGGGAGGGCTGCCCTGGAGAGGAAGAAGGGGGCATCATGTACTCAGTCCGAGTGGCATCCTGCAGTGCTGTTGTGGAGGCACTGGGCAGAGAAGTTCCTGGTGGTAGCTGAGGAAAGAAGTGTCTGTTAGTAAAGGCAGCAGAATTCAGGTTCTAGGAATCAAAGTATTCAAATTTAATTTCTGTGGCAAATTCTAAAGCATTACAAATAGTGAACTGTGTGAGTGAATCTTTGAAGCTTCTAGGAAAACTTAGTAGAGAACAGCAAATGCAATTTATTTCTCAAATTTTTGCTGATAATATTCACAACCCTCCTCCCCCACCATTTTTTTTTTGTTTTTTTTTTTAATCCAGATTTCCTGGGTAACGTACAAGCACTTGTTATTGGTGAACTTTGAGTAAGTGCAGTACTGATAGTTGCACTGAGGAAAAAATAGATGGCCAGGTATTGTGACACATGAATTGAAAAGGAAAAAACCATTTTTAAAGACTGTCATATTCATGATAAAAGAGAAAACTTCAAAAATGATTTATCTTAGCTGAATTAAAAACAAATGATCATGCAGATATTAAGGTTATAAACCAGCTTGCAATCTCCATGCTTTTTTATTCAATGAAATATTTCTGAAGATTGTGTTGTGTTTTGGTTTGGTTTGGTTTTCTTCAGAAACAGCTGGGGGCCAGGGACTTTTTTTTTAAAGTTTAAGTTTATTTAAGCAAATAACTAAAAGTTTCAAATCCTTTCCAGTATGAGACTATATATGGCAAGGTCATGAAGATTCTTTAGAGGTGAATATATAGGTTAGCCAGGTTTTGACAAGTGTGCTTGTCACATGCTAGCTGTGAGATGCAATTCTATAAACACTGCTCAACCATAAAGTGCCATATGCTCTGGCTTTATTCCTGCCTTTGTATTCGTAATAAAAAAATCACCATTTGGATCGAGGGAGAAAATGGTTGGACAAGGAACAGTAAAAGTGTGTGGAACACAAGCTCACACTTCGGTCACTGAGCACTTGGTAAGCATTCATTTTCCCCTACAATCCCACACCAGGCGGATCAATAGGAAGCACTGAGCTGATTCGTCCAAGGCTGATGAGGAAGTTGGTGTCAGGTTGGGGTTAGAACTCACTGAAAAGAGCTGTGGCATATGTAGATGTCTGGGAGATGGTTTGTCTCTGTGTGCCCTTTCTGTGTGCTGTACTTTTGGTACCTGTGTGACATGGGCACACTACGACAGGAGTTTGACACAAGAAGCACTTTAATGAAGGAATTTGAAAAACAGAACAGAGTTTTCATATGAGATTTTTTCCCCCTCAAGGTCCATTCAAACAGTTTTCCATAACATTTTATGTGTGTTAAGTTTCATACCAGGACTTAATACTTTGGGCTATGCAGTTGTTTTATTTGTGTAAATGCTTCCTCTGTATAACTGGTCAGCTTTCAGCAATGATTAAAGTTAGGTAGGAATTTTGACACTTATTGAACATTTCATACATAAAACTATCAGTTCAATTTGTTCTTACTTGAACACATATGGGCTATGATGTATTATCCCAATTCTGCCAAAGATTAAGGCATATCCAGCTTGTTGTAGGGTGTTTTGTCAAGACGATGGGTCAATGGGATTACAGTGCATTGAAGAACAACTATATCTGAAAGTACATTTGCATTTGAAAAATGCTGTATTCATGAAACTGGTAAAACTAGGAATGCTGAATAAATCAATAATCTGATAGGAATAAAACCCCGAAATCTAAAGAAGATAAAATTTTGATTCAAATTCAAGTTAATAGTCAGATTTTGGCACTCTTCCTGATGCAGTGTAGTATCTCTTTCTCCCAAGTATTGCTCCTCATTTGGTTTAGAGGTGCAAATAATTGAGAATGCGTGCTCACATCAAGCTGTGCAATAAGGTACTGCACAGTATGAATAAGGTACAAAATATGGCTTATCAGAACAAGTGGTATTTATTATATACTACCACTATCTGATTTTACTGTTACTGCAGATTTCTTTCCAGTAAAATTTTAATAAAAATTCAGCTTGCCACTAATGGGTATGTAGTGACACAATAGAAGCTGATTTTTTGTGTTACCGCGTTGGTTCTGTATTCCCTTCAAAAAGTGGGAAACTGCTTCTGAGCTGGAATTTCTAGCTGGTGGTAAATAAATTGCCCTCACTGGCGGAATGAAGCAGCCTGTTAACTGATGACTGAACATTTTTGATATGTCAAAATAGGCTGATAGTGCAGTACTGATACGCATTGCATGGTACTTCATTGCATGATGCAATATATCATTCAACCCTTCTCCAAGTTGTCTTAGAAAATTGCTTTAGGGTGAGGAAAATGATTAAAAATGTTTTTTAAGGGCTAAACAAATACAGGTTTGTACTCTTCTTTGGTTTCTGCAGAAGGCACCGTAACATTTCTACGTATTAGAGAGTCTTAATTTCAGGACATAGAAGCATTTGTGTGGAGGAAAGGGGCAGTTCTGGAGGAGAATGGCTCTCCACCACCACATATCCATATTTCATTGTAGTCCACTTAACCAAATTTCTGCTAGTGACTTTTAGGTGTGGGCACACAATTGCCTTGCTGTTTTTCTGATGGGCCATGAATTCCAAAGGGCAGCTTAACAGGCAGCAGTTTCTGAAGCATTGTGGCATGTTTGTCTAACCATGCCAGCTGGGAATATTAGCTTGCACCCTAATTCTGCCAGCCAGAAAGGACAGAGCACAGTGGAGAAGCAGATTACATCAGTCTTGTCTTTTCTGGCTGTTCATAGGCAGAATGCTGTCTGGGGAGACTGTCTCGGTTTGAGACAAACTCGGAGGAACGTCCAAATTTGAACATCCTCTGATAGAAGGCACGTTACAGCCACCCCTCCCCAACTAGGTTCGGGGGAAAAAAAAATTTCCTTGGAGGAAAGTGAAAGGGAAAAAACCTATTTATTTAACAGACACAATGCACAATGGGAAAAGAATAATGCTAAATAATGAAACCTCTCGCTGTGGAGAGAAACCTGGGAAGATTTCAGTCCTTTCTGTGGGTGTGGTCTCTCTCTCTGTCTTTGGAGCTGGGTTTTTGGCGTAGGCCCCTCCAGGCCAGAGATGTAAGGTCTCTCAGTGTGTTCTGGTATTGTTGAACAGTCCAGAAGAGAAGAAGAAGAAGCCAAAGTCCCAGGGAGAAGAAAAAGTTTAACTCTCCATCTCTCCTCGGAGAAACAGAGCTAAAAGCTGGCTGAAAAGCAGCGAAAGGGTGCTTTCCTCCGCGCTTGCCACCACAGAAGCACGCAGAGAGATAGAGTGACCTTGGAGCACAAACTGCTTTGGAAGGTTCATCTGGCTTTTTTTCTTTCTCTTGCACCCAGTTTTAAAGGCACAGAAAGGCACAAGAATCATGTCTGGGCATAGAGTGGCGATAGGGGATACACATCATAAAGTCACCCCAAGACAGAGACCGTTTTTAATCAAGGCATCTTTTCGAAAGTAATCCACAGAACCCTTTTAAGTGGGGCTGAATCCTCAAGGATGTTTGGTCATCCAGTTCTCCTTGACATCTGGGTGATGCCTGTGTGTCTTTGGGAATATGTAGTGAAGTTTTTCTTCTGTAGGCTTTGTTAGTAGGTGGGATGAGTTGGTCTGGTTTTGATTTCTTGTGTGGTAATGAGTAGGCCATTTTAGATTCTCACTAGTAAAAAGTCACAGTGGCACTATGCTGCGAACAGTGAGAGAATACCTTATCTGTTTTTTGTTGGGTAGCTGTGAATTAAATACTTTTATTCTCTAGCAAGAATTTTAAGAGACTGCAAGGTGCTAACAAAAAGTGAGAACAAAGCTGTGAAGTAGCTGTTTCTCTGATGCAGTTTCTCCAAACATAACACAAACACCACATATGGTAGCTCTAGTGTCTGGCAATTGTTTTTACTGTTGGTGCTGTCAAACTGTTGGAGTCTGTTTCCATTTAATTCTTGATCAGCATGAGAAAATTCTTCTTTGGATTTTGAATCTTCTTGCAAGACTGCAAAATAATCATAGAACAATTAGGAGTGGAAAAAACCTCAAGGTCTTCAAGTCAAAACTTTGACCAAATACCACCATGCCCACTAAACCATATAACAAAGCACTAGGTCTGCTTGTTTTTTGAACACTTCAAGGGAGTGTGACTCCACAATTTCCTAGGCAGGCTGTTCTAATACTTAAAAATGCTTTCAGTGAAGACATTTTTCCTAATACCCTACCTGAACCTCCCTTGCCACAACTTCAGGCCATTTGCCCTTAATGATGCTGCTGACTGTCCTGCTGTTTGTCAACACTGAGCAATACAATGCGTATGCATCCATAAAATGATACGTTAAATCTTTAATCTGAGTTTAATATTCTAGAATATTATGTCTGGACAAAGGTTCACAGGAGTATCATTCTTAACTTTTGTGAACAGCTCTGAAATATATTTTTGCGCAGATAAGCAGCAGTGCCCATCTGAAGGCTGAATATCCCACTGCACATGAATTGGCCTGAAATGAAGCACTGGAGCACCGCTGTCTCCTCTGTGAAGCTAGCTGCAAATGACTTCACCAAGGTCATGGAATCTGGGTCCAAAATCAGCTTTGGCAGCTTGTACTTGTGAACTAGCATGGAGATGGTCCCGCTGTGCTCCAGGCACAAGCCATCAGATTTGAACATCAAGTAATGAAGTAGGCTGTCGTGCTAAAAGCACTTGTTTAATGCATTTAAAAGCCAGTTAGTGTAGTACCAACAAGGAGTTCTGGGCAGGGAATATAGATGATTGTACACCACCGTATCTAATCTAACTGGGAAGGCATTCAGGCTTACTCATAATATCCTATGTACTAGTTACCATTGCTATATTCTTTGTAGAATTATCTGTCAAATTATTTTTGTTTAAAAAATACTCAGCTGTTGTTACAGTTTAGGTTATGTGATTGTTGTGGCAGTTCTGGGGTGCATTCAAAGATGGCATTAGGGACTCCCAGTCCCATTTGTATAAGCCAGTGAAATACATGCCTCACTTTCTGCAGTTCAGCTGTGGTTGAATCCATTTGCTCCTCCCCTCCGGCCAAGTCTGTGAGGCCAGAGTCAAATCAGCACCCACTTATTTTAATACATATTTTAAACATCTATAAATTTTGCAACCATCTAAGGTCAACATACAAAAACCTTTGTTTTTCTGTAAGATGTCTGTCAGCCACAACAAAGAGATCTTACTTTACCAGTGTGATCTATTTCCAATGCATTATCAGCCTTGCTATCACAGTCATAAAGCAACCTCCAATATCACAGTCTATTCATTGTAGTTGCAGTAGGAATACAGTGGGGTCACTGGCAAGTGCTACTTTTGGCTCTGGGCTATATGGACCATTTTTTCAAGTGTAGGGAGTATGCTCATTATTTGATAGCATCAGCCCCTTCAACAGAGAGGAGAGCTCCTCTATTGTGAGAACTCTTTTTTTCTACCCAGAAAGAGGCACCAGTCTGGAAGTTACAGGTATCCTTGATTTTTTTGCAAAAGTAATCTGGCAAACCTAGCAGATGTCCAGCAGGGCCACCAGCAGCTGCCAGTAAAATATGTGCATATGGTGGTTAGATCTTAACTAAGCAGACCACAGAACCTACCCTTCATACAGGCCTCAGCTTCCTGCCAAGTCCCTGCCCACTGAGAAGTCTGGGCAATAGGAAAATATTTGCAGCATGCCCTTGAAGCTATTTCAGTTCAGGGTGAGGTGCCAACCTCCTCAATTAAGTACCTCTCACACAGAACACCCTCCTGCCAATCTTTCTGCTTGTAGATGATGGCAAGTGTTTTGTGTGCAAGCTTTCAAGAAGTGTGATTGGGAAATGCTGTCACAAAAGATAGCACTTCTGTGGCATGAAACATCCCTGCCAATAAAAAGCTGCAATTACCCATATAAACTATAATAAAATCATATTATGTAAACTGTAATTTCCTACAAAAAAAAAATCTGAGATAATCTTTGTTACTGGTCTAAACAAATCACAGTCTATCATTGGCACTGTTCCTGTTGACTGTGAAACACCCTTGCCTGCTATGAGAAGGGGAAGGTATTCTCAGAACTTGAGGTGGAGTTTCACCTGTGTACCTTGCAGCTGCTCCCTGAAGGTAATTTTTCTTTGTCAGGTTGGGAGGCAATGCAGAGCTTTTTATCTGCCAGTTTTGTCACGACTCAAAGGACACACCTGCAAAAAGAAAGGGTCTAAGTGTTGAGTAACCAGTAGGAGTGATCCTCGAAGGGAAGGTAAAGATCAAATAAAGTAATGAGCAAAGAGGATTTCTGTGCTGACTAAATCTGTGGGGCAACCTGTGATCACAGCAGTATAGGTGCAAATCACAAACTGTAAACACTGAGCTCTTAAACTGTGGTCTTCAAGCTTGCAAACCTTCCCAGCAATACTGATAGGAAATTCACTACTGCATCTGAAATAGAGCCTAGTAGTTGTAGAAGTAGTTGTAGAGGTAAACAGGGCACATGTAGAGGTGTTTTACAGCTGAGATGCTAAGGAGCTGAGGAACTTAGTTTCCTCCTGTAAGATCTGTCTCGGTTTGGACGGTCAGGATGGATGGAGACGAGAGATCTCTGAAGTCAGGTCTTAGAGCATGAGGTTTATTGTGAAGGGCTTGGGTACAGGGGACCTGCTTGGAGCGGCCAGCCGCAGCTCGAGGCAGGCCAGAAAAGCAGGAAGCAAGAGAGAGAGAGAGAGAGTAAAGAAGAAGAAGTGCAAGAGAGTAACAGCGTAAGAGCCGAAGTGTAAGAGCGCGAGGTTCTCCTTTACAATACAATAAATCTTCTTCTGTGTTGAATATTTTAATTTTCATCAACCAATCTAGTACAAGATACAAATCCTATAACATTTACATACAGCCTGTAAGAATCATTGTATTACCATACTGCATTACATTTTAAACCCTAAAAACTACTGTTTGGACCCCTTCTGCCAAGGTAGTAGGGTCTGCTCTGACCCTTGGACCTGACTGCAAGCAGAAGGTATTGTTCAGTCAAGAGAGGATTACCTTCAGTGGCCATACCATTGTTTTCCAGTTGTTCAGTAACTAAGGCCTGGTATCTCAAAGTATGCTTTTATTTCAATCTCGCTTATAGTTTCCATATTCTCAGCATCTTTTGCCAGGCAATAAGGCTTTCCTGTTTCATCTTCCCCAACACCCTCCAGTTTCAGAATAACATTACCTTCATGACATTGTGAAGGATGGAATGTCCAGGAACAATCATCCAGCTCACGAAGACAAGGTGACATTTTAAATGGAAATTTTATTTTGACAAGCATTTTTATTCTTATAGCTGAGTATTTAACCTGATTTTATTCAGCTAGTAAAGCACTACCTCAATATTCTGAGTGTTTATAATATATTTGAATTCCAATTTTCATGTAAGCATAGCTTAACACTAATCAGGAATCGAAAATGAATTGACTCTTAATATCAGTTACTTTTCTCTAGCATAAAATACAGACATTAGAAATCTGAATAAATACATGCCATGTTAAGTGATTGTGCATGAAGAGAGCGTGTCTTACTGATTAGCAGAAAGAAGGCCCAATGTAATGTAAAGGCCATGTTCTGTTGCAAATGAACACTACATTACTAATCAAGAGACTCCAGCTCTTTCTATGAAGTAAAAAACCCATGGAAATGGAAAAGGATAAAATGATCCAAGTCAGGAATTTCCATTTGCCATATTAAATCATAATTAAAACAGTGACACAAATTATTAATCAGTCTTATTTTGAGGTGCCGTTTATATGAGTCTGTTTTAGAAGCAGGATTTTTGCTAAGGCAGGTAGGTATATATTTTTGCATGTTGCAAGTCATTTAAGCTTCTAGAGATACATGTGGAGTAAGTACTGGGGCCATGCTGTAGCTAAGCAGTGTGTACATAGAAAAAGTGTGTGGCTGAAGGTGAAAAAAAAGAAAGTTCACTGGTTAGAAAAAAAATATTTTTAGTTTAAATGGCATTCTAGCAAATCAATGTAGCAGGTGTTTCAGTTGTGGAAGGATCTGAAGATTAAGTCAGTGAATGTAAAATCTGGATTAAGTTTTTCTGGCTTTGGGCAGAGGTACTTCCTTGGTGTAGTTTGCGTAGTGTTTGCATGAGCAATACTCGCCCTGTTGTCATTAATATCAGTGGGGATTATGAATGCATGAAGGAGAGCAGCAGCTTTATCCCTGTTTTACTGATTGTAAATCAAGGCACAGTGAGAGGTCCTTCTAAACGTGACATCTTAGAATACTTAAAATATTTTCAAAATACTGAAAAAATTACATGGATTTATTATACAGAAAAAAAATCAAATAAACTCTGAAAAATCAAACCAGAACCCCAAGTTTACAAGTAGTGAGTATGCTGAGGGGATGAGAAAATAGGTCTCCCATGCACTGCAGCAGTAGAGGAATCTCTTCCCAAACATTTGAATTACAACGAGTGCAAAATCAAGTTGACACGTAGAAGCCATGATCCCCAAATGAAATGTGAGTCACAGCAAAAGCACTGGATAAATCATTCTTTCCTTTCACAAATAAAAGGGTTCAACTCAGAAAGCAGTGATAAAAAAGAAGGAAATTTTCCAGTATTAGAGAAAGTGAGCAGAAGGTGCAATTTATTGAAGGAGATTTTTTTGAGTAAAGCATTTTTCACACTTTCCTTAAAGTACCTTTCTTTTGTGTGCACTTCTTCCCTGCAGTGTCCTCCATTTTCTTCATTCAAGTCCTTCCCTTAAGTCATTGCTGCAGTACTCCCTAAAAAATGCTTTTACCAATTATTAACAAAGTTACAGTATTATCATAGCCTTAAACTGGCCAAAGAACTGAGCAGCTTGCCAGGGGAAAAATAGAGGTGAATCCCAGAAGGCCTTAGCAAAAGAGAGGGAAAGCACAGTCAGACCAAGTATGAAGGACAAGCTCTGCAAATCTCTCTTCTCATCATCACTCTAAATGTTCATTTCTTTTAAACTGCTCCTAGATGTTTCTTTGGTCTTAAGATCACTGTCTGTGAGTTCCTTCTGATGTGCTGTATGACCTGGTTCAGTGAACACTTCGGGACCACCAACACTCTAATCATGTTAGCCCCAGCAAATTCCATGTGAACAGAGATAAAACCCACATGTGAACACTTTCAAGATCTGGCCTTTGGTTGTGGTATCAAATTGTTACATGTAATTGAAGGGGAAGCATCTTAAAAGGTGGCTCTGGAATAGATTCTCAGAGGATAAACAAAATTGGGTACGTTGTTGTTTGTTCTTATTTTCATTTCATTCATGACCGATGTGTTTGTAACTATTTGCTGATTTTTCTCTTTGCATGGTGATAGCTTTCTTAATTGGTCTTTAAATACTGACTCATAAAGGTCCCTACTAAAAGGCTTATCCTTTACATACTTTCAACAAAAAAAATAAGAAAAGGAGAATTTTCTAACCAGCTGCTATGTGAATATCCAGAATTAAAAAAAACAAAACAGCAGTGGCAGTGATAGAAGTAATGTGTGCAATAGGTTTCCAAAGAAAAATGAAGATTTTAAATCTTACAAATGTAATCTGTGGGATTAAAATTCAGATTATTTATCATCCATGTTATTAAAAATGGAGAAAAGGAAACAAAAGCTCAGGGATTCATAAAATTACAAAAGCCCTCCGGCTTTTGGAAGCAAGACCTTTTAAAAAAGAAACTTGTTTTCACTTAAAAGGATTCTCTATGCATCTGAGGTGGCAGACCCATGAGTTTTAATAGGCCATTATAGCAAGAGGATATCTCATTAAGTAAAAATGATTTCTCAGGAAGTGGTAATATGGTGCTTTAAGAACAGAGGAAAGCAGCCAACCCCTGGCTGCATCCTTCATATCAGGAATGTCTGGTTTTCCTAGCCTTAGTAGGCACATGTGAAAATCTTGTATCTCAGGTCTGTAGGGCATATTTCACATACTGCAGGAGACAATGGGGGAAGAAGGTCCTGAAGATGTTCACAGGTGAGAAAACAACAAGCATTTTCCTTTTGAACAGCAGAGTAGCATAAGATAATGAGGTGTGCAGGGCTGATAAAGTCCTCAGACATTTTATGGGTAGTATGTGGTATAGCTGCCCTTGCAATAGTTCCTGTGTTGAAGAAATCTGGGTACAGCAGATGAGCAGCAGATCACATACAGAATTAGGGTTGTCAGTGATCATTCTTGTATCAGTAATAGAGTCTTGGAATTCCAAACAGCATCAGTTTTCCAAAGATATATCCTGTATATGGCACAGGCTTCCCTCTAGAAAAAATGTAATCTGGTGCCTTCTTACACAGTTTTGCAGAAGGTCTTCTGACCTCTCTTCCACTTTGATTTCATGCAAGGAACAAGGCAGACTATAATGTTGTCGTTTAAACAGCATATTTAATCTATTTGCATATGAGTTCATGATAAAACTAATTTTGCTAACATGCTTGCATGACTTTTCCCTATTTAAATTTTGACTTTTTGGACAGCCTCTGGCATTTTTGGAGTGCTGATTCTGTTGAGAGAAATGTCATGGCCCAGAGAATAATTATCCAGCATAATGAGACAGAGGCATTAATGACACTAAGCCTTTCAAAGTGAATCAATCCTCCAAACTATGCAGCTGATTTAAAAATCATAGCATTTTACCACAGATCATTCTGGGAGCAGGGACTTGGCCGCCTTATTTTTGAGCTCTTAGGATTTATGGTTTTCCACCTTCCTCTGTAGTTTTAAAAGCAGTTAGTTTACTTTTCTGCTTTTGTGCTTTTCTTTTTTTTTTTTTTTTAAGATGAAAGTGGAGAGTTTCACAGAACTCTGGAAATTTAAATCAGCAGATTTCATTTAATTTAAATCATTCGATTGTGACCAGCACTGGGATCCTACCTTCTCTCCAACTCAATAAAGACACAGAAAGAGCAAAACCATCTGGTTTTTATATTAGGTTTTCACTTTCTGGAATGAATCCTGGAATAAATTTCATTCTGATCTTCAGCTCCAGCTCAGCTTCCCCTGCAGTAAATGAAACAGCTCCTGCTGATTTCAGTGAGAGCTGGGGCAGGCTCTCACAAGCAGCACTCCTTAGTCATATCTCTGCATTCAGAAAACAGTTCAGTACTTCGTGACAGTTCCAAACCCATTTTAAATGTGGGGAACATATTTAAAGAAGAACTTTAATGTTAAATCAAACCAGGCACACAAAAGTGCCTCAAACAACTTCCTTTTAGGTCAATAGGAACTTTCCATTGACTTCACTGGGCATTGAATCAAGACAGAAAAATCAAAGCCATAAATTTAAAATCTGAATGTAATTAAATAAAACTGATAGCCTTAAAAAGAGGTTCTAGGTAATAAGCTTCATACATTGCCAAGCCAAAATTCAGAGGCCATGTGCACAGTAATACAAAAAAATTAGGCAGAGTGCATCTAAGTGTGTGTGTGAGCTGCTTTTGTGCTGATGGCTTAAGTGAGTAGATTCAACTATAGCAGCAAATCAAACTTAAATTATCCAATGTATTTTTAAGCTATATGATGTGTGAAAAATACTAGATGCATCTTTTGTCTAGCTTATTGCTGCAAGCAATATTTTTCCGAAAGTCCTCTGGAAATAATATCAGCAGCTTTGGATGCAGTCTGTATCAGCACATTCAATCAAAAATTCCTCAAAGCAGGACTTGGGTGATGTCAATAATAGATGTGTCAAATCAGGGCTTGCGAAAGCTCTACACAAATGACATTTATTAAGACTGGTTTCTGTTAATGACAGTGCATAGGACTGCATTTGGCAAGCAGCTCAGATAAAATGTAGTCATCGTGCACTGGCAGTTTGTCTGCTTTTTCCTACTGTCACTAAGATATGCCCACAGCTTTCCCCCTCTCAGTCCTGACATGCTTTTGTGTTTCTGGTGTCCTTCCTGTTGAACAGTCACTGGTGATGATAACAGCAATACCATATGGTACCAGATGAGGCCGAGTGACCCTAGTCCACAAAAAAAAGAGAAAACGGAAACTGCTGCCACCACAATCTGAGACTGCTGTGTGTGGTGATAGGTGCCAGCATTGCTACTATCATTTTGCCAAAGTACTTGTTTGAGTACCAATAAAATGTCTACATGTGACCAGAGAAGATGAATATGCCATCAGTAATTCTGGGGGATTTTGTATCGAAGCAATGAATAATATTTCACTTTTGAGTCTCTGGCTTTTCTCACATTTCACTTTCTTCAAAGCTTTGTATTGGACCAGGCTGTTTCTGCTAAACCTTTGTTGTTCTGTGGGAAAGCTGTGAGTTTCAGTTTGCAAATGTTTATTTGGGTCTGAAACTGTTAATGAAGGTTTTGCAATGACTCAGGAAAGCTCTGACTGTGATTCATCAAACCTGTACTGAAAATTCTTTGCAGAGGCAGGTGTCCCAGACTGAGAATGCACTGTCCTATGTTCTCACGCATTGTATTGACAGGCTTTGAGATGTGATTAATTCTCTCAGCAGAATTCTTGAGCCTTTTGAGTGACTTTCAAAGTGATAAGATGTAACTGAGCTTTTAATCTTACAGTAGTTATTCATGCATTAATATACACCTCAGTGTATTCTTAGTTATTTCTTCCTGAAATTTATCCTCCAGATTACTATTCCCCCTTCCTTCTTGCCTAGCCATGTCTTCCACTCAGAATATAATGTTCTCCATGACTCATATTCCAGGCAAAATGCCATTCATCCTAATAGAGTGAAACAGAGTATATTTCCCTCCTATTAATTGTTCAGATCATTTTATGTACTTTCAAATAAATCTTACTGTTCTTCTAGCTATCTTCTAGTTGAGGACCTCATAACACTTTGCAGTTTCATGGATTAGACCTCATAACTTCACTATGAAGCATGGAAATACTAAGATTATTTTTTTCCAGCTGAAAAATTCAAATACCGATAACTTACAAAATTTGTTAAAGGCTATAACTGGTAAATGGGCAGTGATCTGATTAAGTATTTATTTATTCCGTAGCTCCTTAGCCTGAGCTTAACTCTTACTTTGTGCATAAGCAGAGTTTCTTTAGGTGAACGTGTGTGTAAAACTCACACTTGTGGAAGTGAAAGTTCTGGCATGGTGTCACATAACCAGTTTAATTTTAAGTTGGGAAGGAAAGTTAGGAAACACAGTTCTGATGCCCAGGGCCATTCTAATGATCTATAAGAGCACTATTATATATAGTAGGTTGAGAACACTGGTGTGGACTGTATCACAAAATGACTTCATTTCTGTAAGCTGCTTGCCAACTCCAGACAATGAACATTCTTTTCACAGCTTGCTCATAGATGTACTCACCAGTTCATCCCTCTTGAGCCTGAACATCAATCTGAGAGCAGTAGCTGTTTATCTCAGTCATTCCTGACAGCTTTTGAAGAAGTATTATGATGGATCTATTTCTAATCTCATAATGGGAGTGATGTAGTTGACCTGTGAATTATGTATTATTCAGGTATATCTAGTGGATCTGTTGCTGTTTTTTCTTTTCTCTCTTCTCATCTCCCATTAAAAAAGGATAAATAAAAACCATTTATTTGATGTTTTGCTTGCTACTGGGAAAGTTTTGCTTATTGAGCATTGCAGCTCATTTATCTGCAGTATCATTTAGTTTGAAGACTCCTGGCTTTGGGCTTGAGTTGATGCTGTGTAGGTGGTTTTGCAAGGACACCTAGAAATTGAAGTTAGTCTTTTGAAGCTATTCAGTCTTTGACAGATGATCTGCAATGACAGTGTTAGGAAACAAGACTCTGTCTGTGAAGGAGTGCTTAAAGGCAGGACTGCTCAACATCAGGGCAAAAAGGCTGCATTTGGCCCGCAAATGCAGTGGTACTCTCCAGCTTTTGTTCATCCCCCAAACATGTGAACTGTAGTCCTGTGTCAGTAGTACTCTCCTGTGTACTCAGGACTTCCCTGGATTTTGGGGAGTGGTGATGCAGCAATCAATTGCACAGACAGGCATGACATGAAACTTGCAGTGGCTGGTTCTCAGAATTGAGTTTTTAAACAAAGTTCTTATTTCTTATATTAGATCCATAATGAATGGATAATAGATTCATCTCCTGGCATGGCGCCTCTCTTTTTTTAAAGAATATTTAACCTAACTTTGCAAAATTCAACTGAGTCAAAATGAGATTGAAATGACCTCACCCTAACTAGCTGATCTACACATACACATGCATTAGAAATGACACAGTGCACCCAGTGGGCATGTGAACTAATCCACAGAGAAACTGCACAGAGGGTCACAGACTTATGTATATTTTATTAGCAAAGCAAAGCAAATTCCTGAAATATTTCACTGCAAACTGCTTTCCAATTTTTAATGGCAACTCTGAGTCTACTCTAAACTTTCTCAAGGTCTCCACACTGAAATTAGTGGAGATCAATCACACAAATGTCAAATAGGCCCCTTCACTTTTGATTTATAAGTACATTTATGGATTGCATTAGTGCTTTTGGCTGCAGAATCAGAGCAGAGGCTGAATGCTCAGCAGACAATCCACCTTACTCATTGCCAAATCCTTTCCAGTGTCGCATTTTCACATGAGAACTCTTCCAGACTTCACCTGTTGTCTGAATGTGAGAGATATTCTTTCACCCTAGATGTAAAACTTTGTTTGATTATGTCTTCTGTGTCCAGTTGACGATGCCACCCAGATCATTCTGTATTATTGATCTGTCTCGATTCTTCACATCTCCTTGGACTTCGTTGTATCTCCAAACGCCATCGTCCATTAGGCAGAGATACACTGTTGTTCCTCCTTTGGAATGTTTGTCTGTCCCCACCACAGCTTCTGTACACAAGTTTGTACAAACAACAGAGACCAGGTGCCTTCTGTTTGCTCAGCCTGCTTTGTGCTGGGCTGCAGCACATTGTTCCTGTGGCCTGTGGCCTGGGTCAGCCCACTGGTGAGAGGCACCTGCGGTCCTGCGGGCCAGTCATCGAGGAGGAACTTCCTTTATTTATGTACACGGTCCTGCCACAAAACACACAGAGACAGCCCTGGGGAGGCATCACAGCCTGGTTTCAGGGAACAAGTTCACATCAACTGTGGATCCAAGGATCCTTCCTGAAGACTTGGATCAGAAGGCTTTAAGAAATGGTGCTTTTCTCCACTGAGAAGACAGACTCTCTGTCCAGCTACATTGATATCTATGAGAGGCTCCTTAGGAGAATCCTTCTGAATGCAGGATCGGGACCTAGCATCTGAACTGACAGATAACTGCATGAACTGGGCACTTTCCCCGAGACTCAGATAACTTGCACACTTGCATATCCTTGGCAGACAGACATTCCTCTTCCCCAGAACTCTGACTGAGTACAAACAGGAAAATCTAGGCTGGGAAAATCGAACAGTGTCAATAACTTGAAACAATAGAGTATTAGAATAGAAATGCTAATGAGGTATCAAATATTCCTTCTCTTTTTGACCTTTCTTGCTATTAATTTAATAACAGTTTTCCTGCAAACTATCAGTATCATAATCTCACAGATAATAGTTTCATACAAATTGCCTCAAGAAAGTATGATACTGGCTTGAGAAATGGCTACAGATTTTTCCCCAAATACTGCTGTAAAGCAGTGGATATTACGTATTTCTGATTTACAGTTGGGGGAATTTGTTTCTCATTCCTGAGAGTTTGGTTGTATAGTGAGACCCGTAAGAGTACTGAATGAGCAAATATAAAATTTTCTAACCAAGAAAACATTAGATCCGTGCTGATAACATCCCTGTATTG
Organism: Ifrita kowaldi; assembly: GCA_013398055.1. NCBI lineage: Eukaryota > Metazoa > Chordata > Aves > Passeriformes > Cinclosomatidae > Ifrita > Ifrita kowaldi. Next base: position 227,712 of record VZRS01003115.1, read on the forward strand.
AAAATTCATGTCTGAATTGCTGTTCTCTCTGGGGACTCCAACAATAATTTAGCTGTGACTTGGGTTACTTGGGTTAGTACCCTCTTGTACAGAATTTTTTTCACTGTCACTTCCTTGGTAATGAGACATTCTAAGAATAGATTTTGAACTAATTCACAGAACTACAGAAAGAACAAACTACACCAGTATTGCTGGTAAATGGAATATTTTTGTTGCTTTTCTTTATGTGTGAACACTTGGCACCACCTAGTGTTTGAAAACGCAGACCAACTCTCAACCACTGAGTACAGAACATCACTACGAAGAGCTTTCAGCCAAAATAAAAGCTAACGGTGCTCTGAACCATCACCTGATTAATTTCACTGTGTTTTTCCAGTCACAAAATACAAATATAGCAGATCAGGTTATAGAAAATACTTTCTGTGCTTGTGATTTCCAGTCCCTTGTCTCTTCCATGATGTTCCACTGGAAGTAGTAGATCAAGTCAGTGTCAGAAAAGGACGTTTGCATGCCCACTAGTGGCAAATGCACAGTACTCTTCATGGAGGTAAGTACGGTGTTAGATACATCCTCAAGCACAGCCAGGATGGAGAAAATTATCTTCTGCTTCTGCTCTAGATTGAAGCTGTTGTGCAGTTTCTGACCCAACCATAACAGCAGCCCTTTGCATTCCACATTTAGCTGCCCATTATCCCTCTTTCTTGGGATTGTTTACCTTCCAGTTTTTGCATGAAGTTTGGCAGAAACAGAACCAAAGATACATATAAATGTGTGTATTAGTACAAGTGCTACTCTGAAAAAATCTACCAGCAAAACCTTTCTGCCAACAGTTTGCATTTCATGAGTTTGCTACCAAAGTATTTGTTTTAGTAAGATGAGTAAAGCGTGTATTGTTTTAGCATAGAATTCTATGGCTTCTAACAAAGCTGAGACAGCATAGTCTCTGATTTCTGGTACCTCGGGGCCATTACTTGCAGCAGCTGAGTGAAAAGATCTGTGTGAAATGTACAGTGTGGCTAGCCAAGTGTGAAAGGGAAAAATTGCTGTGACAGCAAATTGCACTTCCTTCTACGTGCTGCGAGAAATGTGGGCAGGCAAAAAAAAATGACATCCCTTTGTCAGTTTATGCCAGGCCAATGAAAGCCAGGGAGAGGAGATACAGTTTTTAACTGATAGCTTTGTCTTGTTCTTGTGACTCCATGAATGTAGCCCAGCTGCTGGTTATTGAGGTATTGCCAGGAATGGCTGGGAAAAGACAATCTGCTATAGATAACTGGAGCTAGAGGCAGAGGATGTGTGGAAGACAGAGAACAGAGAGGATATTCAGCGTTTAAACTAAACTTTATGGATTCTCATACATATAGTGAATTTTGTTATGCATGGAACAGATTATGAGTGCTTTTCTGGAAATGTAATCAGCTTGACTAGAGAGTCTGGCCCATCATTAAGGAAATAATTGGGATTGCCTTTCCATAGCTGTCAAATAGTTTGACACCTGGCCTATGGCTGACCTAGTCACTCCCTCACTGATCAATGGAGAGAGGCAGCACATTTAGGAGATGATTCATACCTTGTCTCTAAGACATTTATTTTGGAACGGGGTGAATCCGGGGCTCAAAAGGTAGTTCTTCTTTTCCCAGACTTTTCCCTTTCCCAAAAGGGGCTTACACATAACACCAGTTTTAGATGTTAGGTGGGATGAATCCTCTACTAATTTGGAGGTGGAAGCAAGGTGAGAAGAAGCCCTGAAGAAAAGCACACCATTAGTGGTGCAAACTCCTTCCTCCGGTCTTTCTTCAGCACACTGAGTGCAAAAGGCATAGGCATGAGAGTCCTGAGACCCATGACCTGTAAATATGTAAACTGACCTGCATGTGTTTGACATCTCTGTTCCCCACTGCCCTCTGCCCATGGACTCCATTTACTTCTGTTTCAGTCCATTTTTAGTGTATTAAATGACCTGATGAACGCAAGGGTCTCCTCAGAAAACCAGCAGCAGGAACAAGCCTTTCTCTGGGACTGATTGCACCCAGGTCCCTGTGCAAACCATTTGACAGCATTATCATTGAGCTATGTCTAGTTTGGTTGTGGCTGGTGGATACAGGCCCTGAGGCCCTCTTCCCTCACAGCTGTCACAACATGACGTGATCTACCCCGTGATCCACCCTCATCTGTCCCTCAGAGTCAGCTAAAGACCCTTAAGCAGGGCTCACCACAGCCCTCTCTGCAACGAAGCACCCTGGGTTATGTGGGTCACAAGCTGAACATGAGTCACTGACAAGGCAGGATTGCAAAACCAACAATGTTCTGGGAAGTTTTAATAACAGGGCCACACCTAAGCCAAAGAAGATAATTTTTGGGGTCTGTTTGGTACTGTGTTTTTCTTCCACAGCCAGAATAGAGAGTCCCATTTTGGGCACTGTGTTTTTAAAGGAATGAAAAACTAGAGAGAGCTGAGTGAAAAGTTGACAGGCAGTTCAGAAACTATGAGCTCTGAGAAAGAATAGAAGGAATTTAGGCTGAAAAAAAGAGGAAACTGAGAAAAGGGAAATTATAGGAATCTGCTGAGTATGTTTTCAGTTGTCATGAAGCTGATTCAACTGTCTTTGTACCACTGCAGATACAAAGATAAGAAATAATTACCTTAGTTTGTAACCAGAGAGATTTGGATTAGCAATTAGAAAAAACATCAGGTTAGAAAGGCACTGAAGTAGCATGAGGGAATGCTGCTTGTGATCCTTGCAGAATCACCTTAACTGGCAGCTGTTCAAAAATAAGCATCTGTCAGGAATAGCATGATAGGCATTATTCTATGCTGATGCTGTAGAATGGAGTAAATGATTCAAGGAAAGCCTTTCCAGCTATAGATCTCTAGTCTTGTTAATGCTGTCAAAATTGAGGAAAACCTGTATTTACTTTGCTCAGATGGAGTGACAGCTATACATGACCTTTCCCATCAATTTAACAATATGCCTACCCTTTTTTTCTCCCCTAGAGCTGCCATGCCTTGGCTGCCTCTGGATGTGCAAATTGTACTGGTGGCAGGAAGCCCCTTGTGCCTGTGAGTACCTGTCTTAGACAATGACTGTGCTGCCTTTGTCCATCCATTTCTCACTTCTGTCCCAGATTACTGCACTCATTCTCATCAGAACAAAGGTAATCTGAGCTAATTCCCTTGTACTGCACTTGTACTCTGTTTTGTATCATACACAGATCGTGGCACGGGGTTTAATCACTGCATTGCTTCATCTCAGTGAGGAGACAGTAGAAACTAAATGCAGTTAACCTATTTAAATGTTTGTACCACATGTATTTTTAAAGTACAGACCAATATAGATTGTAAGGTCCTGTGAAAGATACATTCCTCACTGAACTGTGTGTGCCTTGTAGGAAGCACAGGGGCAGGAGTTTATACTTTATTGTAAAGTGCTTAAGAAGTTCACCAGCTGCCCAGAAATCTGACAGACAAAGATTAGCTTTTTCTGTCTGATGCAGAAACAGAAGAGCAGGGCAGGGGGGGAAGTTAGTGATGTTGAGTGTCCATTAGTAACAGGAAGATGCAATGGAGCCTTAAGAATGGAACATTTCATATGTTCCAATTTATTTGCTTAACACAGCTCTTTGCTAGGGAGACCATGCCTCCAACACAGAGTGTATATATCAGAATCCAGTATTAAAAGGAATCTCATACCTCACCTCCTGAGGTGTTTATAATTGTCAGTCACCCTGCAGATTTTACAGCTGATAGGAAAAAGAGAACAGTTTATTGCCTTGTTGTGTCTTGAAGGTTATGTGTGCCTACACTCATTAAACAATGACCTTGTCACATAGGAGCTGAACAAAGGAGGATAACATAGCAGTTCTACCAGTCCTGCTGTATGGTATTTTAAACAGTAAGCTGTAATATTTAATAAACCAAATAAACAGACTTCCAAGTGGCAGGAGAGATAAGTAGTGGAATAGCTAGAAGTACATCTGGTAGGATAGTTTCTTCTCTTTCTGTCATCTGCAAGGAATGTTCCCAAGACAATAAACTTAGGATTCAATTGGAAAAATGGTAATTGTTTTCCACTCCTGTCATCAGGAAGCTGAAGACAGAGCAAAGTACTTAACTCCTTTTATCACAACCACAGATGTCTGTAGCATTCCCCACACCCCTCATACCCCCAGATTGTTTGCTTAGTGTTTGCATTGAGGGAATTTAACACTTTAGGATAGGTATGTGCACCGTACAGGCAAACTGAATGTTCATGAGTGTAAAAAATAATACAGAATTATTACATAGGGTTGATTGTAGCTGAATGTTACATTCTATGCCCTTTATTTCAAGTTGACCACTCAACAAGATCACAGCTGGCAAAAAATTAGGACCGAGAGGGATGTATTCAAAGTTTGGGAGTAACTTTCCAGCTTTAATAGTTCAGATTCTGGCAAATTCCATCAAATATTTCAAGGAAAGAGAAACTCCTTCCTGAAGCACATGCTGTGGAACCACTGAGATTCAGCTGACTAATCAGAAGCATCTGTTGTCTTTTTACACACCAAGCAGACTCCAGCTGCTGCTGCAAAAGGGCTTAGAACACCTGTAAGTCATTTCAGAATTTTCTTTTTTTCAATTTCATTTCATTTCATTCTATTTCCTTTCCTGTCTTTTCATTTAACTTCATTCCCTGATTTCTTGTTTCATGAAGAATTTTCATTTCGTGAAAGAAAATGAAATCTCAAGACTTCCATGAGTGTCATTTCATTAAGTTTCAGTTAATTTCAGTGCACTGCACTTCACTCCATTCCAAGGACATAACTTCTTCTAAGAATTTTCTTCTTTGTCAATTTCATTTCATTCCATTTCCTCTCCTGTCTTTTCATTTCACTTCATTCCTTCTTTTCTCATTTAATTTCCTTTCATGAAGAGAAAATTCTTAATTTCATGAAAGGACATGAAATTTTAGGATTTTCATGAGTATCATTTCATTAAGGTTTGAGTCATTTCACTGCAGTTCAGTTCATTCCATTGCGTTTCATTGTTTTAACTTAATTTCAGAATTTTCTTTTTTTTTCAATTTCATTTAATTACGTTCTATTTCCTTTCCTCTCTTTTTATTTCACTTCATTTACTGATTTCTCATTTAATTTCCTTTTATGAAAATTCTTTATTTGTATGGAAGGAAATGATATCTCAAGATTTCTATGAGTATTATTTCATTAAGATTCAGTTCATTTCATTGCACTTCAGTTCAGTCATTCCATTTAATTGTTTTCACTTCATTCCAGAATTTTCTTTTTTTTCGCACTAGCTTTTAAACAAGGTTGGGGCTGCAGCTGAGGTGCCCAGCCCCATGCATGGCCCTTATCTGAAAGGTGTGGAGGTAGCATTGTAATAAAAAAAGGCAAATCTATAAGGCAAGACAAGGTAAATAATTATCTTAACAATGATCTTTATTTCAAAAAAATACAGTGGTCTGAGAAACAATTTCATATGATGTCATTCCAAATCCTAAAAACCTCATTACAACGCTGTAAAGCTGACTGGCATTTAACTGTAATGGATCTGTAACACTAAGACAAATTTATTTGAAGAAATATTAGAAGTGCCAGGACAATTAATGTAGTTACAATGGTCTCAACTCTCTTGCTAAGCCCCATAGTCTTCCCTGCTGACTTTTTCTCCAAAATAAATGTTAGCAGTAATAGAGGCTAATATCACCTTACAAAGCTGTAAGATCATATATCATCAGAAATGGGAATTCTTTTCCAATGAAAATAGAAATAGATTTTCACATTCTCAAATGTCTTAACTTTTGGCATGTGGAGTAAAACCAACTCTTTTTGAAAAATAAAGCATTATTTTATGGAAAACTTATGCTCCTTCAGAGCCTAGGAGTTATAAAAAGATTCTTTAAATCATTGCAACTCTTAGAAACAATAATACAATTCATATGTTTTCTAAACCAACTTTAATTAGTTTTATTAAATATCTCAACAAAAGGAGTAAGTCTTTCTAGCAAGCAAACATATCATAGCAGAACCCACTACTATTTTTTAGTGTCTCTCCACTGTAGAAGAGATCAGTCAATGAGAGTTGAAAAACATCCCAGGGGTAGAAAAATGTGTTGTGACAGAATGAATGGCACATGGGAGTCCTGCAGCCACAGCGTCAGTGCTGCTCTGTCAGGAGCAGAAGGTAATTAACCACACAAAAATAATAAAAGGTGCCAGATGTGTTCAAATTACAGGTGAATTCTATGGAAAACCTTTACCTTATAAAAAAAAATAGAAAGCGAAGTTTGCAGATCTTGGGCAATAGTAATTTGAAGGTCCTTTAAGCCTCTCTAACTCTGCTTCTCGTGCTCATGAACATATTTACTGCTAGGACTCCTCAAGACCATGGGCTTTTTCTGTATGTCTTTTAATCACTTCATTTATTCATAAGCCCTGCAGCCAGAAAGAGTCATTGCAGATCATCTTGTGTTATTCTGGCATGGCAGAGGCAGCTGGGTTTCACTAATCAAGCCCACCACTTCCAGCAGAAAGATACCCAGCCTGGCTTTTGACATGGCAAATGCCAAGGGCCAGCCTTCTCCAGTTTCCCTGAAATCCTTAAGGCAAACCCAAGAGCTCTGGCCCCACAGAAGAAGGGAGTTTACCTGTGTGGAGTTGGGGGAAGGATTCTATCAGTGTCCCTCTTACTGAAGGGAAGCTCTATTTATTGGGACAGGATTTCTTCAACTTACATGCAGAAGCCTAGAATGAAATCTCCAGAGCTGGATAACAGTAGACTACTGAAAACTCAGAGAGTGAAAACTCCTCTTCAGACTTTTCAATTCTGACAATATTTACTGCAAATCACAGAAGTCACATCAGCAAACCAAGTATTTTTTTCTGCCAGAGAATCTTAAATCACACAGCAGTGCTAAATGAATAGAAAATAAAAAGAATAATTTCTGTGTCCGTTTCTTGGCTCACTTCATTGTAAAACACATTTCAGCCATATTACAGAAAGCCCCCTGGCAGAGTATGAATCTGCCAAATTTTAGGCCCAAGGAAGGGGAAAAAAGTTAAGAGACATCTACAGCTAATCCCTCATATCTGAGAGAGGTTGATTGCTGCACCAGTAAGTATCAACTTGCTTCAGTAGCACCATAATTCTATACTGTGGGAAAGGATGGCCAAGACAATCAAAGAGACTTCAAATGCATTCAAAATTGAAGGGAAAATTTAAAAAAATCAATTGTCTCTATTTTATGGTATAATGAATTTCTGCAGTACTTTGTAAAACACCTTAATTTATCAATGTGAGTTCAGAGCACACTTTAAAAAGATCTGAAAGATTGTAACCATTCTGAAAGCAAAATTTAAACACTAACAGGAATTGACATCTTCCTGACAAGAATTGTGCTGCTGGCTACACATTAAAGCAGAAATTTTGTTCTCATGTGAAATAAGGTACCACAACTCCAGAGCAGTCAGCAGAGATCTCTGGATCTGCTGTGAAAAAGAGGACCGAGCCTGGTCCTGAATCAGTTCACTGCTTTCTGCTCTGCATGTGCAGAAATCATAAAGAGGAGCCTTTAGCTGATTTTAATTGAACACTTGATAAAGAGGCAAGTCTGTTCTAAGATACCTCTTACATCTGTAAGGGAAAAGAATAATAGAAAGAAACCAATCTTATGGAAAGACAAGTAAAGTTATATAGAAGCCCCCATTATTGCTATTAAAGAAAAATAACATTTAAACTTATTGAGACATGAAACTGCATAAATATTGGAACAGGGGGAAAGGCATTCCACTACCATGAAGGAGTTACAGAGATTGGGAACACAACTGAACAGTTGTGAAAGTTCATATCTAAACTTGCTAACTTGCTATTGTCCATCACAAATATACAGCAAGTATTGGGAGGACAAAAAAAGGAATCCATTACAAGCATTATTCCCGTTTTTTGAAAAAATTATGACATCTCTGCTGCGACACAATCTGTTAACTTTGAGCATTTGGTACCTTTAAACCAGAATGAAAAGCTAATGCAATCAACCAAGAAACTCAGCTAACAACTTCCCAGCAACTCACTACCAAAACTGGAAAAAAAAAAAAAAAGAAGGCAGAGTTAAACTGAAACACTGACAAAACTAAATGAGTTCCCAGTAATATGAAAAAAGAGAGCCAAAGTGATATTCCAGATGGAGATTATTTGGAGTTACAGCAGTGAACTGTGTAAAACTAAAGAAATGGTAATAAAGAATGAAAATCAATCTGACTATTAAACAGAAGGGATAAGAAACAGTGCCACTGAGAGATGGGTGTGTTAGTCAGCAATGTGAAATGGGATAGCTTTGCCAGAGATTGGCTCCAGAGCTGACAATCCTGCAACATGTCAATTCTTTTGAAAGTAAAACCAGCAACTCCTATTAAACACCAGATAATCTGTAGTGAGTTATGAAAACAACTTGCCCATGCGCTATTACTTGACAACAGGGAACAGAGAATGGGTGAAATAACTCCCTCCATCCTTCCCTTGCTCTGTAGGCTGGCTTTGCAGTACTGACTCTGGAAGTCTCCTGCCCTAGCAGTGGAGGTGGATAGAGGACCCCGTGCCTCAGGGAGGTGGATGCTGCAGCACCTTTGCACCTGAGCCCTGAAGCTCAGTGACAGCATCCAGTATGCAATTTCCTCTTTGCTCTTAAAGGTGCTGGGTGAGGGATAAAGAAGATCTCTGGGATGAGACAGTTTGAAATGAGCTCCCTGCTACCATCACAACTACAAGTCAAGGTCTCAGTGCAGATCAGACAGCCTCCCTCCCACTGGGAGAGCAGCAGCAGCTGGAAAGAGGATTCCAGGCACTGATGTGCCGTAGTCGAGGTTATCGAGGTATCTGAATCTTTCTTAAGGCTGGAAGAGTTCATTATAGATGTATTTTATTTCAGTGTGATATTAGGCTACAGATGACATTCACACTTACAGGCTTCTGTACAGCTGAGTTTCCAGTTTGCTTTCACTTTTATCTGGTAACTTTATCAGAGACCACCTCCACTGCTCCAGCTGGATTCTCTACTGTACTCACAGACAGCCCTTGGCCATATTAAATTTTTAACCTGGGGAGTGGCAGAATCTTTTCCCTGTCAAGGACTGAAAACCTTTTGAGCACCTTTGACAGGTCACAGCTTGACACACATTTTTACATTACCCAACAGTAACCAGAAAAATAAATAAAACACATGCTGGCAAGCAGCCTGAAATAAAATCACAAGTCACATTGAGGCTTGTCTCCTATCTCACCTTCCCTTGTTGTTTCTTTCTCTCTCCCTCAGTATTTTAAAATCTTATTCTTCCTCAAAGCATCCATTTAAGGCTGAGATCAGGGAGTAAAAGCCACAGTCCTCAAATGCCTTCTTTTCTCCCATTGTCTTAGCAATGCACAGGAACAGCTGGGAAGGGCCTTGTCCTTCTGGATCCAGCCACATCCTGAACTCCAAAATTCGGCTACTGCTATTCTGCATCAGCCTCCATTTGCCAGCCCATTGCTGTTGCTTGCTGCTTCTCTTTTAGTTCATTCACCCACTTTTCACTCTTTCTGTGCATCCTGATTTTCACTCCCACCCTCCTCTCTCCAGCTTTCTTCCTACTCTTCCTTCCTTTCTTCACCTTCTTAAGCCTCCATGTCTGGCTGCATCAACCTCTAGCACTCAATACCAGTATCTTCTAGAACAGAGTGTTTTGACCTCTCCCTTCATGCTCAAGTGCTCACACCCATTATGTGGCTCTTACATAATAAATACATGCTTAATATAGAAGTAGATGGTTATTTATCTTCCTTCATCAGGTTGAGTGGAAAGGTCTCTGGAAAGGTCTTGTATTGGAGCAGTGGTTGGTTCCCTACTCTGTTGCTTAGTACCATGTTCAGGATCATCCATGAAAGAAAGGACAAATTAGACCAGTTCTGTCCCACAGGTAAAAGCAGCAAAGAGTAATAAAAAAAAAAAAGAAAGAAACCAACCAACCCACCAACAAAACATGCAAAAGAAAGCAGACCAGAAAAAGTCCTTCAGACAGAAATTAAGTCAGGTTCAAGGTTTAGCAGTCAGAACAGTATCAAAGACGACAACTTTATATGACAAATATCAGATAATATGCAGGAAAAATGTGAAGCCAGATGTCACTGACTCTTCAGAAGTCACATGTGTTGGCTCCTCTGTACAACTCCTAGGGGAAGGAAGTACTTGTATTTAAAGCCTTCTGTTTCTATATTGTTTCTTAAGTTATATTTATTGCTTGACAGTGGAAAACTCATCTACACCTGTTATATCTAAATCTCTTATCCTGTTTGAAGTATACCAGACCAGAACATCTGACATTTTAAATTAATGAGACAGTTGTGTACTGTCTTTAGCTGTGCCACTGTCAATCAGCTCAATTTTGTTTAATACATTGTGCTCACAAAATGTGTGAAATGTTTTCTAGATAAAAGAGGAATGTAATCCTGACCTTTAAAAAAGGGTAACATTTGGATAGTTCATTTACACTCTTGGTATATTTTACTGCTGAGACATATTTAGCACAGTCTTAAAATTGAAACTCTTATCAGAGCTAACATAGAATGGAAAGTAAAAGTCAGTAAGAATGTCCCTAAATTAAACCACATCAGTCTTCCCCACAGTTCCTGTGATATGTTCCAAACGGATGGCAGTCAGATGGTAATTATAAATCACTGCTTTCAGTTTTCTAACTTGAGCATGATCCAAGATAGACACTGAACACCTCTGAAATAGCTTATACTGTCACCTCAAAGACTTCAGGAAGATGTTAGGTTTGCTGTCATTCTGTAGGACTTACATGGCAAAATCTGGAAAGTGTCTTCTCACGTGAGGTTTTTTCACCCCTTTGGGATTTGAGAAGGTGTTAGGCAGCAGCGGAGACTCTGGAACAATCTCCGGTGAACTCAGGAAGATGGTACTATACTGTGTCACTCTCAAGTGACATTTGAATTTTTTTCAGGAACTGCACTAGAAACTGTTGTAAAAATGAAGGTTATTGGCATTCATGGTGGGGAGCAGGGGGCATCCTGCCGAGTGGATTTTAGACACTTTTTTGGATCAAATTCTATCTGTCACTAACTCACATAAATATATTAATACCGCTCAAAGGATCATGCATTGCAGTCTTGATCTGGGTAAGTTTCCTACTCACAGTTTCCTCATCCACAGCTCGCAGGATCTTGTGAAATGTTCCAGCAAATTCAGGCTGGAGTAATACTAGAACAGCTATAGAAAGTGTTGGATACACAAAACCGGAGCAATGGACAGGAGGGGCTCTTTCAAAAGGAAGCTTGAGAACACATAAATATATTTCAAACAAAAGTTCTGAACCTGCTGAAATCCGTGCAGAGGCTTAACATTTTACTTTGTGACTAACTCTATTTAAATCAATGAGGCTCTTCACAGCATGTAAAACTTGACACACACACAAGGCTTTGCAGGACGAGGGCCAAATATTTTTTTTTAAGAGTGTGACTTGCTTGGAGACATTCCAGAGGAAAAAAAAATATGTGGAGCTCTCTATAAAATTGTTGGCACCATTCTGCTTATTAAATAGACATGGATTCACTCAAACAAAATAAGGTCTAGACATTTATATCAAGTATGTGGAAGTTTGTGCCTATTCCTAAGTTTAAAAAAAAATAGCGATAATGCTTCTAGATTTGTACATTGGGTTAAATTCTTGTAAATATTCATTTAGAGTTTTATAAGCTTCCCTCTCTTACCTATATTACTATCTTACCTATAGTTCTCCTATCAGGCAAAATTTGCTCTGTTAGCCAGTAAATTGCTGTAAGTTTCAAGCTGACAGCATGGAAAACAATTTCTATTATTTACTTTATTATTTTAGAGGCAGTGAAACATAAAATTTCCTATCTTACCTCAAGTTAATTCCATGCTAAGACAAGAATTTATTGTTCAGTTTGCAGTTTGTGTATTGAAGAGCAATATATTCATTTCAGGAACAGAGTCTAATTTTAGTTCCATACTGAAGGTGTGATGAAAAGGTGGATGCTGGGAGTGTCCGTAGGACTTTTCAAGAGCAAGCCCAGTATATTTCTTGAACTATATAATGATTGTGAGATGAAAGAAATCATAGGACAGACTTTACTGATTTAAGTGGAACCTGTTACACCCTTGAAATTATTTACCCCCTAGTTGCTATCATGGGCATGGCCTCGAACTGCTTCAGATAAATGCGTTGACATTATAGCTCTTCAAGAAAACAGAAATAGTCCTTTGGCCCACTGGGTGCTGGACTGCTTGTGGGTAGCTGCTGCCAGCACTTTAAATAAGAGGTCTGGGGAGACACGTGGAACATCTGGCAACAGCAGCTACTTTTTTAATCACACAGGCCACAGGTCACATTGTACCACAGCTCACAAAATCACTGTCACATTCAGCAAAGCACGTCTACTTGACCACAAGGTGTCTTGAGGTCAGATTCAAAAACTAATGCAGATGTAGACAGGAACCCAGCGGGATCTTCACAAGCCCCCAAGTGCTTGTTTCCAATTGGCTTCTCACTAGGACTGTCTTTGTAGGAATAGTTTAAAAACAGTTCAAAAATATGGCATTAGGTGTCTCAAGGCACACTGCTTGAGGCTGCAGACAGCCAGATGCTGCCTTTTGGGTAACTGGATTTCAGCTACAGTTAGGGCAGCTGTCCCATATCCATACCAAAATCCTCTAGTCCTCCCAGTCTGGGAATGCAGGAGACCTGGATGGGTTAACAGGGAGAATTGCTGCATGAACAAGGTGCATTTTAGTGAACAGAATTGCACAGAGAGTCTTGGAGGTCTTTTTCATTTCCTAGGGTGTGACAATACCTGTGGGTTTTTCAACAGATATTGCACCCCATATATACAGGGAAAAGAATAGTTTCTTCACCAACTGGGCTGGGCTTGATGCTTCAAAATCATCTTTCCAAGCAAGGATTCCTTCCCTTCTATAGGCATACTTTACAGAGCAATTTCTGCATTCCTATTTTTAAAATTTGCACATTTTGAAGATATGAGAACACATGCTCTTTGCAAGATAATCTCCAGTTCCTTCCCCACTCCACACTGTCACACTGCTCAAAGCCAATTTTAATGCATTGCTGCAAAGGCTGTTACAGAAGCTGTACCTAATCTATACTATGACTTGCTTGAGAAAAAAGGGGGAATGTTGCCAAGAAAGGTAATTGCATTTTCAAGGTTTCAGAGTGTTTAGAGATAGAATATTGAATCCAGAGCAATGTCCTTGGAAACCCTACAGCAAACACAAGGATCAGCAGAGTAGCACTAGATGGCACTACAGTAGTTTTCACTCAAAAAGCGTAGGCCAAGCCCAGGGAATGATGGACTCGGGTCCCGCTCTGAATGGGAAGCTCAGATTTACCATCCAAATTTTACTTGTGTGGCCTGAGGCATATGAGGTGTAGCGGTCTTTCCAAGGATTAAAATATAGAGCCTTCAGCTGGTTGATAAGTGATATCATATAGATGATGAAGAGTGCAAAGCTACCTGAAATGTTTTAATTTCACAAAGTGAGTCCACGAGGTACCTGAAAACCTGTTATGTTCTACTGAACCCATGGTAAGCATATCCAGATTCAGTACATCAAAAGGCATCTCACCCAAAAGCACACCAGAAGTGTTAAGTGTCATTTGGGCAACCAGACAGTTCATTGTCTGTCTGCAGGTACAAACTGCCTGTTTATAATTACAGTGGTTTGTACCTAGGAATGAAAATTTGACTTCTTGGACCAAAATCACCTAGATTTTGGGACTAGCCTCATAGCTTATATTTCCTGACACACAAGTTAAATGCTGGCTGTTGCCAATTTCTTTTCATGTTTCCCACAGGTGGTCGCTAACATCAAAGCTGAATACATATCTTGTTCTTAAAACAGTCAATACAGCTTGTTGTCTCTAACACACTGATTTGAGAGCTTACTTTTAGAATTTTGCAGAGGTACATCTTTAACAGGAATAACTGAGTGATTCTGCAGCTTACATTATCAAATACATATAGGAGAAAATAGAGCCTGTCGAGAAAATCATACTCATTCTTGTAGGTTGAACCATTTTAAACTAAATTCATGTATTTGTGGCAATGAAAAAACCATGGTCTATCTCAGATTTGAGTTCTAAAACATTGTAGAACCAGATTTATAAATCCTGTAAATCCTTTAAAAGAAACATCCAAGTGCAGAATATTCACTGCAACAGCACTACAAGTTATTTTTACAATATAATTATTTTTCTATCATGCATTTCTATGAGTTATATTTTGCCTTCTGTTATGCTCCAGGTTCAAATCCTCAAGGGTAATTATTATCTATTTCACTGGAATCAGTGGGAGTTAGATATTTCAAAGATAGGAAACTGACATTTAAATTTTAAGGTAAGTTCAACGTGAATGTTTGAGTTTCTTCAAGTAAATCTTGTTCTAGTCATACAGCTACATTTACTTTAGAGATATTGCCAGCTAAAAGGCCATCTACTTGTCAGTTACAAACAAGAAACCCTACTAGTACATTCCTTTACAAGAAGAATGGTCTTTATCAATGGAAACAGCCTGACTGGAGACAATCCAATCGCTTAGGTAAATAAGCACTGGAACATTTGACCATAACTTGTGCTCCCACCCAGCCAATATGTGCAGGTTAACCCCAATGAGCTTTCATCCCAAAAAGGGTGAAGAGGGATCATAAGAGCATGAAAATCTAGCATGGCACCCTTGCTTCAAACTGCCAACATTTAAATAGCATCATTTAGTAATAAATGAGGCGCCCCTTGTGCTGGAATTGGACTGTTTGCCCATGCAAGGCTAAACCTGTGGTAAAGATGAGAGACATAGGATGTCCAAAACCACTTTAAACTGTCTCTTTTAGTCATGAGCCACTGCTCTTTGAAACGATTCCTGTGTGGTTCTGAGCACATCCTGAGAAAATGTTCTGGTTGTCCTACTTCTTCTAATGTGTTCTCTAATAAGGGCTCCTTTTAATCTGTGCTTTAAATCTCCTTTAATCTGGTCATGGTTTCACACTTTGAGATGTACCCCTGAGGCCTCCTCTCACTTCAGAAGAGGCTTGAAAACAACCATAGATTGCTGCTTACTTTCTCAGACATGTCTATGAGTATATTCTGGAGTCCATGTTGGTCCTGATAGACATTGCAGGCTCCATCCTAAATGCAGAAATGGACTGTGTAGCTGGCAATGAAGCGTGGCACTCTCGGGAATACTTGGTGAAGTGAAGGTCTGATGAGACATGAAGTTTGTTGTTCCTATTTTGCAGCCTGGGTGACTTAACCAAAGTCCATCCCAACAATGCATTTGTAGTCCAGAACAGCACTTGGAAAAGATCCCCAACAATGTGGTATGCCTGTGGGAAACAACAACAGTGCCCCAAAGCTCACTGTTTTCTTTGTCACCCCAACAGAGCAGGGTGACATGGAGGTTGAAGAAGCAGTGCCTGGCCTTACCTTGAGCAAGGCCAGGCCCAGTGGAGGTGTATCACTGCCCAGCTGTGCAGGCTAGGGTCAAGGACTGTGCTTGACAGATGTGCTTGGTGCATTGCTAATGACATTGCCAAACCACTCAGTGTCTGTCTCTGTGTGTGTGTGTGTGTGTGTGTGAGGCAGGAGGAGATCCAGGAATTGTCTTACCTGGCTCTATTACCAGGTAACTCACCTAAACTACACCTATGCTCTCTTTGTGTCAATGGCAAGGTAGGTAGGCTAATAAATACATTCTGTTCTAACCTAGGAGACAAAGCTTAGAAAACTAATTTAGAAGGTTATTAGCTACTATTTAGTTAGCTGAACATGTGATAAAAGTCGCCTCTCATTTAAAAAATAAGTCAAACTATTGTGAAAAATTTCAAAATATAGCACATTTAAGACAATCTAATTACCTTCTAGGTTTAAACTTCACATCTAAAACTTTCCCAACTTCTTTAATTTGTCTATTGTCCCGAATTTTGTCCCACTTCATTTCCAACCTAGCCTGTTTGACTCCTCCTCGGACAGCCTGGGCTCCCTGGGGATCACCATAGTGTAGCTGGCCTTATTGAGGTGCTTGGCAGTGTTTAGCTGGCAGCCTTCAGAAATCCCATCAGTAGCCACTAACGCCAACCATTACTGATTATCATCAGATTTTTATGAGAGTAAAATATCTAAATCCTAAATCCTACATTGCTGATCTTCAGTGCTTTGAAAACACGGAACAAGTTCAAAACTTCTTTGCTGCAAGTGTGGAAATCTCCAAGTGGAGTGAAGCCACCAACCAGAATGTATCCCAAAGCACCTGCTGGTAGGCACTGCCGCAGTAGAATACAGCCTGCACAGATATTCTTGGGGACTGTCCAGCTGCTTCAATTTATACTCAAATTATGCTGACAATCAAGTGGCCTGGAGAACAAAGAGATTTTTTAGAGCCATTTTGTAGGTTGTTTGGTTAAACACCTTGGTCGGTGTAACGCAACCCTGTTGATGCTGGTGTCAAGTGTCACACACAATTTTGCTTCACCTCTCTCTAACTAATGGTGATTTCTACAAATTAAAAGTGCTCTTTTAAGTGCTGAAAGCCAGTCTTCCATGTTGAATTATGGAAGGCATGGTCTGCCAATCCTGCAATACAGTGGACAGTCCGAGGGACCAACTGAAAACACAAACCTGGCATGCATCTGGGTGGTGTTAACTAGGCTTCAACCCAACCTCTTCCTACTGTTCTTGCTGCTGAAGAAAGGAAGGAAAACGAAACAAGTCCAGAGAACAGAACCACCAGCTGACATTAGTATTCTGCCCTGGTGAAATAAACCAGATCCTCTAGACTAAATAGGCACAAATGAAGGAATATAGCTGCTTGGATAGGAATGGCTCTAATCTCCACAGTGCCACAAATCTCCTTTGAGAAAAGGAATTTTGGGACGCTTTAAATTTTTAACTGTTCCTCGTTTTCCGTGAAACAGCACTGTGCCTCAGGCCACTCTAATAACATTCCTGGCTTGCTCTGCTGTAACAATCTGTAAAAACTCATCCAGTCAGATGATTTGGAGTTTAATATCAAATTGCTTTGGAGAACATTCATGATTGGAAGTGCATAATAATATGTTTTATTATTGCTGTTAAAAAAAAAAAAAAAAGAAAAGCTAGAAGAGAAGTGGAGCTCTGCTTTGTTATTACACTCTGTGCAATGATAATTAATGATTCCACAACCAGCACTAAAAAAATGTTCCCTGGCTAAAATTTTCAAAAGTAACTAATGATTTGGGGTTTCTTTGCTTTTATGTATTCAGTTTGAAATACCTTGAAGAGGGACCTGGTTTTCAGAAAATGCTAAACACTGATTTTCTGCAAATGGTCCAGTTTCCTCTCAAAACCTTCAGACCCTGTCATTTTAAGACCATGGTAGATACTGTATACTGGTGACAAAAGTATGCCAATTCATAAATTAGTAACAGAGCACCAGATTAGATCACAAATAAATCCATTTCAAAGGAAAATGCATTAAAATTATACCTTCCTTGCAACAACAGACTTCTTGACTCTTGGGATGATTGGAAGTTACTTAATGAACAAACAAACAAGCAAAAGAGGGTAGGCTAGGGACCGGTTCTAGCAGTTGCTTTGTATTACTCAGTAAAAGAAAGATCAAGAATGCATACTACAGTCTTGGGTGGTGCTTGGACATGTCAGAGTACTTTTGAATGTCACTGCATGTGTTGTGCCTGCCTGAAGCTGTCCTGGAGCCTAGCTGTCCTTTTTCTGGCAGGAGGAATGACTATTAACACCTATGCAAAGTGGGGAACCTGCAACCAAATCAGAAAGTTGATGTTTTCAGCCTTGATGTTGATGCTTATTCAAGGTACAGAACAATGGAGAAAGAAGCATCATAGATGTTCTTATTTCATCCACCCAAATGACTCAGCTTCCAAGAAAATCAGAAAGGCTTCTAGGTCTTTTTCCCAGCTCAGCTGCAGTGGAGCAGGCAGAGGAAAGCAAAGGACTGAAGGAGAAAGCAAATACCCAACCCCTTCTGAGCTCTTCCTCCACCACAGTGATTACACTGTGGTATCCTTATTTCATGCCCCTCTATTTCTAGTAGTGTTCAGTTAGCCCAGATAAAAATACTTGGACCTATATCTTCCAGCTTGGTCCAGTCACTTTACCAGCCTTGCCTTTTTTTTGAAGGGCAGTCCCTGGCCAGGGCAGGTGTGTTGGATGTTCAGGTCAACATTTCAAAAGTATATTTCTCTTCTGATACCTGAAGTTCTTACCTTTTTAAGTGCAAACTTGCCTTCTGTTTATTTAGGCAAGATAGAACTTTTGGTCCTGTAAAATTAACGTGAGTCTGCTTGTGAACAACCAGATCATCGTGCTGCAACTGATTACACGTGCAGGCAAAACTGCCAGAGTCCAGTGAAGGCAAAGCAGGGCAGCACTTGGTAAGTGAAGGTGCCCAGCAGGAGCTGGCTGGCCTGCTGGTGAGGGTTCCTCCATCCATAATCCTGAGCTGTGCCACGTTGGGATTATTTTTGTTAGATTAGACACCAGGCAAGATCCTGCATTTGCTCTACTGTTCCCAGGAGTGTCCACTTCTGCTTTGCAGAGGTCTGTGTCCCTACTGCAAGTCACTCTTGCCAAATCTTGTGGTTTATCTAGTACATGCTCATCAGCATTTTGCTTCAAGGTATTCTTTGCTGACAGCATTTATCCACAGACACTAAGATTTCCTCAGCAGGATAATGAAAGTGCTTATTGCTTTACTCCTGCTCTCTTTCCTTGCTATTATCTTAGATTTTCCATCACTAATTATTCTTCTCTGCCTAGCTGAAGGAGAGAGTAGTGTTCATCTCACTCTGAATGGAAAAAGCCTGGAAGTAAGGAAGTAGCATCAAATGCTCACACTTCTGATGACTGCTCTGACTCCTATAGGCAATCCTCTGGCTGTGTGTCACCATGGCCTAGAAAAAGCACCCTCGCACAGGAAATTCTTACCATTGTAGCTGCACCTCAGTTCCACAGACACACAGATTTCTGGGCACAGATGCTGGATCTGCAGAGAAGGCTGCTTGCCACATCAGCCAGAACTGAAAGGTGCCCTTTTGCCTTGCTGAACTCCAGTTTTACAAGCCCCGACACCGAGGTTTGGTATGTGGCTGATGCTGGTAGGAGTGAGGGGAGAACATGTACGTTGACTAACTTCATCAAACCTTATTACGTTCCATCTGGAATTAAGAAGTTTATTTAAAGTCTATGCCTGCATTTGCTTTCTCAGGATTGCTCTAAGCTGCAGAGAGGATAAACTCTGGAGAAGGGAGTGGGAGAGAGTGCTTGGGGCCAGAATTGCAGAGGTTGCCTGGGTCAGACAATTTGCAACACAGAAGTAGGATCAGCCAGGGACACACGGAGAAACAATGATCCCGAGGATGTGGGCTAAGGAAACATGGTTAAGGTGGCAGCTCGGGGCTGGTGAAGCAACCACGGTGGCCCATAGCACAGAAAGTGGGCAGTGTCACCCAGGAGTGGCACACTGAGGGCACGGTGCACAGCATGCCCTGCAGCGCTGCATTGCTGGCAGCACACACCCCAGGCTGGCAGCATGCCTGGGAAATAAACACTGAAAGATGAAAGCAAGCCAGCGTGGGAGGTAGCAGCCGGCTCAGTTTCCAGCCTCTGATCACCTTCTTCCAAGTGGTGTTTCCTCTCAGTATCCCCTTGTCCTCCTACAGTGCACGGATCATTGCCCTCCATCAGGAAAACTGATCGCCTTAGGAAAGAAGGGATTGCCCAGAAATTTCCCCAGGGAACTGCTTTTCATTCAAGGGTGTGTGCACACCCTGAGAAAGGAGCCAATAGGCTCATTGCAGCCTCATAGTCTGGAGCACCCTCAACAGTCCATGGCTTTCTCATATCCTTCTCAGTCTCACTGACAGAGCTCTTCAGATGTCCAGCACATTGCTACAGAAAAACCACAGCAAGTTCCATCATGCTTTGAGGGCTCAGAGCTGGCCCCTAGCACCAATGCTTCCTCACAAAATCAAAGTATGTCCTACAGCTGTGTGGGTCAGGCTGGTGAAGCCCGGGCATGATAACCACCAGCTGCACAGTCTCCATCCTGCTGAGCTCTGGCCACAGCCTAGCTCTGCTGGTATTAGGAATATTTCTTCTTGTTTATAGCAAGTAGCAACCTATTTCCTTTCTTTTCCTCCATCCTATCATCAGATCTTCAAAATGAAACAAAGCAGTTGATTATTTCCCTCCACCCAGTTACAAGTTCTTTGCCCTAGAAGCAGGCCAGAATGGCAGGTGTTTTCATTAGATGGAAACTGTTGCTGAACCTTAATCCTGACAAAAGTGGTAACATCAAGAGGACCTGCTCTACAGTTATGAAGAGATATAGCAAATCTGAGGATTTGTGTTACTAAAACTTTGTATTTCTGATAAGTTTTAGCTATCTAGCATAAAAATATTTACTGCATACTGGAAATGAAAATGCTACAATTTGCTACAGAAATAATTAAAAAGTGAAACAGCCTATAAATTGAGGTTAAAACTGACTTATGGAACTTTTATACAAGTGGAGTCAGTGTTGGATGACTGCAGAAAAGACTGTTGTCACCCTAGCTTCATCCTCTTTAGATCCTCCCTTCAGGTTTTTATACACATTGATGAGATCCTCTTCTAAGACTTCTCTTCTCCAGCCAGAACAGCCCCATCTCCTCCAGCCCCTCTTTACAGGAGAGGTGCTCCAATCCCTTAGTATCTTAGACCCTCTGTTGAACTCTCTCCAGCAGCTTTGTATCTCCCCTGTACTGGGGAGCTCAGCAGGTTCAGCCTCACCAGTGCTGAGGAGAGGAGCAGAATCAACTCCCTCGACCTGCTGCCAACATGCAGCCCAGGATACTGTTATCCTTCTCTGCATCAAGGGCATCTTGCTGGCTCCTGTTCAAGTTGGTGCCCACCAGGATCCTCAGGTTCTTCTCACGAAGCTGCTGGGGCAGCCCCCTGCACGTACAGGCGCCTGGGGCTGCTGCTCCCCAGCTGCAGGACTTTGCATTTCCCCGTGTTGAACTGCTAACTAAATCCTGGCTATGCTGGCTCTATATTTATTTTGCCTGTTGTTGCTACGTGCTAGCACATTCTTTCTTGCACTGTTTACGTAGGACTGCCAAGTGGCAATTTAGCTGCATTTGTGCGGGGTGCACATGAATCCTTCATGAGTGCTACCCTGCTCTAGAAATGTAAATTCACACATTGGCCTCATCAGTATCATTTTGAACGCAACTAACATCAATTATGTATGTTTCATTATATTTTTCATCCTCTTCCAAGGTGCAGAACTGTTTATACAGTGTATTATTTCATCTTTGGGGTTTTTTTTTGCTGGTAATGTATATGCTAAGCTGTGTTCTGTATGCTGAAGTATTTTAAGCTGTCTCTTCTTCAAGCTAATCCAGGGTGGTTACCGCAGACTCTCCCTCACAGGGCAAGCGCTGCACCTTCCCCTGGACCACTTGGTGGCTTCCACTGAACTTGTTTCAGTTTGTTGAGATTTTCCTTGCATTTTGGGAGCCAAAACTGGACA
This sequence comes from Ifrita kowaldi, assembly GCA_013398055.1. NCBI lineage: Eukaryota > Metazoa > Chordata > Aves > Passeriformes > Cinclosomatidae > Ifrita > Ifrita kowaldi. The sequence goes on from VZRS01003115.1 coordinate 249,319, forward strand.
CACTACTCCTCATGTAGCTGAGCAGAAATAAATGATCACTTTCTTTCGCCTACTGGCTATGCTTCCAATAAAACTGGGATGCTTTTGGCCTCCTTGCTGCCAGGATGCACTACTGGCTCATGGCCAACGTGCTGTCCAACAAGACCCACATCCTTTCCTGCAAAGCTGCTCCACAGCTCATCAGCCCCCACCCTGAACTGTTGCAGAGGCCTGTTCCTTCCCAAGTGCTGGACTGGTCAAATTTCCTTGTACGAGTTCTTGCTGAGTTTTACAGACTTCCTGTCAGGTAGTCCCCCAACCCGTCTAGATCCATTTAAATGGCAGCTCTGCCCTTCACCACTCCCGCTGTTCCTGCTTCAGCACCACCTGCAAATTTGTTGAGCACACACTCCATCTCCTACTCAAAAGTCTCGGACAAAGATGTCAAAAGAGAACTGACCCCCGCCATTCTCTGCTTGTAGAGTAAACCCATGGACCCTTCCCTCCGAGTCTGACATCTATGCATCTCTTCCCATCTGAGTGTCCACCCTCCGCACTGTAGCGTCCCAGTGTGTCTGCCAGATACAGGAGGATGCGATGCGCTCTGGCACTTGGAATACCAGCTGTCTTTCTGCGCTGCAGCGAGCCATTCCTCTGCCCGACGTGATCGGATGTTACTTCACCTGCACCTAGGCCAACCCATGGGTTTGCTCCTATTTTATAGAGGAAGGGAGAGGAAACTACTTCCAATGGGGTATTACTCCCAACAATACCGACGCGTCTCCGAGTTTTTGCTGCTGCCTGCAGCGTAGAAGGAGCCGCCTGACTCCTGCAGGCGCAGTGCCGGGGCGGTCCCTGCCTGCGCAGCATCCGGCCGCCTCGGGAGCTGCGCTTGGAGCCGCCAGCCTCCCACCGCCGTTCCGCCTGTGACGCCGAGTGCCACGGGGAATTCCGGCTCCCGGCGGGGCGGGGGCTCCGCTGGGCCGCCCCTTCCCCGCCGCCTCCTGCCGCCCGCCCCCGCACGTGACTCCGCCCGGACCCAAGATGGCCGCCGGCCGGCGAGCCCATTCCCGGAGCGGGCATCGCGCCCGACTCCAAGATGGTGGTCAATGGAGGCCACCGGAGACAGCCTAGCGGGTCAGTGCGAGCGCCGCGGCCCGGTTGGCTGGGCGACGCCCCGCCCCCGCCAGCCCGCCGCTCCCNCGCTCCCATTGGCGCCGCGGGGGGCCAGGCCGGCTCTCATTGGCCGGCGAGGTGTCGCTCCCGGTGTCTCCGCTCCGGGGCCCGGGGAACTATTTTCCATTGGGCGGAGGGAGGGAGGGGGCTCGGTCCGGNCGTTCGGTCCCGGCCGCCCCGCTGACGGTTCGCAGCGGAGCCCCCCTGAGGGGGGCCGAACCTGCCCCGGCCGGACGGGGGGGCCCGGCGTCGGCTCCCGGGGTGATTGTGGGGCTGGTGCAGGAGCAGCGGGGTGGTCGGCGGTCTCCTGTGTCCGAGTTTGCACGCGCGGTTTGTCCGTATGGAAATTACCCTGGCAGAATTGCCACTAAAGAGCCCTCAGGGCGCACAGCCTCCTGTTAACCCCTTCTGCGGGAGGGGGGGGAGCGTTTAAACATCAGGCCGTCTTCCCTCGTGAGCGCTCATAAAAGTTTGCAAGTGGTCTTTATAAGCATCTGACTCGAAGTTATGAATAGTTTCTTGGAATTGTAGGAGCAGTAAATCGAGTTATTTCTGCTGTTGTTGTTAACTTTGTACTTCAGTGCTTGCACTGAATCACAGTAGCTTAATCCCATGGAATACATTTCTGTCTCTGAATGTTTATTTCATCAGGGTTGTGTATAATCTGATCATGTAGTCTTACCCAGCGTGTACAATAGTCAGGTTTCCATTCCCTGAATACTTACAGAATGCTCTCCTCTTTTATTTTTTTCCCCCTCTCCTGTAAAGCTTGTTGAAGTTTTCCACACTGCTTCTGATTGTAACCTATAAATTTTATGCTGTTCATCATATGGGGCCATATCCCATTATGTGGGGTGTGATCCCTGGCCATACCTCACAAACCAAAGATGCATTTTCACTGGAGCTAGTTCCAGTATGGTTTGGGAATGTTACATCCATAGGAATCTTGAGGTGTGATCCATGCACCTCAAGACCTCGTGTCATGCATGTTTGTGCCATTAAAGGCTTCCCGCTGAAGATGTCATGCAGCTCTCAGCCTGAGCATAACCCCTGTTACCTTGAATATCCCCAGCTGATGAGTTTGCTGCAGTGAGGCATTGGAAAGGAGGCAGGTTTCCAAGTTAGCAACCTCCTACTTCATTCAGTTGTCAGTCTGTAAACCAAGATATTCAAATGGACCTTGTATCAAAGCGATAGCCTTAGCAATAGAGTCTCTGTCAGAACAGATTCAATTCTTTACATTTTTGCACATGGCTAAGTATGGCAGAGTGGATTAGCTATACTACTAGGGCATATTATTTGTCAGTCCAAAGTAAACTACAGAAAGAGAGAAAACAAACCAATTTTGTAACCTGGTGGACTGAGCTGATGAAATCAGTTCTGATTTTCCAGTTGGTCTAAATGTCTTGCTTCTACTCTGGTTTTCAGGATTGCATTAACAATACAAGCCAGGCAGCGAATTCAGACAGCTGGGTAGCAGTAGCTTGACATGACTTCATATGTATGAGAGCATTGGGAAAATGGCTGGGTTAGTCCCTGGAGGAATATCTAGAATTTCTCTTCTATTGCTCTTTTAATGATGGCAGGTACATCTAAGAAAGAGGGAGCAGATGGAAGGGATTAGAAATCAACTGTGTTCTAGCATAAAGGGGTTTTTTTTAATCTTCTTTGAAACATGTGAAACCTGTCACTCTGCAGCAAGGTTCTAGAGAGATGACTGACTGTTGATCGAATTAGATGTGGCAATTTACGTGTTTCCGTGATGGACTTAAACCCGAGATGGTATAACATGCATTTTTTGGGCTCATTCATTATGTTTAGAGGTGCATTTTAGTCTATTCAAACAATAGTAATGATTGTTGTTAATAGTTGTAAACCACCTTGTCCTGTGATAGCCTCTTGCCAAATAGCTCAATTTTTGATAGATACTGTGTGGATTCAGATCACTCCATGTGATTTCCGTACAGCAATTTTATCTACTCTTAAAATTTAGTTCAAGTGGTGATATTTTATTTACTGCTGCAAATAGTGAAAACAAATGTAAAATCTAAACAGGATACCTTTTTATTTACTAAATCGTACATTCCTGACTTTGTAGAATGCAACAACTTTTGGTGTAAACGTTCCACGATAAACTCCTAAAATATTGATTTTTATTCCAAAGTGTTGGAATAGGTTGGCTAGTTAAGTAATTCTTGAATAGCCGTCTACTTTAGGCTGATTTCCTTGCCTCTTGTTTCCCCAAGAACTGTGCTTCGTAATTTCAGCCGTAGGGGGAAGTTAGCACTTAGTTTTACGGGGTGGTATTTGTGCCTAGAGGCTTCGGAGAGGCACAAGGTTTGGTTGTGTTGAGCAACGTGCAGTGCCTCCCCTCCATCTGATCATGGCCCGCACTGTACTGACAAGCCCTCTGTCTTCCAGAGATATCCACCTAGTTTAAAAAAACACGTTTTGGTTTATGGGCTTCGGGGTCTGAAGGATGATCAGCTTTTCTGGTATGTTGACCTATGCATTAGTTTGAAACAAGCATGCAATTGCTCCATTAAATAAGAAGTGCCCTGTAGTGATATATATTTGTGTGGTTTGGTTGTTGGACAGCTTATTTTAATCTTTGAGCTATATCTAGTTAAAATGTTGTATTTAAAATTTAGTAAATGTATGCTATACCTTCTGGAGCCCTTATACTTTGTCAGCTTGATAAATTAGCTTTGACACACTGAATATTTTTCACCAGCTAACGTAGCTGTTAGTTAAGTTAAATAAAGGAGAAGAGCCCACATGCTCTCTCCATGCATACAGCTGGACATTTCTGTTAAATTTTTCAACAAAAATGAAATTTTGATTGGTTCTTAAAGCTTCATGAATACACTAATTGGTGAATCATCTAATGTGCAGTTTAGTTTCAGGAAATATGAAATGGCTCACTAACTTTGTAGTTACAAGATTATGCAGACCTTCTGAAAATCTCAGTAAGAAAATGTGTGCAGTGGTGGTGGTTGATATTTTTGGCTGTGAGAGAGGTTGGCTAAAACTCAATGCAGTTATGCATAGTCTGCACTAGTTTATATGGTAGGAACTCACTTGAAGAATTATCTGGAAGGAAGAAAGAATAATTTTACAGGTTTATCTGCTCTCGGGACCTTATCCAGATTTTGCTGAGGAAGTTTGCAATCAGGAACCTCTTCTGGCTCTGTAACGGGTCCTGAATGTAGTTGCTTTTCACCCTGTGCTTTTACAGTGCCGTGGTTGTTGAATTCTTCAGCCTTAATGTTGGACAGCTGCAAAACATTCAAAGCCTATCTTTGAAAGATTGGGATAAGAAGGAGGGGGAGATGGAGGCTGGCCCAGATAATTAATACTTCTTGAGGACTCTGAAGTATTTTCTTTATGTAGCTGTATACGGTGTGTCTGGGGCTAGCTGGAGACTACATGATTAGGTACTGCGTTGTCAACTGAAGTGTTTAAACCAGTACTCCTTTCTTGTGAAAGTTTGAGTCTTTACAGCAGTCGAAGAATCAAAGAGGTCAGGAATTTGGTTTTCTTTTTGCTGCAGCAGAATAAGAACAATTTCAGTGCAGTACATAACTACTCTGTGTAAACTCAAGGTTTTTATAACAAATATTTTCACTGCTGTTGAAGGCACATGGAGCATTCCTTAAGATACTGTTGTATTGCAATACATACTGCAATACTTATGGTGAGCACCAGTTTCTTAGAGGCAGAAACTTTTACAGTGTTTTTAAGTACTTCAGTGATTTCTGACTGGAGAACATTTACAGAGGTGAAATTTGAAGTGTTGCTTAGAAATTTAAGTAGAGTAGGAGCAATAGTTGTTCTGCAGTACTAAATCTGATGACATTTTTGTTCCTCCTCAGCAGAATGAATTCTGATAGTAATTCAACAGCCTGCCTGGCTCCCAGATGAAATAACTTGGGCCTCATTGCTCAGGACTCAAATGTCAATCACAGGATTAAGAATTGTAATTCTGGGATAAAAAATGTCTGGCACTTACTACCTATTATTCCCATTAGGCTAGCAGAGACTCAAGGACTGCAGCTGAATGAATTAGGCTTGATCAAGACCGTGATAAAAACTGATTGAGATAATCTCTTAGACTTTTTGGCCTCTAATAACAAACATTTAGCTCATAGTGATTGCTTATTCCAGTTTGACTTAATTTTCTTCATGGAACTTGCCAAGGATGAACGTGTTTCATGGGGTAGCCCGGCAAGTACCCTGTTTCTTGAAAAGAACTTGGGACAGGAGACTTCCATCTCTAATGTGTCTTTAACTTCTGATACTTAGAATTTCATCTGCTTAGGTACATCTGTTTTTATATCAAACTACATACTCTGCCTGTGTACCTTGGGTTTCTGGTTTTGCAGTAAGATGTGTGCAGCACCGTTTGATTTACTGACTGATTTGCTCGTGGAAAAAGTTCCTACTACAAAACTTTGGTTTTGGGGAGCTTTTACATTAGGCATCTGTGAAGAAGGAGATATTTTAATCATTCCACTAGGGCACTAAGAGATCTTTTATTCTTTTGAAGTAGCACATGGATAAAGTGAATTAATCTTAGACTGCAAATTATCTTTAATCTTCAGTTGACTTGTATCTTTGTGTGATAAATTTGGTTAAACACACTGCTTAGTTGATGCTTTGTTTTCTTAAGTCTTTAATTTTCATTTTTCTGTTGGGGAATAATAAATTAAGTATTTTTTAAAAACATACGTTAAATCACACTTGGATAGAAAATGGAAGTCAAATGTACAAAAAAACCTGGTTTTAAAACTGGTTTGTAGTTTATTAGTTCAGATGTGCAGAATGAGTTGTTAACTCATCAATTTTATCAAAACTATTTTTTTTTTTCTTAAAATTTGCTCGGTAAATTAAAATTTCTATTCAGTTGTGTCTTGCAATGTTTTGGACTTGGTAGATATGATTTCTCATTCATTGGTCTTACTTGTGGCTGGGAAGACGAAAATAACAATGTATTTTTAAGCTGTCAAACAGTTGTGGTGGTAAAATTATTAACAGTTAAGATTGAGAGGTCTGGCTAAGAGGTTATCTATACTCAAGAACATTCCTTTCAACCAAAAGCTAGCAGTCTGGTTGTTTCCAACTTTGCACCTCAGGCAGGATAATACCAGGCCATCCCTTTAAGCTCCACCAAGAGCCATCTGCATATTGTTCCATTATTTACTGCCTGAGTCCTCATTAGAGTTGTGTTTAGCAACAGACTTAAGGAGTCCATCCCTCCTGGGGAAGGGTACCCTGGCTTTATTAACATTCATATGATTGCTTTTCCGTGCCTTTTTTCTGAAACAGGATATGGGTTGGGTCTCTTCAATCGCCTGGCAGACAATCAGGAAAGATGCTCTCAGTGTTCTCTCACTGCGATCATAGTTAATAAAGCTTCTGTTTGACCTGTCTTAAATTGTGCCTGTGTTATTACACACTTGGAGTCCCCAGAATCTCTGACACAGTTTCTCAATTTTTATTCAGCCAGTTCATTTAATCCACACTGGTTCTTTTTTCCTCTCGGTTAGTTGGTAGTGGGTTGTTAAGGGAGACCGACTCTGGGCTGTGTGATAGGACGTGGGGTACAGAGGGGTGATGGCCTTATGTTGTCCCTTCAGACTGCAGTGACTTGTTATCTCTTAAGTCTGTCTCATCTAGCCACACTCTTAATGTAAGAAAAGTCTTGAATCCAGTGAGCAAAGTTTCTGCTGCCAAGATCTCACTGGGTAGTTCTGCAGGTTCTTGCCAGCAGTTTAACTCATTTGGACGTTTGACATTATTTAAAACTTTGGCGACAAACCTGATCTGCTTTGATTTTTGCTTTAATTTTATTTGTTAATAGTACATTGAGGCCTTAATGCAGATTGTCACAGTGATGGTAGATTGGAATATAAATCAGGTTCAAATTTTCCATATCAAACCAGCTTTATCTTCAAAAATATGTGTGGTTTATCCACTGAAGAAATTCCTCATATTTATTGTTCTTAAGATCTGGACAACTTATTTATGGAAGCAAGAATTTTGACAACAGGAGCTCTGGTTCTTAGAGATGTAAAGCAGATTATGCGTCATAATTTAGATTTAAATTATGAGATTGAAATTACTGATAGTATAGTATATCTTGGAGAATGCAAAAGTACTACTTTTGGGTTTAAAACCCTGAACTGCAGAGTACTGCCTCTGGGAGAAGATATCAGGAATGTGTTAATAAATAGTTCACCTGTTCTTGTATTCTTTGCTAAGCAGCATGTATTGGCCAGACAGGTTTTTTATTAGGTGTACCCTGTGATGGTCAGGGCTATTCTTATGTTACATCCCATTACTGTATTTCAGGAGTGTGTTGTCTGCCTGTTAGTATTTGCCGACATGATTAGCATATAGCCTGGTTTGGCAATTAACAAATTCTGTCCCATCCTGGATTATGACATTGTAATTGTTGGTTTATTTCCATAACTTAGTTCTCTTTAGTTGAGAATGTTTGAAATGGTCTTTTTCAGAAAATCTGGCTTTATACTTGATGCTTAGCATAATGTGCACTGGTAAAGTTGTAGAAATACTGATTTTTTTTTTTTTTTAACCCCTATTCACTTAATCTATTTGAGAAGGAAAATTCATTTTTTGTTCTTTATGAGAAAGATAACTTAGCAATTAGTCTTCCAGTATGACAATTCCAAAATAAATTCTCTTAGGTCTTCTGTGGTGCTTTCATGTCTCAGTTAAATTATTTCCAAGTTCAGTTAATCCAGTAGTACATATTATACATGTGTTTTTATTTAATTGTATTCTAGCAAAATTTATTTTAATAAATACACAGACTCTTTCAGATTGACCTGATGATCTCCTGTTTCCCTTTACTGGAACTAAAAAGATAAAATCTGGGAATCAGTCAGAAGTTTTAATTTTTGTAATACTGAAATAGTTGTGCTGTGAGAAGTGAGAAAGCTGTTTTGCTTCAAGAGTCTGTGTTGCCCAGTATCAGTTCTCATGTGAGGATGATTTGGTTTTGTTGTCTCAAATTCCTTGGGGCCTGAAGCATTTGTTAGAGGATTTAGCGTTTTTGTCGGTAGAACTGTTAGTCCCCATGTGCACACGACATGGTTTTGTTCTCTCAAACTCCTAAAGGAGTGAAGCATCTGTTAAAGGATTTTCAGTGGTTTTGTCAGAATGATTGTTACTAATATTCAAAACTATCAAGTAATTGCATTAATCTATAGCTCAGAGTTGCTTATGTGGGTGAGTGATGCTTATGTGGGTGAGTGATGACCACTGCATTGAACAAATTTTCTATTTTGATATTTGTCTAACAGTTGTGGACCGCATAAAAGAGGTTTGGTGCCTTAAGACCAGTAGAGCAATTGGTGTCTGAAATAGTAGTAGGCATCTTGTGTCTTAGATCAAGGTTTGGACTTAGATTCGGTATGGCACTAGTTTTGGAAAAAAATGTGTTCTATAGTTCTGTATAATTCAGGATTAACTGACTTTTTGTTGATTGAACTTACACTTGTTTTCAGGTCAGGAGCTGGTTTCTAGGGGCTAACGCTTAAGTGCCTGAAAGTTTGAAATATCCTTGCTTTGAATGTTGTTTGGTTTGTCCCTTCCCCACATTTGATGACCACAGTTGTATTTTTTGGTGACTGGTGTTTAGCTTTTTTCATAACTAGTTTTGATCAGAATTTAAGAATGGAAAAAAATAGCAATGTACCATTGATTGTCTCTTTGATGGTACCTATATTTAAATATATATGGGAATCCTTGTTGACAGCGAGCTCTATAGGAACTTCATAGCCCTGTTTTCAGCAACTGGGTTTGTTTGGGTAGAAAATACTCTCCTGGAATATCACGGATGACAACAGATAGTAGTAACTCCAAATCTTCAGCTTATTTTGTAAATGGTTTTTAGGATAGAATTTATTTTGGTTTTAGTCCTGGAAGTTCTTGCTTACAGGCTCAGAAATTATCACATTATGAAACCACTTCTTTTTTTCAGTTATGCAAATAATTCAGTAGAAGCAGAATGTCTACATAGCTCATGAATTCTGTGTTTTTTAAACTTTAGTCAAATATGAAATATTTATCAATTTTGCACCATGATAAGCTAATTGTCTCAGTGCTAGTAAAGTTAACATGGCATACTAATAGTATGTCCGTGCATGGTTGAGGAATATGTGATCCTTGTACTTGCTTTAAAGCCTGTAATAAGTGAAAAGAATCTTGATTTGACAGTGGCATGTGTAATTGCACACAAGTTTCCTGATGGGACACCCGAAATATGGTGTTTTCTGTTTTCCTGAGAAATACAGAGACACTACTATTTTTGGTTTTACTTTCTTCATAATTGCAGGGAGCAGTAAGTAAAACAAACCTGAAAACTGTGAAGAAAAGAGAATAATGTTATGGAAGGAGATAAAATACCATACAGTTACAGTTTATGATTTGTTCTTTACTATGAAATTTCATAAAGTCATATTTCTCCTTTTTAGTCATTGTGCTTTGTTTGACAAAAGTTTGATACTGCAAAGATGAGCAAAGCAGAAGTTTTGCCCTTTTTGTTATGCAATACAAATCTAGACGGAGAATGTTAAGGGTCCATTCTCAATTTATCCCTGTAAACTCACCTCTTTGTATCTTATTTTCTGGGTTCTCACAAATGCTGGGCTTGGTTTCTACTTTTACTTCTACTTTTACTTGCACTTTTACTTGCTTTCCTTTGTACTATTAAGTTATAGCTCGAATGCCAGAAAATCTACTTTACAATTTAATTTTGGCTGACTTGAAGAGGGTCAGTAATTATAGTTACTGTTTCCAGCAAGTTGAGTTTTTCCAGAAGTCTTTCTATGAAGAATGTGACTGTGGATTAATTGAACGTAAAAATGAGTCAAAAACTTTTTTCTGCCAAAGGCAAATATAGGAGTAGGTGCTAGTAAGGTTTTCAAAACTCTGTTACCTACGTAATCTGTAGATGTAGTGTGAGCTGTTGCCCAAAGAAGTATAAAACTGATTTAATTTAGTGAGAAAGTTACTGGAGTACAGCTTACCTGTAAAACAGATAGCAATTCTCTGAAGTTTTTTCGTTTTCACTCTTACGTGCAAGTTGATGTTGAGATATTTTTAAAACCGACTGCCTGTGAGCTTCCTGTCAACAGTAAGGTTGTCATTGCTAAAGCATGGTACCCTGTCTTTTTTCAAGTTATTCTGGATTCAGAGAGGACAGTAAGTTAGCAGTTGTTGATTTAAGAATATGCTGACATCATGGATGACATACCTTACAGAACTTCTTCTCTTCTGCCTTGCTTGTTTATGTGCCTTCCTTTAGTGTCTGGAGGGGCTGAAGAGGCAGCAGTGGCGCTCTGAGCAGCAGGATGACGTACTTCAGTCATTCAGTGGCGTGTGAGAGTGCTCAGCTGATGCCTCTCTTCTGAAGGATGTTTAGTTCTGCGGTTTCATTAATCACTGTAAGTTTTCCTAATGCTCAGGATGCGCTTTTCTTTTATAAAAACATCATAGTATTGCTGTAAGGAATGATCCAAAAGGAAACATTTTGCAAACATAGCAGAGTTTGTTGTTAGCATGGAAAAATAGTCTTGGTCTTTGCTGTTGGAAACCCTTGTGATTTGTGTATAGCAGGAATTATGGTGGTGTTACAGATACAGCTACATATGAAAATATTCTGGTTTTTGATTTGGGACAGGGATGAAAGCCAAATCTGGAAAAGAATGTCAATGTACAAAGGTAACTCTCTATTACAGAATCTCACTAGGTGGGCCTACCAGTACAGCACCATTTGCAAATCCCTTAAGTGTTCCTGAATCCAGTGCTCCTAATTTTTGGTTCCTACTCATTTAGCTTTGCCTGGGTATTTTGTCTTTTTACTAATTTTGGAGTTGAACCACATATTTAGCTCTAATGGGAAGTGATACCTCTTTGCAGGAGCTGAGGCTGGGGCTCAAACAAGTGCATGCAGAAAGTTGCTACTCAAAAGGCTTTGCACAAACACACCTGTCCTATGTGTGCAGGAGTCAAGTAGATGGGGTAAACTGTGTATTCCTGCACTCTGCTTGTTGTGTGGGAGTACACAGCAGGAAGACAGACTTGGGCCTCCTTGGTGAGGAGCGGCAGCAAAGGAGTGTATCATAGAGTGAGGGAGCAGAGTTCTGTGTCGTCCCTGCTGAGCTGAAGTTGGCAGTGTGTTGGCAGTAGCACAGCCACAGGTGCTGTGGTGCCAAACTTGTGTGCTATCCCTGTACTGTAACATAGTGCCAGCCTGGTAAAAGAATGATTTCTGCTTTTGCATCTTTCTCCCTTCTCATCAGGTGGAAAGGACATATGACCATGGAAATCTGTTGGGGGAATACATTAAGTCCTTGCATCCAGAGGAGGCCAACAAAGCTGGTGCAAGGCCTGGAAGCAGTGTCCTGTGAGGAGCAGGCAAGGGCTTTGGGCTTGTCTTGTTTGGAGTAAAGGAGGCTGAGGGTGACCTCATTGCTCTCTACAGCTCCCTGAGGAGGGGAAGTGGTGAGGGAGGTGCTGAGCTTTTCTCCCTGGGATCCAGAGATAGGATGTGTGGGAATGGTTCCAAGCTGCTCCAGAACAGGTTCAGAATGAACATTAGGAAGCATTTCTTCAAACACTGGAACAGGGCACCCTGGAGAGGTGGTCAATGCCCCAAGCCTGTCAGCATTTCAGAGGCATTTGGACAATGCCCTTAAAACGTGCTTTAACTTGGCTGGCCCGGAATTGGTCAGGCAGTTGGATCAGGTGATCACTGTAGGTCCCTCTGAACTGAAATGCTCCATTCTATAGAGCAAACAAGCTAAAAAAAACCCCAACAGCCAACAACCAGTATTTAGACAAAGGTAACTTTGTACCAAGTGTAGCTGTGTTCAAAGGTATTTCAGTTTCAGGCTAGGGCAGGTAGTGCTCGTGACATGATACTTCAAATAGCTCACAATTGCCCATAGTGGGAGTTGAACAGTGGTAACTGGATGTAAAGAGTTAGTGGCCGTGGCTGTTTCTGGTTTTATTTATATATGATTTGAATTTAAAGAGAATGTCCAGGACTGCTTGTAAGAGAATCAGAAGAGTGAAGAAAAAACTCTCCTAGTCGTTGTATTTTCTTACATATTGAGTTGAGGTGGGGTTTTTCCTCTCTTCAGACTCTTAGAGGTGTCTTATCTGGTCCTTATGGACTTTAGCTCCTGCTTACTGTAGGCCTAAAAGTCCTCTACTTTCAGTATTAAGAGAATATTGTCCTTGTATATGCCCATGTTGCTTCACTTTCTTGTTTGCTCTCTTAGAATAAAGTATGCCATTGTATGAGATTAAGGTTGTGAAGTCTTCCAGTTGAGTCTGTCTCTGAGGCTTGCAAAGGTCACTCTGATTTACCTGCAGATTTTTTCTGGAGAAAACAAGATGGCATAGAGTGTTAATGTTACCTGATCTCAATAAGTAAACAAGTAATTGGAATTTTTAGGAAGGAAGATAGTATTATGTTTTATTTGTGTTTGCTGGCTCCATCCTGTCCTGTTATTTCACTGGTCATCACACAGAGAACTCTTGAGAGTGTCTTGCTGTTCACCCAGCAGTTTGCATAGTCAGAATGGACAATTTGAATGGTTTGATTTTTGTATCATTGACAAAGCATCCTATTTTGTCATGCAGCTGTAAACTTCTGTAACAAAGAGCATTGCTGCTTAAATGAAAATGGGAGTTCACACAAGTCATTGTTCCCACTGATGTTCTTCCTTCATCTGTTTCTTCCATAGATAATAGGAAATGTTGGAAAAATTTTAAGAGATGGTATATTTAGTAATTTATAACTTTCCTGATCTCTAATCTTCTGGACCGAAATACTTTATGCCTTTCCTTTGCCTTGAGTTTAATTCTGTTTAAAGCTTTTTGCCAAAATTCGTCATCTGTTTTCAGAAACAAAACCAGAATAATTGTGCCATTTTTTTTATGTCAGTCTCTACTGTGAAAAATTGTAGTGCATCTCTGAACTGGAACATCTACTTGAAATTTGTCAGTGGGCAGCCTGTGGCTGAGCAGTATTGTTTTAATTTTACATGAAAATATGTCAAAATTGAGCCAATTCTCTTCTTGAAAAATTCTGATCTGGACATGGCAGTTTTTTGTTTTGTTTTGTTTTTTGTGGGTTACCCTGAAGACTGTGTGCATTCTGTATGCTCAGCAGCATTTTTCTTTCAAGTACTTTTCTGGACTTCAATAAACTGTGCAGAGCGTGGGAGCCAGAATTGTCCCAAGTTAATTGGGGGATTGAGGGGGGTCCTATGGCACAAAGCCAACTGGGAAATCTCTGAGACAGCCCTGACACTGGAATCATGCACTTGTTCCTCCTCCTTTCCTGTCCCATCAGCTGCACAATATCTCCAGACTCCTACCAACACCGGGATTTTGACTGTGACTTTGACTGTGTTAAGCCTTTTTTCTCAGAGAAGTTGAGGTATCCGTACTGGGCTAAAGCGTGGCCTCTTCTGTATCTGAACACATTTGTTACTTTTGGGCATAACAAGGATGTCACTTATGTTTAATTGTGGTTGTAGGGAGGATGCTCAGTCATTTCACACAAGCAGAGTGTATGCATTTGGTCAGGACTGGTTGCTGTGACAGCCAAAAAAAAGCTCCATGTGATTCTTCACAGACCTTCACAGATAAAATCTCAAAAGACTACTTGGCTGGTGAACCTAAAGGTATTTTTCTTTAGGAGTTCCAAACTGGACTAAGTTTGGCTGAACTTTTTTAAGGGTAGCAGAAAATATTCCACACAAAGGTTGCACTTCCTGAATTTATAAAATGAGGAGGTAGCTTTTTAAAGACAGCTGAAATGTAACTTTTTTTGACATTTTTCCTGCAACGACTTAGACTTTGAAGAGCTATTTCAGGTAGCTACCCAGCCTATGAAATGCTGACCAAATCAGAAAGCTGCAGAAAGCAATTGAATGTGTCTGATATGGGAAGCGTTAGGTGATAATAGTAAATAAATTATTTTTTAAAAAGGAAAGAGAAAAAAAAATATTTTTCAGAAGCATGTCCCTGTTATTAGGAAAAGACTTAGGGGCCAGCAAGTAGACTTTCTTTGCTGTTTTAAGGTGGCTAGTTTAAACTTCAAGAAGGATGGTCTTGCCTGTTGACACAGTACAGCTGAAAGTTTTCATTTTGAAATGCATTTCCCCTGTAGCAAAATCCATGTCAATTATGTAGCCACTTGCAGCTGTATGAGAGAACTTTGCCTGAGTTTCATTGCTGTGCTTTCTCTGAACCAGCAGCAGAGCCCACTGTGGCAGGGTGACCTTCTAGGGAAATTAGTACCTGGTAGATCAGGTGTTTCTTTTCCATGTTCGTTCCGTAGAGCAGCAAACAGACAGATTTTGCTGAAAGAATGTTCCAGTCTGGCTGGTTATCAGAACTCTTATGAAGAGAAATAATTTTCTTCAAGTCATGACAGATTTTAAGTTGTGTACAGGTTAATTTTGTATGTCTATGTACCACTGGTGCCAGTACAATCAGAAATTTGTAGCCTTGTGTACAGTCAAACATTAGGCAGTGTTCCGGGGTTCTCCCTCCCTCCCTCCCCCTACTTAAGTGGCAGACTCCTGCCAGTCTGTAGCAGAAGAGTTTGAGATCTCTGAACTTGCACAACTGGTTTTAGTTATTCGGACCCTTCAACTTTATATAATGGTTCGAAGGGTGCTCAAGCTGTGACTAATCATGAGTATCTGAAGAAAATTTCTTAGTTTTCATCTATTTTTGAATCTAGAATTTGGAATTCTCATTCTTGTGATCACCATGCATGTTTTTCTTCAGGAATTCCTGGCCACTGTGTGACAGTAGCTAGGTGTGGAAACTGCTGTGTCTCATAATGACAGTTTTTCTATTTTTAACATCAAGAAAATAATTCTTTTTTGTCATGGAGGACACTTAAGGATCACAACTTCCTGAAATCATTTATTGAACAGGTTGTTCCTGTGCTCTTGAGAATGTTTATGAAAATACCAGAAAATGTCTGGTCTTTCAAGTAGCAGTTGAACATCTTTTTCAAAAAATAAAGATGAATATTTCTTGTATTTTTATGTTAATAGTTTTTCCTGTTAACAGTGCTGTATAGTTCCTGATCTTCTGAAGTGTATAGTGTTTTTCTAGATGAGTCTTACTCTTGAAGCTAAATTTTTAATTTTTGCTTTACAATTATGACTTTGATTTAATCTTTCATTTAATAAAACAGGCTTCTGGTTATAAGAACAATGTGGGTTAACATTAAGGAGTGGGTTTCACAGAAATGGCTAAACCTGTATTAACACCTCACTGCTACTGGTAGACATGGTTCTTTTCCCTTTCTCTCCTTGCATAAGACTCTGGAGATTCTCCTACCCTCATGCTATCACTTGTCTCTTCTATCTTCTTTTTCCTGGTTGAAGTGCTGTTTGTCTGTCTGGTGCTTCCATCAATTAGCTTATGGTGAAAATGGAGGTCAGATGAGTGTTGGAACTGATGCAAAGGGATGGAAGGAAAGCAAGAATATCCCTTTTAATAGGAGCAAAACAGTGGTAGATTAGTTATCATGGACTATCTATCACCCTTGGCTTGCCCTTTCTGTGGCTAAATTCTGTTAATGAGAAAACCTAGAGAGAACCATACTCTTCAATAGCTGCTCTCTGACAAGTTTATCACTCAGTAATCATTGATGTAGGTTTGCTCAATTTTATGTGGTGCTGCAGACTCTTCCTGCATGAAATGCAGCCTCTTAAGTCATTACAGAATCCCAGAATAGATAAGGTTGGAAGGAAGGGTCCGCAGTGGGTGATCTGGTCCAACCTCCCTGCTCAAGCAGGGTAAACCATTCATGCAACTGAATCTCTGCTTTCCTAGAGCAGAAGAGCATTACTGGTTTTATTAGTCTCATGCAGCTGGTAATGCTGTTGTAAAGATTCATTTTTCTGGTCTGTTCCTTTGCTTCTTGGAGTTCCTGCAGCCTGTAACTTGTATTCAGCTTATATCCTATCAGATAGGAGCCCCTTGGATACTAAGCAGCTTGCCAGTACTGAATGAGCTGGTTTGTAGGTGTTGAAGTGGTATCACAGGTTAGTGAATTGTCTTTTTAGATAGGCCATTTTCCTACTGATAAAAGGAATGCCCATTAGCTAACCAGTGGATTAGTGTTTCGTGACTAGGTCTTGCTGCAACAATCGTTAGTGATAACTGGAGTCAGCTTTTGGATTGGATAGATGACTTCAGAAGACAAAGCATTTATATATTGTATTTTCAGAAGAATGTAGGAGCTAACCAAATACATATTTTTTTCTTAGAAAATTCTCATCCTGTGGGGGCTTACTTATTTAACATGCACAAGTGCTTCTTTGCTGGAATAAGCATTTCATTCAAGTAGTTGTTATTTAATTGGTTGCTCTATGTAAAACCAAGAAGAAAGATGTAGCCACATCTTGACAATCTTGCTATCCTATTTCCTCTTACTATGCAATAGAGTCTAGCTCCTTAAAGATAAGATAGTAGTGTAATAATCTAGTTAGCACCTCCGTTGTAATGGACTGAGGCAATTGATGCTCTTAAGAGGAAGGACCTGATTTTCTTATCAGTGATTGTTCAGTCTCTGTAATGCATGTCCTGTGCATATAGTCATAGTCTTACATTTCTGACCATGTGAAGGGTTAGATTTTTTTACTTGACGCTTTTATGGTACACCTTGATCCTGTGTTTTGATCATGGCCATTCCTGTTTTGCATGGCACAAGGGAAGTGTGGTGTGGGTGGGGTTTTTTTGTTTGTTTGTCTTGGTTTGATTTTGGGGTGGGATTTTTTGATGGGATGTTTTTGTTTGGTTTTGTTGGGTTTTTTTAAAAAACACTGAGTCATGAAGCTCATGAGTAGAGACACGAGAGCCTGTAGATTTACTCATTAGTAGTCTTTGAATACAAATGGAGAGCAGGTGTTGTTAAGGGCTGGATCATTTGCTGTCAGGCAGAGAAACATTTTTTTGCTATTGCTAGAGCAGTAACTCAAACACGTCACTTATAATCTTGTTGCCCTGAGGATTTTTCTTTTTAAATATTGCTACTGGATTGTTGTATTGGTGCAATGATATTGTAATAATATCATTAGCAGTTAAAGGAATGCTGCAATCCTTTCTGTGGTGTGTCCAGCCAGGAGCAGAGTGGCACACTCTGTGGTTCTTGGGGTGAGTTTGTTCTACTGATACCAGTGGTTTAACTATCAAGTGGTTCCATTGCAATCTTTTGTTCCCCTAAGCACCATAATTTGGCATTATTGCTTATTGGTTGAAGTGTCTTTCATACTGAGACTATGTACAAGTACACTTCCAAATTTCCAGGGTTTTAAGATATGGAAACGTTTGTGCTGCTCTACATTGTTAGAATTCTTGACTAGCAAGCTAAAACGCCCAAAATGTGAAACTTGGCAGAGGCATAGTCAATATATTTGCTGAGCAATTTGCTGTGAAGAAACTTAGTTCTGACTTTTTAATGTTCATACTTACACTATCTTGCACAAAAAAAAAAATCTGATGTGTATTGATGTTATACATATTTTATATGTATCAATTTTTGTGTATGTTTATATATAATTAGACACTTGTTGGTTCAATAATACAAATTCAGCTAAACTAACTAAGGGATTTTTTTTGTTGTCCCTTACTCCTAAGAAGGATCTCCCTACCTCAGGGGCTGAACCTCCAATGCTAATGCTTTAAGGTTTTTTTTACTTGAGTTTTAATAGTGTGAAAAAAATGAGGGCAGAATTTCAGAAAGCTTCACATTCACTGAAGTCATGACTCTTAGCAGAGGTCAAAATATGTTTAAAGTTTTTTAACTTTTCTGGAAATCCCACTTAAAATTCCTCATGCATCCTACTTCTAGCTAGTTTCCAGAATGTTGGGGATTTTTAAACCTTTTTTTTTATTATTACTTTCTTTAAAGATGCAGTATAATTTGCTATGTTCATAAGTTTTCATTGCGCATGCTTTCTTTATGTGTTCAGTGTATCTTAGTTTTGATTTTCTGGCATATTAGTCCATAATTTTAAAGTTACAGTAACACCTTTAAGTGAATTTTTGGTGGCATTAGAAAACCAAAATTTCAATTCCACTGCAGTTTAGTGATGATGTTGATGTTGCAGTTGGCTGTGCTGCAGCGTGACCCCACACAGCAAGGCTTGGTGGGTGCTCAGTGGCAGAACTTGCAGGTACAGAACCACAAAGCACAGGTTTCCTTCAGCTGGGAAGCTGCAGAGAAATGTTTGTGATAGCTCTAACTGGGTATAGTCTAGGATAAAGTGGCCTGTGGATTAAAGTGAAAACATGAAACAGGCTGGACCTACTGGCAGCCTTCCAGCTGCTTCTCCTTCTTCTTTGCAGGGTTTATGTTCTTTTACCTTCCCCAGGCCCAGCCTGGGGAACCAGGTGCTTGCTGCCAATTAGTCTTGTCAAGACAGCCCAGAGCTTCTCTTGACAAGCCTGACTGCTGACAGCAGCTGTGGGGTAGTCTTAGGCAGGATTTTAACTCCTTGCTTGCCAAATGCTTCACAGGTTAAATCCCCTGGTCTCATTCTGCAGTTATTCAAATAGGTGTCTATTTTATGAAAGTATATTCTATACAGAAGCTGATCTAAGATTTCCAGTGATGCTGTAGTGATAGAGTTTACTTGCCAAACTTCTGGCCTGAAAGAATGTGAGTTGGGAGTTAAGTCATTATGAAGGTCACTTCATAAGTTTATGGGTGTTACTAGAACTGTCCATCTCAGGCCACCTTCTACTTGCTGTACAGTGTATCTGTAGCTGGATGACAGCTTAGGCTGTTAACTCTTCTCAATTGTTATGGTTCTAGAAACTTGAACTTTTGGGTCCATTTCACTTAACTTTGAGAGAAGGGCTGCTTTATTTTATTTTTCTTGCTAATTGCATGAAGAGCAATAATGCTTTTTTCCATGTGGTCACCATTGTAGATACATCACTAGAAAAAGACAAGTACAACTTTGGTTTCATCAGTTGGTAAGGGGTGACAGGTAGCTAGTTTGTGTTGGAGAATATGATCTTTTCCTTGGTCAGGTTAAAAGGACACATGGGAAGTGGCTGGGTGCATGAGAAAAGCTGTGTGTACAGGAAGTGCCTGTAAGCTGATGGGGGGCACAGGTACAGTGGTGAGGGAGAGGTATTAGGCTGTTGAGGTTTTGAAAAATGTAGTGAGAAGAAACAGAACTGCTAAACCAGTATAAATTGATCCCAGAACAGAAGAAATGTGTTTGGAAAATAGGCCATTTGCAATTGAATGAAATGCTCTGTTTACAAAATATATTAAATTGGATGTTTTTACTGAGCTAGTCAAGGATGTGGGATGTGATTTGCCTCATCTTTTCAACTTTGCTTCCAATTTCCTTTGCTTTTAGTGAGGCACAGCTATTAAGGTATGCTTTTTCTTAACTCAGAGCTCCCAAGAATAACATACAAATAACCATTAGATCACTCTTTGTATCAATTTGAGACCTATTTATATTTTAGAACTTTATACAGGAGGATATGCTTCATTAATGTTCTTAGAAGTAGAAAGAAATTCTTCTCTGCTAGGGGAGAGCTCCATAACTTTTCTCGGAGTCCTTACAGCTTTTGCAGAGGTCATCAAGAGGGCTGCTGTACTTAACTTGAACACTGACTGGAACCATTTATTCTGTCCACATGAATTTTAAAAAAGTGTAGTGGCAGCTTCTGTGTAAGAAGAGTTAAACAGCAATATGCAAAACATTACACTAGGTCACCTAGAGTTCTCTTGCAGAGCAGGTGCTTTACCTTGCTAACTTGATGCTTGTTCTTTTGTTTTTTCAAATGCTAAGGTAAAATTGAATTGCCTGCTTAGGGTGGATGGAGGTAGTTGAGAGGAAACTGCTTCCATTTAATGTTGCTTGTGTGGATTTGCATGTTACACTGAGTGGCCACTATAAGGATACTGCCTAAAGGATCTGAAGGTTTCTTGACTTGGAATTAATGTGCACCATTGTCTTGAATTTGCAGTTTCAAGCATAGAGTTCTACCACTATGTGGAGTTCTTGGTAAATCTGTAGAGTATTGTTTCTGTTTTAATATCTGAAACTCATGTTTGCTCTGATTCTTACATAATTAGAAATACTAGCTTTGTTCGTGATGGTTGTGTTATTACCTACTAGACTTGTATAAGTAGAGAGAAAGGAGTATTTTAAAAACAGTTGTCTTTAGTTTTGGTTCAGTGCCATTACTTTGTTTGTCCATTGATGGCTTGTCTGCTTCAGGAATTTCAGATTTTCTGAACAGAAGACAAATGGATAGCGACTGTACAGTACTTTTCAATCCGGGGTGAACACATATAGTCCCAAAATTGTCCTTTTGGAAACCCAAAGCTTAGTAAGGGGCTTGCAAGAATGTTCCCACTGTTCAAAATCTTGGAGCAGTACTTTTGAACTGAAGTTACCAATGTGTAGCTGCTTGGAAAGAAACTGGCAGAACATCAGCTGTCCAGGCTAAGACTGCTCTTTGCTCATTGTAAATCTGCACCAAGGAGGGGGAGGAGTTTGCTTCTTACCCCAGGTTGGAACAATGGCAAAATATCATTATTTTACTTTGACTTGACAGTCTGCCAGCCTAAGTCCTTGAAACTCACAGCTTTCCTCGTGTTTTAGCAGAATGCATCAAGCCAACTCAGCATTTTATTTTTGAAGTAAAGGTTTTCAGTGGCTGAACTTTCAATGCAAATGTTCAAAGCAGCATCTTGAGTAGAGTCCTAATCTCTCTCTTTGCAGCCAGAGCCCTACAACTGATTAATATATATAGGCTTCAAATGGAGATTTCTCTTCAAAGCAGCCATCCAAGGACTTAATAACTTCAGCAGAACTAACCAGTGCTGCTGTGGAAGGAAGCAGTCTTGCCCTGGCTGCTGCTTCCTCCCTCCTCTTCTGCTCCTCCCATGTGTTAACTTGAATGTTTATGCAGAAGTCATAAACCAGATGGAGTAAATGATTGAGACTTTTTCTGAGAATTCATTTTAGTCTGGATCAGTTCCTTGAGCTGGTTGACTGAGCAGCCATATGGTGTACAGGCCACCTCCTGTACCAGCACAGGTGGCCAGGAAGAGGCTGATGCCATTTCTTTTGGTTGCAGTGCTGACTTAGGCCAATTCTGTGTGTTGTTGGAACTGCAGCTCAGTATCCTTTACCTCTTTTCTGGCAGGTTTGAGTTTTGGTTTGGGGATTAAAACCTTCATATTCATCTTCCTACGCAACTGCACTTCCAGTTTGTCAAAGCCTAATAGGAATAAAACAGTAGTACTCTATCCTAATAAGGCTTTCATGAGCACTTGAGACACTTGGCCCCTTTGCCTTGTTCAATTAAAAAAATAGTAGCCACCTTTTCTTTCCAGGGCTCTAAATCAGCTCTCTGAGCTGTCTGCAGTGAGCACATTTTTGTGTGTGTAGAAAAATGCATGGTTCCACTTGAGCCAACACATTCCTTGATTTTAAGAAACGTTATCTCTAGTTTTATAGTAGTAATTCATTATTTCTGGAATGTGCATTGGCAGGGAGGAAATTGCTTTGTAATCCTTGGTATTGCCCTTCCTTCCTCAAGTGGGTTACTTCAGATGTAGGGCTTTGCCAGCCTTCCTCACTTGGACTGAATAAGGCTGAGGATGCTGATGGGAGCAGCTCCCTCAGTGCATCCCTACAGCAGGAGCCTGTAGCGGGCATTGGCAGCGTGCAGATAGGGCAGTGACCTCTCCAGCAAGCATTCCTTGATGGAAGCAAATGTCTTTAGAGTCTCTTGTCATTGCTAAGCAAATCATTTTAAGGACTGATACAGATAGAAGCAGAGTTTCCCTCCAGTCTTGTGCCTCTGTGGTCCATGGGGGCATGCAGCAGTGCCATGGAATGTGGGAGCTGCTTTAGCTGTGCCGGCTCCTGCTGGCATTGAACTCAACAGTGTGCAAGGAGCAGGGAGACTCCGATTTCTCTCCCTCCCCTCTTTTCCTTCTCCTGTCAGGTTACTGGGTTTCGACTTCTAAGAATTGTCTGGTTTTGTATTCCTTCAGTGTTTTGACTTTGTTATCCTTCAATGTTTTGAAGCTATCATCTTATAAAAATACCAAAACAAATCATCTTGTAGGTTTTTGGTTTTGAACCCATTCTGTAAGGTATCATACTTTGTGCAGTGTATCATCTTTTGTGAAGATGGTGCATTGTTAGGAGATAATACTTTGAATATAATAAGCCATACTGAGTAATTTTTAAGTTGGGTGAATTGTGAGAGTGAAACGAGTGTATTATCTTTCAGACAGAGCACAGCCTTGACTTTGAATAGTCTTCCTACGAAGTCACAGGCAGAAAACTCTGTCTAGAACTTGTAACATTTCTGGAAAGAGTGGTCTTGAGTTTTCACAGTAATCTGTTAATATGTGGTATTTTAAAATTACAAACAGGTTGTAACTGTAGCTTTATTGTATTGCTCAAAATTTTTGTTGTCTCATCATTTGTACACTCAGAATACTTGAAGACTACACTCATACAAACTTCATGCCTTTGTCTCTAAATTTACTGCAAATGGGAGTGTAACACTGCGGTACTACTGCTCATTGCTTCTGTAATCCCTGTAGAGTGCTTATTTTCTGTTATTTTTAAGATCATTTATGCCAGTTCAAAGTAGGTAGAAATAATTTTTAGTTGAAAAGAGATTGTGTTAAGAACATCAGCAGAACTTTGATTTTTCGTAGAAAAATAATTGGGGTTTTTTTTCTTAGAAAATCTACGAATGGTTGAATTCACTTCGTGGATTTTGATGGAATGAAATTGATTTCCTGTTTAGGCTAGAATAACCACTGGCGGTGCTCCTTTGTGAAACTGGGATGGCTTTAGAACCAGTTCAGAAACAATTTTTATTTTGTCAAGCTTAGTGCTGCCACAAGAAATCTGCGAAACCACACATCTGTTGCACATTGAATTGAACTAATTTAAAATCACTAGGTTGAATTTTAAATACCTTACCAGTGACTCAAGTTTTATTCTAACACAAGTCCGAGATGTTTCACTGAGACAATTTGCCCAAATTCAAGAAACTGTTTTCCATTAGGGAAGCCTGGTTCCCAAAGAAACCACTCCCTCCTGGAGCCACCTGGCAGTTTGTCCAACAGGCCGTGTGTGATGTGATAGGTGGTGCATTGACTGCTCATGTTTCTGAGCAGAACTGAGTATCACTGAGAATAGTGATATATAAAGCTAATACCATTAAGCATGACACTTCAGGAGAAGCATCCATGTGAGATTTTTGTATTTTTAATGAGTTAAAATGGTTAGCATGGAGCCCCTTTGCCACCTGTGCCCAGTAAAACAGCATCACTGGTTTTATTTGGAATGAAGACATACTTCAGAGGGCTGAATGAGCTAATGTTTCAAGTAAGGTTTCATTTAAAGTTGGATAGCCCTTATTCTAGCAACTTTACCTTGTGTTTCTGATGTTAAGGCCTTGCACTGCACCAATTCTAGTAGGTTTGACTGTCTTGTGTTTGTAGGCTTGCTAGGAACATAATGCAGAACAAAAGAAATGAGAGTAAATGTTACAGTTGCAGAACTGTGCTTGTGCTTTGCTCTTCGTTTGGTATAAATACTTTGTACTTGTCACTCTGTTGCTCTCTGAAAAGGTTACTTTTATGGAATCTCAATAGCAATAGTGAGGCCGAACTTTAAAAATGTTCCAGCAATTTTAGTGCTTCCAGAGGTGAATGGAAACTAGTAATACTTGCACTTTTCTGTCGTTGCTCTGGAGTTTCTACCTAGGAATATTAACTTTTAATATTCACCTAGTGATTGCTCAACTCTGTAGCTTTTAATTGAAGTACATGTGCATCACATGTTAATATTTTTCTTTCTGTTCTGTATGTAAAGCTTTAATATGAGTTCCCAATGTTTTCTGTTAACTCTTACTGCTTTCCTGGGCTTGGTTTCAGCATGGAGAAGCAAATTATTCTCCTCTGTTCTGCTACTGTTAGATTTCTGACAGTGATGTGAGCGTGTTAAATCCCTCAACTCCTCTTGGATTTCTGAAAAACAATGATGATTATTTTAGGGAAGTGCTGACCTACTGTTTTAATAAAGAACTTGTCTTGTATTCCACTTTCCCATTTTTAGAACTGTGGTTCATATTGCTCTTGCTTCACAATCATATAACATCCTTGTGGAGAGTACAGCAGTTGCTTACCTGGAAAAGTAATATTAGAAAAGTGTGTATTTTTAGCTACCTTTTGATGTGATGTAGCAGCTGGAAACGAGGAGGAGAGACAGTATGTGGTGATCTGACAGCACTGCCAACCACAACTTGGGAACCACTGTTTTGGACTTGAGACCAAAATGTGGGGAAACCATTTCATAGGCCTGATTATGCCCCTTGTGCCTGACTCTTCAATGATCCAGATACTGTGGCTTTGCTCTTGGTTGTCAAGAGTTTTATTTCAGAGTCCTCCCTATGACTGTACTTGACACATGCTGTTAATGTATAAAAAAAGAAAGTTCTGTGAAGCTTTTTGTGTATGTTAATATGCATTAAAAACATATAATGAGCAGGCAGTTCCATGCATACATTTCAGAAATAAATAGTAAAATATCCCTTTGATATTTTAACAGTAAATGTCTAAATGAAAAGATATTCTAACTATTAACAAAATTTCTGCTTTTCCCTTTGTAGTAATCATGTCCACAAGTCAAAGAAGGAATCTAGCAAGTTCATGTTGAGGTATATTCTCAAGACAAGACACGGTGACTCATTTGCTTTTCTGGGTAAGAAAGGTATCTTTATTCTCTTGAGTGTGACAAAAAGTACTTAACCTTTTAAATTTAACTTTTGAAAAGTACAGTCTGTCAAGCCAGTGTGGTGGGGGGTTTGTGGGTGGAATGTTTTGTTGGTTTTTATTTTTATTTGTTCTTGAAGCTTTCTGGGCACGTGTAGAGAACTTTCCATTCATCTAACAGTCTTAAGACATTTTAGACTAGTAGTGCAAAGGAAGAGCAATAAAGAGCAATTTCAGAATAAAAGACACTGCTGAACAGCAGGATTGTTTGGTTAGAAATGTAATTCCAGTTCATTGAAACAAAAATGCGTACATTTTCTAGCCTGACTTGCCAAAGGACTGGAGTTTATATAATCCCTCATTCCCAAGAATTTTAAACATCTCTCTGACTAGGAAGAGAATAAAAAACTTAGAACTGAAGACAAAAGTGTAGAAGTCAACCTTATATATATTGTGTTGACAGGCTGGCAGCCAGCAGACATGTTCTCCCTCATGGTCAGCATGGATGTTCTGAGACACCACAAACAGCTATGATCGTTGCAATGACATGATATGTGTTGGACGCTTCCTGCAAATCTGTATGTGGCCTGACTTTAGTAGTTCTAGAATTTCTCCAGCTTGATCCAGACAACTCCAGAAAGAAAAACAATTTTAAGATTTTTTTATTTTAATCAGGAAGACATTCCTTGTTTATTTGTTTCCAGTCGTTACGCATACACAGAACTCTGTAGCACCTTCTGTGTGTAACATTGCTCTGCAAGTGCCTCCCTCCTTAGTAACTACTTGGGTGCTGTGCAGATTGTCTGTGTTGTAGGTAACTTGTACCAGTAACCTCCAGAGACTGTGAAGGCCTGGTTTCCCTCTTCTCCCCAGCTCCCTCATCCACACTCAGTTCTTAAGGTCTTAGTGCAGTTGGAGGTAGATACCTGGCTCGCTGGGTTTGCTGGATCATCTGATGACAGAGTGAGAAAGAAAGCTTCTGTTTTCTGTTCCTATCACAGTCAGGTGTTACACATTCATTCTCTTGCATGTTTCTCATGTAAGCTATGCCTCTGATTCTTGCCCGCTCTCAGTGGATTCTGCTGTAAAGTCGTGGGCTTACAGGTGTGCTCCTGTCTTAAGGACTTGTAGGCTGGATCACCAGAGTATTGCTTACTTGTTTGTCATCCACTTTATGTCGTGAGCCCCAGTGCATTCACTGCTTCAGCTTCTTCTCCAGTTATGAACAGAAAAGAAGTGCAGCAACAGAGGAATGTTGCTTCAAAATACGTTTCCAAAGAACAGAGCAGTTTCCATAAAGAGTTAAATTAGATAAGATGACGTATTTTAGTATTTTAAGTTTAGCACTTCTCTCAGACCTTAATTAGATCTAATTTAGCTTGGCATTTCCTGACTTTTTTTAGTACAGAATTAGCCTGTTTCTCTCTGTCCTAGGGCAGTCCTGTAATTTTGGCAGTCTTGTTCCAATTATCAAACTCAGTTTCTAAAGATGCAGTTTCAGAATACACACTGCTAATGTTTTTATCTTTTTACTGTATCTTCATGATTCACTGTCATCGTGTTTCTGCTGTGGAGCTGCTTTCTTTTTAAGTGTTCTTACTAAAGATAGAAAAGCTCCTTGGGCTCTTTCATTCTTTTATATCTTAAGTAATAAAGCCAGACCGTTGGTTGGTGGGGGTTTTTTCAGCTGTTTCATATGGCTTGTATTAATTTATCTGAGACTTTATAATTCTAAAATTGTCTTTTGGTGATTGTCTCATCTAACAATGATGAATGCTTTTTTCCCCCCTAAATTTCGATTTTTGTGCTAATTCTTTTAATCTTGCAAAGTTGTATCTTGGAATTTATCTGGCCTGCAGCTGGAACTTTTGCTTTTACATGGTGTATCTGGACATTTGCAGTGTACTTGCTGGATTTTACTAACTTCTCTCCTAGTTTAGAGTGACTTGAACAGTTCTCATTCAGGATTTGTTTTACTGCTGCTTATTGGAAGCTTATCAGGGAGTCATACCTTACATATGACCTAAAAATTCTTCTAAAATGAAGAATTTGAGACTGTGTATTTCCCATCCATCAAATATAGCTATGCAGACCTACCTATGTGCCTGCAGAAAAATGGGTGGGCCTGTTTGTAAATGAAATATTTATAATTTCCTAAACACTTTCTTCGTGGTGATTTTTCTAAATATCAAAAAGGTGTGATGCATCTTGCTCCCACGTAACCCTACAAAGACTAGGGCACTTGTTAAAATGGGTTGCATTCAGTTAAGAGTCATCTTGGGTCTGTAACTTAATTGATAACTGAAGATATATTCTCATGTTTTTAAACTATATTTTTATTTTAATATTTCTTCTCCTCTTGAATTTAGATAACATAATCCATGGATAAAGTGGGAAAGATGTGGAACAATTTCAAATACAGGTGCCAGAATCTCTTTAGTCATGAGGGTGGAAGCCAAAATGAGAATATAGTTGTGAACTCCAGTAATTGCTCATCTGGTAAAGAGAAAGCTATCCAGATAACTGACTTGGCTCAACAACAACCCAGCAGCCCTTTGAGAGAAAACATTGCTTTGCAATTAGGCTTAAGTCCTTCAAAGAATTCAGCAAGGCGGAACCAAAACTGTGTCACAGAAATTCCTCAGATTGTTGAAATAAGCATTGAGAAAGAGAATGATTCGTGTGTCACCACGGGAGCCAGGCTTGCTCGAAGGGACTCTTATTCTCGGCATGCTCCTTGGGGTGGGAAGAAGAAGCATTCCTGCTCTACCAAAACACAGAGCTCCTTGGATACTGAAAAAAGATTTGGTAGAACACGAAGTGGTTTGCAGAGGAGGGAGAGAAGGTATGGGGTGAGCTCAGTCCATGACATGGATGCGGTATCCAGCAGGACAGTAGGCAGCCGTTCTCTGCGACAGCGTCTCCAAGATACTGTTGGGCTGTGTTTTCCCATGAGAACTTACAGCAAACAGTCCAAACCTCTGTTTTCTAACAAAAGAAAGATCCATCTCTCTGAACTAATGCTTGAGAAATGCCCTTTCCCTGCAGGCTCAGATCTGGCTCAGAAGTGGCATCTGATTAAACAACACACGGCGCCCGTGAGCCCTCATTCAACTTTCTTTGACACATTTGATCCTTCCTTGGTTTCCACAGAAGATGAAGAAGACAGGCTCAGAGAGAGACGTAGACTTAGTATTGAAGAAGGGGTTGATCCCCCTCCCAATGCCCAAATACACACTTTCGAAGCTACAGCACAGGTAAATCCATTGTATAAACTGGGACCAAAGTTAGCCCCTGGTATGACTGAGCTGACTGGGGACAAAACCATAACACCTCCAGGGAACTGTGACTCCGAAGAGGACACAACAACGCTCTGCCTGCAGTCGCGCCGGCAGAAGCAGCGTCAGATGTCAGGAGAGAGCCACGGCCATATCAGCAGGCAGGGGGCTTGGAAAGTGCATACTCAGATCGATTACATCCACTGCCTCGTGCCAGACTTGCTCCAGATCACAGGGAACCCGTGTTACTGGGGCGTCATGGACCGCTACGAAGCAGAAGCACTTCTGGAGGGTAAACCCGAAGGCACTTTTTTGCTCAGGGATTCTGCGCAGGAGGACTACCTCTTCTCGGTGAGCTTCCGCCGCTACAACCGCTCGCTGCACGCACGCATTGAGCAGTGGAACCACAACTTCAGCTTTGATGCCCATGACCCCTGTGTGTTTCACTCCTCCACTGTAACAGGGCTCCTGGAACACTACAAAGACCCCAGCTCTTGCATGTTCTTTGAACCGTTGCTTACTGTATCTCTGAACAGGACCTTCCCCTTTAGCCTGCAGTATATCTGCCGGGCAGTAATCTGCAGGTGCACTACGTACGATGGAATTGATGACCTTCCTCTACCCTCCATGTTGCAAGACTTTCTAAAGGAGTATCACTATAAACAAAAAGTCAGGGTGCGATGGCTGGAGCGGGAACCTATAAAAACAAAGTAAATGGAAATCAAAATAAGCTTCTGGAACGTGCTTTTTTTTTTGTGTATTACAGTTTAACTGCAGCAAGCGCACCGACGATGTCTAGCTTTTCTGCAATATTCTATTTAAGCTGTGTTAGTATCCTGTCAGATGCTGCCTGCTGTTAATCAAACTAAGTTGTGATGCCTCTTGGAAACAATAAGCAGACAACAATTCTGCACGTTTTTCATTAAGGCCTAATGAAAATATTTTTGCTAATTTCTAAATATTTTGTTTCCCTTTTATAGCTGTAGTAATTGGATGAAGAAACTATGAGGCATTTCCCANCCAGGGAACTGTGACTCCGAAGAGGACACAACAACGCTCTGCCTGCAGTCGCGCCGGCAGAAGCAGCGTCAGATGTCAGGAGAGAGCCACGGCCATATCAGCAGGCAGGGGGCTTGGAAAGTGCATACTCAGATCGATTACATCCACTGCCTCGTGCCAGACTTGCTCCAGATCACAGGGAACCCGTGTTACTGGGGCGTCATGGACCGCTACGAAGCAGAAGCACTTCTGGAGGGTAAACCCGAAGGCACTTTTTTGCTCAGGGATTCTGCGCAGGAGGACTACCTCTTCTCGGTGAGCTTCCGCCGCTACAACCGCTCGCTGCACGCACGCATTGAGCAGTGGAACCACAACTTCAGCTTTGATGCCCATGACCCCTGTGTGTTTCACTCCTCCACTGTAACAGGGCTCCTGGAACACTACAAAGACCCCAGCTCTTGCATGTTCTTTGAACCGTTGCTTACTGTATCTCTGAACAGGACCTTCCCCTTTAGCCTGCAGTATATCTGCCGGGCAGTAATCTGCAGGTGCACTACGTACGATGGAATTGATGACCTTCCTCTACCCTCCATGTTGCAAGACTTTCTAAAGGAGTATCACTATAAACAAAAAGTCAGGGTGCGATGGCTGGAGCGGGAACCTATAAAAACAAAGTAAATGGAAATCAAAATAAGCTTCTGGAACGTGCTTTTTTTTTTGTGTATTACAGTTTAACTGCAGCAAGCGCACCGACGATGTCTAGCTTTTCTGCAATATTCTATTTAAGCTGTGTTAGTATCCTGTCAGATGCTGCCTGCTGTTAATCAAACTAAGTTGTGATGCCTCTTGGAAACAATAAGCAGACAACAATTCTGCACGTTTTTCATTAAGGCCTAATGAAAATATTTTTGCTAATTTCTAAATATTTTGTTTCCCTTTTATAGCTGTAGTAATTGGATGAAGAAACTATGAGGCATTTCCCATGGGGCATTCATGTAATGCTAATAAAGAAAGGCTTTATCAGAAGAGCATTTTTGCTAATATTTGAAGTATTTTTTTAAAATTCTCTTCTTGAAAACTTTCCTCTACTCAAAGTAGTAATTTAGCTCACAAGCAAGTTTCCAAATACTAGTGAATATTTTCATTTAACGAAGAGCAGTTCATTAGAAGCAGTCCATTAAGAGTTAATGATGCTTTGATGCTAACAGATGAATCATGCTTTTCACAGTGTATAAGGTTTCCTAATCATTAAGACTTGAATATGCCTGCTCAGTACTGTAATTCTGTTATAAACACTTGGAGATTTAAGTGGCATTGTTAGCAAAAGTAATGCTGTCTCAGACAGTTAAAAACACCTTCCAGTGTGAATTGCTGCTCCTGTGGCAGGACACAGAATTAGATTATTGCCATGAAACGTAAGGTTGTGGGTTTTTTCCAAAACAGATTTTGGTGGCCTGACTGCTAGTAACTTTCAATGGAAGGTAATAGTGACAAGAAGAAAATGTTTAATTATTTTAAAGTCGTCTGACATTTTTATGGAGAACATGACAAGTGGTTGAATTATTATGATCAGAGTACAAAATCTGACATATCCAAAACAAATGTCAGGTTTCAAAGGTACTGTTACACTTTATTTGTAAATAACCTTTCCATCTGCGCTTCTAAAAATGTTTTAAAATAATATGCACTGATGATAGTTTCAACAGATTATTTAGAAACGAGATTCTAACTTCTGTTTGCTTATTTAATTGGAGATGGAACTTAAAGTAGTTCTGTCTTAGATATTTTGCACTAAAATTTTGTTGGAATGCCCTGACCCCCGTTTAATGTTTTGTACCAATTCTGAGTGCTCCCTAGTTTCTTTACCAGCTGCTACAGTATGTTATTTCTTACTTCTCTACGGCAGTGACCTGTGCGAGGTAGGAAACATTTTGGCTGCAAGTACAATAAACGTTATTCTTGTATGCTACACTAACCCTTCTATTGATGTATTTTTCTGCTTGCTGTGCCTTGTTCTGGCTTTTTGTGCTAATAAAGTACAGTATGTTCAGTGTTATACTTGTATATCTGCTCTGTTTTTATATATTCACGTAACCTGTAGCAGTTAATTGAATTTTTAATAGGCTTTTCTTAGTATTTAGGATAGGTAATGCACAAGTACTGTGCAGTTGAGTATTAGTTGGTCAGCACACCATATTCCTGGTTTTTGTTACAGCAACTTGACAGTGTACACCATTGAATAATGTTTCTGTAGTCACTGCAAAGTAATGGACTTGTCTGCAGGCATAGAGCATTTTACAGGTTTTTGTAATGCAAAGGATGAACGTTAAGCAAAAAGTGTTCTAAAATATTATTTATCCCCTGTAATGGTTGCTGAAGGTGTTTCAGCTTGTTATATAGGTAACTGCTAAGGTTAATATTTTGATACTCCCCACAGAGCAAGGAATGCTTATTCCAGTAAATTGACAGTACGGCAGTGGCATTTGTTCACTTTTAGGCTATTTTAATAAACAGATGTACACACAAGCTGGCCAAATGTCCTGTTTTTACCAAAGAATACTGTCAATTTATTTTGGGGTATTTTTTTTAGTTAAAAAAAACAAACTCAAGAGTGGAGAGGTGCAATTTTTGTTCTGTCAAATATTTATCCCAAGCTATGATAAACCAAAGTATTTGACAACTTCATCTGAACCTAAGTAATGTATACGTTTATGTTGGTAGAGCCTAAAGCTTTTTACATCAATGGTGTCGTCATTATTCCTGAACTCACAATGCACCTGAAGAGGAATGATTTAAATAATTTTGTAATGACTGGAACAGCACTACATAAAAGCTCGTACTGCGAGGGGTTAATCTGAAGCACCCAGAAAGCACTTTAAAACATGTGTTTATATGCTTGTGGAAAGTTTGTGATCCCTGTTATGCATTCTTTGTAGTAGATTATCTTCTTTCATGTGTTAAAAGACTTCAACTGTTAAAATGGAACTTTGTTTAGAATATGTAAATACTAAGTTTATGTAATTGTGTACAACTGTGCTAATGGTCCCTTTAAGTTCTGAATTGTGTGTGTGTCATTGGATATGCAACTCTTGGTTTAAAATCTGCTCTAAGCATAAAAAGAGGAAAAAGTCACCAGCATGAAATTGCACCTAAGTGTACCTTCACTGTGTCGTTCTCACTGTTCCCTCAGTCAGATCTGAATGCCAGATGAGTTTACTTAAATTCTTGCTTTCAATATTAGTGTCATACAGTCAGCCTGCAACCAAGCTTTGTCCCGGTGTAGGGACCTGTTTCTCGTTTACACCTGTTGCAGTTGCTTGTCATGAACTAGCTGTGACATTGTCAATGTGGTCAGGAATACACATTCATCTAATTTTTTATCATGTGGTGGAATCTTTGGGAAAAAAAAATAAAAGCCCCAAACCCTTATCTCAGAAAGTTTGCTCTTGCATTTGTGTACATAATCTTTATGGAGAGATTTCCTCCCTTAAAACACACAAAAAAGGAATGATCTGTTTCTCTACAACCTTTTTTAAAGCTCTGCTTCACTGAAATACACAGAATAATTTGCTAGTGTGGTTATGCTAAAATGAATCACTTTTTAAATTATGGTGGACTTGAGTGTTGATTACTCCAGTTGCAGTGTATTTCTTAATGAATATATTTTCAGTTCTAAAGGCATTAAAATGCTAGTATGTGGAGAATGCAAATAGTTGATTTCTCGTTTGTGTTCCACATTCTGGTTTTGTTTAGAAAATCTTACACATGTCCTAAAGAGGTGCACAAACCACAGATTTTTTTGAATTTAACAGTAGGATTCAATGTAAAAAGGTACACCTGTATTATTCCAGTCTAATTTGGTTATGTGACAGATGAATTTTTGAGCCTCGGTCTTGTCAAGTGTTCTTTTGAGGTGATTCTCATTTCTGCAGAAAGAGCTATAGAAAGGGCTTACTCCATAAGAGGGTTTTGTGAGGAATCTTATGAAGATATTTTATATCCCTTGGAATTGGAGAAAGGAAAATATACTATATTTTAATATACAGGAGGGTGTATGAGTTTAGGATCTTTTATCAGGTCTATGGTGTTTATCAATTTTAAAGGCATAACTCTTGAGAATTCTCGCAAGGCAAATAGACAGTTGTCCATAATTTACTTGTCAGAATGGAACTTCTGAAGAAAAGTAAGTTACAAATTCATGTTCAGGATTTATGTACTTTTATGTGTGTTTGAAGACTTGCTGCTTACAAAATGATAGTCCCTAACTCAGAAGCATAGAATTGTGGAAGGATGTGTCTGTGTATCTGTAGTGTTGGACAATATGAAGTCAAGCCTTACAGAAGTCACTCAGATCCTTTAGTCCATATTTAACTTCAAGGTTCTGCACTACTTAGAAACAAGCAAAGATTCTGAATGTCTGTGATAAAAAACCTGATTGCTTCAGTGTCCATGTGCAAGCCCAAATATTTGCAGAATGCTTTAAAGCTTGTCTCTGCTGCAGAGTTGCATGTAAGACAGAAGTTGTCATTGTCAGAAGTTGCTGAGTACCAGAGAGATGTATCTGCAGGGATTATGGTTATTTTTTTCAAAGTTATCTTGAAATACAGTATTTAATGGAAAAATATGAGCTGAATCTTAGTAGATTCTTTCTAAAATAGCATTTCTCCATTTCAGACTTTTAGAATTCCTATTTGAAGTTATTGAAAGTGCTTTTTGAGCCTCATTTTCCTAAACTGTTGTGAAGTGAGCACGAATGTGCCCAACCTTAGTCTGCAAGTATCTGGCACATGTATATTTATATGTTAATAAGATGCCTCCAAGCATGTTTACATTCATGGTCTTTCTTGAAGCTACTGAAGTACGCCAATATGGTGAGCATTAAGATATTGGAATTCTAAAAATTCTCTCAGTTTTCTGTCTGTGCATGGCATGCTTTGCAATTAAAAAGACTATTTTATTTGTATCTTCACCTGCACTTATATATTATGAGCAGTTGATGGGTGTGTTTCTTCCTGCTATTGTCACACTTGCCTAAACAGTTGTCTTTGGACTGTGACCAAAAGAGATTTTTCATACTTGCTTATTTTTAAATAGAAATCAAATCAGTTGGCTTTAAAAGTATTAATTCCTATGGAGCATGGTCTAACACTGCTAATTGCTCTCCCTGTTTGCAGTATTAATGTACAGAGAATCATTTAGCTTGACCATGAGTTGTATCTGCTGAATGTAGTTGACTTAAAATGTCTGAATTTTAGGCATTTTTTTAAATTGAAAATGCTCCTGATGAGGGCTTTGAAAAGAAAAAGGTTTGATGTTTTTATGTCAAGATACATAAAGTGAATATTTTGCAATGAGATAAGGATCTCTTAAAGATGCTTTTTAGAAGTTTTCCCCTGTCACTGTGTCTTAAATCAAGACTCTTTAAAAAAGAAAAAAACAAAACCCGAACAATCTCTTGATGACTAAAACCTTACAATCATTTAAAAACTGAAAAGAAATCTGGTGCTTTTACTTAATTTGCTTGCATGTTGCCAGACTGATTTAAGAATAGTTGTTTCAAGAAGCAAATTGAATCTGTTATTTCAATGAAGCATTGCCATTTACTATTTTATAAAATATTCCATTTACAAAAACTGTACCAACAGGATGTTAACCTGATACTGTATTTATTGTTATCAAGGTAACTGTTGTGTGTATGCTTTTCAAGCTGAGTAAGTGTTCACTTTGTAAATTTGCATTAAGGCTACAGCTATTACCAGCGAGGTTCCCTAGGGCCAACACAGTGAATTTATGAGCTGAAGCTCCTGGTGCTTGACCCTTTTTTGTCTTCAGTAGGAAAAAAAAGTGTGTAACTCTGCGCCATACAGCTCGTGTTACAAATTTCCATGTTAAGCACACAGCTACGCTGACAAGCAGAAACATATCTGAACTTGCTTGTCTGGAGTAAAGCAACCTCTCTGACTTCTCAGCAGGAGCTGTAACTTGGTGGCACGTTGGCAAAGAGGAAGCAGAAATAGGTTTTGCTCTTCCCTGAGCAGCTGTTACACTGAACACAGGGTGTGCTTCCTGTGTGATAAGGTATCTGAACTCCTTAGAGCCCTGAGAATTTTAATAGCGTTCGGAAGATACAGAAGCACTTGGCTGCTTTGTCACTTCTTGGTTTCATACTTGTAGTTTTGCAAAAGCTTGAAGAGGTATATTTATTAAAATTGAATCTGCGTAGTCACCAACTGTATAAGCACTGCTTTGTAATATCTTTACAGAGATAGCAAATTCCTACACAATTATATTTCAACTGTTTTGGGAAAATGAATAATGACACTGTGGGCACAAATTAATTCAGATTGCACTATAAACTTTCTTACCAGAAGCCTTCATTCTTACAAAGAACTATGCGATCCCTGCACAGAAACTGTAGCTTTGGTGGTGCGCTCTTTGGTAGATGTCCAAAACAGCAGCATCCAGACGGTCCCTGGACCTTTTCTGACATTCCAGTTGAAGGGGCCTGGCAGGCCCACTGGGCACTCGAGGAGTTGGCTGGCAAGCACGCCATGCCGAGCGTCACCCGATGCCAGCACCTTGTATAACTCTGCTGCTTTAGCTCTCCCCAGCTTAGGTGTTCTTTAACTCGCTGCAGCTTCAGTGTTTCTCCACCCTGCCTAATTCGTCTTTGTTATTTGGTTGCCAAACTGTCTTGCATCTTAATAGAGTAAGAAAATAATGTGATTTATGGCTACCCAACCAGTGTATTAAGTAATAGATGGCTCTGTCTTAATAAACGGGGTATAAACTGCCATATTGTTTTCTTTTTATATTTGTTTGGGAGCAAAAAGTTGGGGGTTTAATGAGTTTATTTTAAGTCCCTGCTGTAAATGCATAGTTTTACAAATATTTAGTTGCACGTGTCAAAAATGATAAGTAGTTAAATCAAAGTAATCAGTAACTCATGTTTGTTAGAGTCCATTTCTGTTTCATCTAAAATACTTGAGTGAAGACACCCACAGACTGATAGTTACTGTCTTGAGAAGTTTTATCGCTCTCTGAAATTCATCAATTAGTTTAGCGAGTTTTCACTTAAATCTCAAGTGCTTTTCTCTCCAGCTGTGGGCTAAGGACATGTTTTTGTGACATAAACGTGTCTTCTAGAGCACAGCCCCCATGAGCACAAACTAAGGAACAGATGTCGATGTCATCCTGTGAACAGGGAGGGTTTCTCCTCTGTGCCTGATGGGAGCTGCTCCGAAAGCAAATTAGTGCAAACCCTGAAGCTAATTATGAAAAGTGAGCAAAATGCTGCTGGTGAGGAGTTGGAGCTGGGCACAGCAACAACCGTGTGACAAGCTGAAGAAGTGTCGTGGGCTGCTCTGTAGAGCTATTTTGGGCTCCTTAATTTGTTAATTATATATTTTCTAGACCACTGCTTCTAAAAATACATTTAGTCTAGGCTCCATTGGAGTATTTATATCTCATCACTGGTGAACTAATAGAAAACTGAAACCCTGAAAACAAACCATGTGGTTTTGGCTGTTTTATATAGAGATTGCCCTTGTATTTTTTAGCTCCATTGGAACATGCAGAAGCCTGCATGTCTTAAACTCACCTGAAATAAATCCGTAATTGATTAAGAAAGGAAAGTTATGGAAATTGATTTTCCTGTTGTAGTGGTGGGTTTGAAATATTAAGCTCTAATTCTGTAAAACTTATGGCAGATATCCTAATATTATATTACGTATTTTATGTGTTTAGCTAAGGAAAATACAGGCACAACAATATTTCAAAAGGGTTTCAAAACACAGGGTGATCTGAAGCTAAAATTCCTAGAATTAGGATCTTCTGCATCACTTTCTAGGGAAGGGAATTTTAGGAGTCTCTTAGAAAGCTGTTGTGTTGTGACTTGGCAGGAATCTAGAATAGAACATGTCAGTATACAGAATAAGTGTAGGAGAGGCCCTGGAAAGAACGTGTCTGGTTTACTAGCACAAGTCGTGTGGAGGAGAGCACGTACCTGCAGGGTTTTTCTTGGGCTTCTAAGTGTCCAGTAAGCATTTATTTGGTTACCTGGGTTGAATGCAAGAGCTCTAAGCACAGCAGAGATTGCTGAAGTGACGTTGCTGCCACCAAACACAGAGGACCTGGACAAATAAATCCGTAAGAAAGGTTTGTGTTGTCACTTCACCTCTGAAGCAGCTGGTGGTGTGAGGAGCATTAGTGTGGTCTCACATCTGAGCTTCCCAACATCCGATAGCTTGGGTGTGTATGACATAATGTTGGCATGACCTGCTGGTGAGACTGTTTTCACTCTCCCACCAGGTGTCCTGAGGTACCTGGGAAGTCAAGGTTGTAAACCTTCAGTAGGGGTTTCATAGCCTCTCCTAAAAAGTTACCAAATGAATAAAAACTGCCATTTATAGGGTTTCTAATCTTCAGAAGAGCATTAGTTGTAGCTCTCATCTGTTACCTTTATGTAGGAATACATAAATTCATCTTGATTTCAAGAGTGGGACAAAGACTTCACAGGATCACAAAGAGCTGCTTGGAATCAGACTTGCTGGACGTGGGGTAAGTGGGACGTGTTGCTGCTCAGGTTTCCCTTTCGTGGAAGAAGAATGATGATACTTGATTCATCTGTGAAACACTGCGCTCTGGTGAGGAGCAGCATGTGTGTGACACTCTCCCTTCAGTGAGCAGTAGACCTGAGGTAGGTGTGTGTGTGTCCCCTCAGCATTTGCACTTGAGTGGTTTTGCTCAGGGGTGACTGACATGACATGTACGATACAGAGGTACGCAGTGGCACGGCACTGAGTGCCCTGTGTGGCCTAACCCAGCCTTTGCCAAGGACAGCTTGGGTTTTCCCACATAAAGTGGTGTTTGCTCCTTAGAAGCGCCCTTGTGGAGACGCTGGCTTTTGCCTCCTTGCTTTTGTCATTTTATTTTTTGTGTCCCATCTGATAAGGCTGATAAACCTGCAAAGCAGTGCACGAGGAGAATTTCCTGGCGTGAGCCGAGGAATTGCTGAGATTGTTATCATTCTGTACTACAGAAGCGCCCTGTTTTATTTATACACTGTTTGTCTTCAGTTTCATTATGTGCCAAGAGGAAAAAAGGCAGACTTTCCCTTCAAGTGGTTGCTTGTATAACCGTTCATGCTCCAGCCAAATACTTCTCTGCCCTAGCAATGCTCATGAGGGTGCTCTCCTTCCCTCCACCCCCAGCCTGGCGCACGTGTTGTGCGCTCGTGGTTGGAGGATGCTTTCATCCTTGTTCTTCTAAATGTCCAGTTGAGCCAGAGCTATCCAGCTTTTCTTTTAAACTGCAGATTTGCTTTCCTGACTTTGTGGGCATGACTTTGCATAAAGGCTGGGGCTTTAAACTGTTCCAGATGTGGTGGAGCCAATGCTGACCATCAGATGAGTGCTGCCAGTGTTTATGCTGTTCAGGAAAAAGCCAGGGGGAAATGTTCTGTAAGGAGGGTTTTAACTCAAGTGTTTGCAAGAAACAGCAACAGCTTTTTTTTTTTTTTTTTGGATGATTTTAGTTTCATCTTGACTCCATACTTCAAGGAGTCTTAATCTATATGCTGGGTCACCTCAACTAGATTTTTGCTTGCTTGTTTGCTTTGTCACGTCAGAGGGTAAAGGAAAATAAGGGCAAAAGTGCTTGTAAATAGTTCCAGCACAAACTTCGAAAGAGCTATTTCCAAGNTGTGACACTCTCCCTTCAGTGAGCAGTAGACCTGAGGTAGGTGTGTGTGTGTCCCCTCAGCATTTGCACTTGAGTGGTTTTGCTCAGGGGTGACTGACATGACATGTACGATACAGAGGTACGCAGTGGCACGGCACTGAGTGCCCTGTGTGGCCTAACCCAGCCTTTGCCAAGGACAGCTTGGGTTTTCCCACATAAAGTGGTGTTTGCTCCTTAGAAGCGCCCTTGTGGAGACGCTGGCTTTTGCCTCCTTGCTTTTGTCATTTTATTTTTTGTGTCCCATCTGATAAGGCTGATAAACCTGCAAAGCAGTGCACGAGGAGAATTTCCTGGCGTGAGCCGAGGAATTGCTGAGATTGTTATCATTCTGTACTACAGAAGCGCCCTGTTTTATTTATACACTGTTTGTCTTCAGTTTCATTATGTGCCAAGAGGAAAAAAGGCAGACTTTCCCTTCAAGTGGTTGCTTGTATAACCGTTCATGCTCCAGCCAAATACTTCTCTGCCCTAGCAATGCTCATGAGGGTGCTCTCCTTCCCTCCACCCCCAGCCTGGCGCACGTGTTGTGCGCTCGTGGTTGGAGGATGCTTTCATCCTTGTTCTTCTAAATGTCCAGTTGAGCCAGAGCTATCCAGCTTTTCTTTTAAACTGCAGATTTGCTTTCCTGACTTTGTGGGCATGACTTTGCATAAAGGCTGGGGCTTTAAACTGTTCCAGATGTGGTGGAGCCAATGCTGACCATCAGATGAGTGCTGCCAGTGTTTATGCTGTTCAGGAAAAAGCCAGGGGGAAATGTTCTGTAAGGAGGGTTTTAACTCAAGTGTTTGCAAGAAACAGCAACAGCTTTTTTTTTTTTTTTTTGGATGATTTTAGTTTCATCTTGACTCCATACTTCAAGGAGTCTTAATCTATATGCTGGGTCACCTCAACTAGATTTTTGCTTGCTTGTTTGCTTTGTCACGTCAGAGGGTAAAGGAAAATAAGGGCAAAAGTGCTTGTAAATAGTTCCAGCACAAACTTCGAAAGAGCTATTTCCAAGACTGGTATCTGTGTCGCTTTAAGACCTCCTTAAATTCTCAGGTGTCTGGTATCTCTGGCTGGAACTTAAGACTGGCACCAGCTCTAGAGATACAGTTGCCCAGAGAAGTTGAGCACTACTTGGCTGCAGCCCGTGGTAGATGCCTCGGAAGTCATTTTCCAGCAGGTCGTCACTTGCTGTGTGCTTTGCAGGCACTGGTGCCCTCCAGAGCTTGCCCTGGGTCCTGCTTTCTGGCAGTTTAGACTTTCTCACAAATGTTCCATTTCTAACCCTTATGCTCCTCCCAGGAGCAGTGTCACCTCGTGAAGCAGCCTAAGATGGTCTGAGGCTCTGAATGTGGCTCAATCTTCCTTTGCTTCTTTGGGGATACCTATTGTAGGTGGAAAGAGACGGGGTTAGGCACAAGAGTTGATCCCCATTTCAGACCAGGCAGAGAATGGATCTAGTGGCCAACCCTGCTTTCCATGTCCTGTGGTTGGAGAGCTTTTACTACCCTCCTTTAGCC
This sequence comes from Ifrita kowaldi, assembly GCA_013398055.1. NCBI lineage: Eukaryota > Metazoa > Chordata > Aves > Passeriformes > Cinclosomatidae > Ifrita > Ifrita kowaldi. The sequence goes on from VZRS01003115.1 coordinate 289,854, forward strand.
ACAAGTGTTGGGTTGAGAGGAGAGAATCTGGCTTGGCTCCTGCCTGAGTAAGCCTACAGACCAAATCCCTCCATCTTAATAGGGCCAGTTCTGGCATCCCCCTTGCCGTGTACAAGGTAAGAGATTGTGCCCATCTGCCTTGGTTAATGGAACAGGGTTCTCCTCAGGCTGCCTTTTGCTGGAGTACAGAGATAATGTCTGCACCCATATCGTGAGCAATTTGCACTCTGAGCAGTGGGCTGCCTTCAGTTTTGTGTAAGGAGAATTTCTGCAGTATAATTGCCCCCTTCAGGTTGTTTCAAAGGGCTCCTCTTGGTTTTCTGCAGACCCTGTATGTCTTACCGTGTCCACTTTAACTTGACTCAGTAATAGGTTATAATTTGTTGTGGTACATCAAGTTTTGCCAAAAATAACTAAGCAATTAACTAGTCAGTAACAATCAAGTAGACACTGATCAACGCTATGCTTCAGACTTGGTCACAGTCTTTTAAATCAGCATCTCCACTCAAAGCTCTATTCGTTGCCCTTAGTCATATGGTCCTCAGTGTTAAATCATGACTTTGCTTTTCTGTTGGGAGATACCCTAATTAACAGCAGCAATGAATGCTTAAGCCAAGTAATTAGATTCTCTCCTTCAAGTTTAGTCATCGCTTCTCTGCAGGGACATGTTCTTCCCTTTCATTCTGGCACACTGCTTGATGTCTGAGCTTCTTAGTGAAAAGTTTGTTTGTGGCCGTCTTTGCTGCTCGAGCACTGTTTTTCTCCTCCATCCTGCAGTGGTTAGAAACCTTATGGATTTAGAAACATTTCCTTTCATTGTCTTTTCATTTTCATCTCCATATGTTATTTTAAAACCTCTTTCCTTAGCGGATATTTAAACTGGATTAGATATCTATGAAGATCAGATCCCTGAGCTCATAGCAACCATTCTACTGGCTGTCGAATTGATGACAAGGGTGAACAATGCATGCCCTTACAGCTGGCCCTCCCTGCACTGCCTCTCTCTTGATAAAATTGCCTTTTGCAACTTGCTTTATTGTTTGATCTGAGTTTTGTTTGTGCTAATTACAGTTTTTCCCAAAACTGCAGATGTACGTGTCTGAATCATCTCGTTTTATCTCGGAGATTGAGGAACCTTTTGGTTTTGTATTTGAACAACAGGAAACTTTTTGGGACCACCTTCCACAATGTAAGTCCAGGTCTCAGCTATTTTATTTAAAGGTTGTAGAACCAAAGAGCTGGTTGTGACACCACCTATAATGGAAGTGAGAGAATGAAAATATTGAATGTGGTTAAAATGCCACCCAGCAAAGCTTGGACTATTCTGGTGAACCGGGTGATGAAAGCAGCTACCTGAAGTGTGGTTGCATCTTTACCAAGGAGTGTGCTGATGTGAGGGCTTCCAGGAATGGTGAGCTTTCAGCAGAACAGTGCCCTGCTCCCCTCTCTCCTAGGGACTGCAAAATACTGCACCTTGTCGTTTATTCAGATTCCAGGGATAGCAGGGTTGTCTACCAAGCAAAGAGTCTGTGGAAATGGATGTTGGTCCTGTAAAAATGATGTTGTGACCTCCTGTGTATTGAATATGTGCCTTACCAGATAAATACTTTTTTTAGTTAATTATCTGAAAAATTTCAAGCTTATTGAAGTTGTGCCTTGAGAGGATATTTCTCTGTGCCAAGCCAATCTCTTTGCATGGATGAGGAAAAGACTGAAAAACTTTAGGCAAATGCCTTCACGTAAAGGTTTTTGAGCTAATCTGTAAGTATGCAAAAGAAGTTTAAAACTTTCTTACATGTTTACGTACAGAATGACCTTCCTAAGCTGTATTTTCATTCTACAGCTTACTTAACTTGTGCACATAAATCTATCATGTCCCCCTCAGAACTTACTGTGCAGTTGTTGTTGGTCAGCATAGACATTAGGTGAAAGTTAGAAGGTGTGCTTGGCATGTGTGTGATGGGTTATAGAATCAGAGGATATGCTGTGTTGGAAGTGACCCGTCGGGATCATCGCGTCCCAACTCCTGATCAGATCAACAGGTATTGGAACCTGGGTTAAAAATGACAGGGCTGGGATTCCTCCTGAGTTGGGTGAGATCCAGACCTGGATCAGCATGTCACCTGTGATTTTCTGTAGGTTAGCTTGTAGATCTAGAAATACAGAATTTGAAGTGGCAGGTTTTAATCATTTGTGTATTGTCTTGATTTAATTGGTTTATTCTACAGTGATTAAATGCTGTAGTTTGAGATGAGAAATTAGTGTGGGATTACAATGGGGACTTAAGGGAAAGCTGTGAGGGGCTGTTTTATTGTGAGAGCTTGAGTAGGTAGACTCAGAAACTCTGGACTGGGTTAGGCAGCACTGCCTGTGTGGGGGGCTGGGAAGCGTTCATGGAATACCTTGTGGAATGCACTCCCCAGCCCTAGCTCCCCACTCAGCCAGCCTGTCAAATTACTGCAGCTTTTGAGCTGCATGTTTGAATGTTGTTTGCACGGAAGCTGCAACATGGGGAAGGTGGCCACAGATAGTGCAGGCTCACCTCTTTCCTCAGAATGTCCCACAGCACGGCCGTGGGGCCACAGCTGCTCCACTGGACCCTCTCTGTAAGGCTATGGTCTTCCAGGAACACAGTTGTGCTTTGTTCCCTGTTGGCATTAGGTCACTGCTCCAAATAAGAGATTTCTTGTTGTGTATTTGTGGAAAGAAAGTTTGAGACTCCTTTATTCCTTGCTTACCACAACTGGCTTGGGATCCAGCGCTGTTTGGTGGCCTGTTATGCTGCCTGTGTACTCACCCTCTGTCGTATTATCTCGTTGTGTGTGGGCTGACTCAGCTCGCTCTCCATCCTCAGCAACCAGCTGGGATAGCACACCAGCATTCCCTGTTGCTCCCAGGTCTTCCATGTGCATTTACAGTCAAACTTCTTTAGGATGAGACACGTGGTCATCCTGGAGCGTGTTTGCCAAAAGCAAGTCCTAACATGGCCATGGCAAAGGCCTCATGCACGACTCATGCTGCGGCAATATTGAGATGGCCAAAGGTTCAGCCTGCTGACTTCCAGCAAGGCAAACCAGCTGTGGGAACATCACAGGTAACTGTCCATTGTACAAATGTCCCCCTCAGGACACACCCCAAAGAGTTTTGATCACAATCCCAGCAACTGCTTGTGCAACAGAAAGGCTCTTCAACTTCTCAGAGACGATTAAGATGGGCTGTGCAAACACAGAGCATGGTGATTCACCTACACATGTTGTCACTTGAACCGGGTCCTGTGTGTCTCTGTGCCTCGTGTGTACAATTGTGACTAAAAATGTAGATGTATTTAAAAACTAACTTGAATTTTTTGTTGTTTGAAGCTGGCGTGGAGACAAGCTGTAAGTAATTCACTGCCTTTTCTTCCCTATTGTGGTTGTTGAAATTTAAACAGACTAGACCTGCTGTTCTGGTGATGATGCTTGGTCATTGGGATTTCTGGGTGGTTTTGGATTTGTTTTGATTTTTTGTTTGTTTGTTTTTAAATCTATTTAGTTAAGATTTATGTAGCATTTACTTTGCCTGAAACTGTTAAATGGCTACATAGGAGAAAACCTGCAGAAACTGTTCTTTTAATATTATAAATTAGTATACATTATGGCATTAGCATTTTACACTGCAAACTGGGACATACCCACGTTCCCATTCATAATTCTGGGATGGAATCTCCTATTCATAAATCCAGTTTATTATGTGAAACAGTAATGTCCCTTAATGGCAACACCTGAAGGGTCTATCATGTGTGAAGAGACACATTAAAATTAGTGAGAGTACTGTAGTGCCGTGAGCTATAGAACATAAAGAAAAGTCTATTAACCAAACAATTCTTCTGTTGTCAGAGCTAGAGATAATGGTCAGAATATGCATCATATTTACATTAAGTTTTGTTTGTGATAATGAAGTCAGACTGATCTAACATTTGTTACTTCTCAGTACAAAAAGCCCCAAGAGTGTGTTTTTCAAATTTGAGAGTTTTTTTTAAAAAAATTTAAAATTAAAGCAATCTGCATGCTTTGTAGACTTTTGAAGTCACTCCTGAAGCCAGAGAGGCATGGAAACGCTGATTTCATCACATAAAAATTATATTCATCTCCAGGCTTGATACCTTAAAGAGCAAAATCTGGCTGATGAAACTAAAAGATACTCTTAGAGACTGGCTAAATGCTTTGAAGCAGAGGAGAAAATATTCTGTTAAGTGTGGAGATAAACAGAGATGTAGTGCTGGTGTAGGATTGCCATTGGCCCTTTTATGGTGGCTACATGAGCTAAACGCTGTCAACAGCTTTCTTCTGTTTTTCTGAATTCAGAGATAACTCAAACCCACAAACACCCCAGCTTCTCTGAGAAACTTTAACAGGTGCTGGGGACTGCTGAATGGGTGCAGATTATATTGCTCCAGCAAAGTCAGTCTGTTACCACGATGTTCAGAGGCTCTGGGGAACTTGCCTCCCTTGGTGCCTTGGAACAGCCTTTTTCAAAGCTTCAAGTTTCCTTTGATTGTTGGCTGTGTGATTCTAGCAAGGTAAAATCCAGACAAATTTGATGGGGGAAATAGGCCCAGCTTGTCCTTAGCCAGCTTTTTGGGCTGGTAGGAAATGTTGCAAGCCCTCCAAAGAGATCATTTTGCTATCAGAGGAAACTGGAAATCACCATATACACACAACTGTTATTTCAGGCTCTTCCTCCCTGCCTTACCTCAGTTTAACTGACTGTTTGGAACTGCTAAACCCCAAAATGCTGGGGCAGTTACCCACTAGACAAGGAGCACTGCAGCTTAGCCGGCCCAAGGACATCAGATGCAATTGTTCCTCGCTCTTAATCCTCTCCCTTGATACCTTCTCTGAAATGACAGTTCCAGCTGATCCACAGAATAGGTCCAGGACAGGTTCTTCTCTGTGGTGTGCCTGCTGTAAGCCTCTGCGTGATCATCCTGCCATGAGGGTCTCATGCCAGCCCCATCCAAGGAGCTCCCAGATGCATGTTGGGAAACAAGTCAAGCACAACACTTTGCTTCACTGCTCTCAATGTCATGGGAGCCTTGTGCTACAGTTGCTGCCAAAGGTTCTCTCGGCTTGATTTAGGAGTTTATTTCAACAGTTGTTCTCCTCAAATTTTTTGCTGCTTTCCAACTTTTGTGCATTTATTTTATTCTTTAGAAAATTGTTATTTTACCAGTGAGTTTTGTTCCCCCTTTAAATTAGAAAGGAGGAGATAGATGACATCAGGGCTTGCTAAATGGACATTTAGCATGGGTATGACCACATCACAGGTCCAAAGCCTGCCCTGACAGTGAAAGACTTAAAGCTGCATCTATAGCACATACGATTCATGGCTGATGAATCTTATAGTACAGACTTTTAATATTGGAACCTAAATTTGTCAAAACCCATCATTTCCCTTTCAGTTGAACATGTGCAGCTGTTGCAAACACTGCTGCATGCTGGTACCAAAAAATACCACATTTTTCCTCTACAGTTTGAACGGGAAATAATTGCGGTTTCTCAGACCCCACTTTGAAGCAGTGGGTTTTTATAGCTGGCTGACTTTAATAACTGTAATTGTACATGCAGTCTTGCTCCAGCTGTGCACCGGGCACCATGAGTCACGTCCAAACCCATCCCTTAGGTTCAAACCGCTCTTACAGTGATGATTCTGAAATGCTCCTGAGTATCTTCTGCTCCGTTATTGGGAAGTCCCCTTCTGGACAGGCAGCTATGTTGTGGCCATTTTAGGTGGTTTTCCTGGAGTTTGCACAGGCATATCCTACACTGCAGGCTCCCAAGTCAGAGCTGGGAGCAGAGGAGCAGGCTGTCCCTAAGGAGCAGCGACCAGGCCAGGGATGGGCACATGTGGTGATCTCATCCCAGAGCATAGCAGATAAAAGTGTGTGGGCCACTGTGCGAGTCACCAGTGTCACCCTGGACCCTCTCCTGAGGGCTGCTCCTCACCCCCTTGTGCCTCTTTGCTCTGCGTCCTGTTGCTGTCACCTCAGCATTTTTCCTAGTAGGTTAATTTGCTATAAACATCAACCAAGAAATCCAGGAATTTGTCCACTTTGTCAGAAGAAGCCGCAGTGTAAATGTTCTTGTATTACATTGTTATAAATCATACCAGGCTCTATAAATTCCTTTCCATCTGCAAAACTCAGATCAGTTTATTAAATAGCTCAGTATTGCCTGTTGTGGCTGTAAAAAATAAAGAAACTGAGGCAGAAAAGTGACACTCACTTCATCTTGCGAAGTGGCTAGTAAAAAAGCTGTGGGTAAGGAGTTTATTCACTTCCAGCTCTTTTCCCAGCAGCTTTTGCCATGCTGTAAATAAAGTTCAAATACTTAAATATTTTTAAAATTCCTTTAAAATAATTATAATAAGTGGCTTCCTATTTCATACGTTTCCTGCCCACATAGCATATTTACATATTGCATGTAGCTGGAAGGTATAATTAGAGATCCCTGTTCAGGCACCTGACTCATAGCACCTTTAGCTTGCCACCATAAATAGGCATGTTCAGCTGAGACTGCTCGTGACGTGATGCCTCAGCCTGTGCATCAAAGGCGCCCTCTGCTACTGATCTCTAAGGTAGACTTCAAAATCAGACTTCTTTTCCACAGCAAAAGGCTGTTTGACTGATTCCCAGCAGATGTTTGCACAGGCTTTGGCCCTGAGCCTGGCCCTCAGCCTATTGCTGGTCCCATCAGGTGGGGTGAAGATTGCCTTCAAGTCGAAGCAGCCATGAGACATCCTCTAAGTGAAGTGTGCTGAGAGCCAGGGGATCTGTCTGTGTCAGCTTTGCTGGAGGCCAACTGCTCCTGCTCTGTTCGGGGAGGTGCTTGGTGGCAAAGCACTAGGTCTGTGCAAACCACGTGGCCATATGGAGAAATCGGGCACTTGGGTCTGATTTCCTTATACGCTGGGCATGCAGGAGGTGGGGAGAGAGCTGTTTGAAGGTATCTCAAGGAGCTGGGTCTGCAAATACACTCTGTAGTGCTACTACTGCCTGTAGCATGTATTTGAACTTGCAAATACAGGACTTTTTCCAAGAAATGTCAAATCTCCCTTGCCTAAGGTGGGAACATGGCCGAGGTGCTGTGTGGGTTATCTGATGCTTTGGGAGGTCCTTGACTGTATGTGTGTGAATTGTACCAACTGAGTAGGATGGTTTTCCAGCAGAATCAGACTTGGGCAAATCCACTGTGCAGCCCTGAGCAGTATCTGGAGTACGACTTTCCAAAATGTTTGTAATACCCTTAGCAGTAACAGGGTATATATACTATAGCATCTATGTACTCTGGATTTCCAGTTTCCTGGTAGGCCTGAGTGGACTTACTGCATAGTGGTTCCAGCCACTGCTGGACACACTGTGAAGTCCTGGGAAAACATGGAACAATAGCTCTGAGTGGAAAAAATATATACTCAGCATTCTCTAGGAAAAATTATAGCTGGTCTGTAAGTGTACCCCCGTGTCTGCATTGGTTAAAAAGTCAGTCCCATACACTTTCCTGGGTGGTGTGAAGCTGTATAGTTCATCAGATCTGATCCAGTCTGTAGAGAAATGTTTACTGTGGACTCTCAAGAGATTATCAGCAGTCCTGGAAGGTTGTTGAACTTGATCTGCCTGGATTGACAGAATGAATCCACGTAGGATGCAGAGCAGGATGTGGTTTCTCAAACAGAATAGCGACATTCTTGAAGGAAGATACAGGCAAAGGGAATCTTAATTTTAGTTATTGAACACAGAAACATTTATCTACTTATGCAACTCTTAGAAGGGAAGAAGAACATGGCCATTCTGTGCAGTCCTTTGTGGAAGTGCAATAGCTCAAATTGTCTTTCAAACAGCCAAGTGGCACCAAGTGTCACCTGGAAAAATTATGTACTGGGGACACTTTACACTCATAAATGGCCTGCCCTTGTGTCATGGTCTCCAAAGCTACACATGGAAATCAAGGGACTTCTGTAATATTAGAATGGGTCTCAAATGATGGGTTTTTGCAGATTAGCAATCTATCCAATGAATGATATCATAAAATTTTGTCTAGCAAAAACTGCTGCCAACATTTAAAAATATCTACCAAATCCTCTTCCCGTTAAAAGAGTCTTGTTAAAATTGTCTGTTCCAAACAGAACAATATTTTACTGTTCTTGGTTATGTGGTTTTCCTCCTCAGATTTCTGTGAAAGCATGTGTTTCACAAGGCATATCAAAGTTGTCTCGTGGGCAAAAACATGTAAACATCAAGCATGTCATTTTCTTGAAATCCCCTGTAAAATGGCTACCCACACTGCCTTAACCATTCAGAGGCATAAGAGGAAGAAAGGATTTTGCAGGCACTCCAAGCCTGGGCCTGTGGGAGAGCTGCGATGAGCCTGTGGCTCTGCAGTCTCCCATCAAGAAGTCACCCAAATGCGCATTTTACGTTGCAGTTTCCTCATTTGGGAGGCAATTACTGTGTAAAGGATCCGGGTTCTGCTAATGAAAAATGTATCACAAGGTCCATGTGTGGCTGGGTTGGGTCCACAGCTCCAGCCATACCTGCTGTTGTGATATATAATGCCAGTTCATACTGCTGGGAAGAGTTTCCTGCAGCACTGCAGGTGGGAATTTTCTCTCTTGCACTGGCTCCACATTGAGCTCTTTCTTCTTAATGCAGCCAGTGCACTTAAGGAGGACAAGCTCACTTCTTCCTTGCCTGGTTGTTCAGGGTGAATCATTAACCAAACACTTGAGTGACAAACCAAAATTGTTTGTTGAGTGCCTTCTGCAGCCTGCATGGACACTTTGCCTTCTGCAGGGGGTATGGTTTCCTTCTCCCCCGGAATGAAAGCACCACAGACCCCCTCTGCTTGCCACTGTGCTTTAACCAGACCTGAAGTATGTATATAATAATACATAGATCTATATCTATCTACATATATGTATATGTACTGAAGTATATAATCTATATATATACATATATAACTTCTATATATATGTTTTTAAGTTCTGTGTTGCTGCTGCTTTATGGGTGAGGAAAGGGGATGGCGTACATATTGTGAAGAAAGGAGTTAACTTTTCCTTGTACTCTTCCTTTGTAGCCTGTCGAGCCTTTTGGTGAGAGGAATTATAATCCTTTTCCTAGCAGCACTTCATGAACTGAAATCATTCTCTAGGACGATGATGACGTGCCAGTTCTCGGTTTATGGAAATGAGTCCTGAGATCCCACACATGGATACACAAAAGGACTGCATAGTGTGCTGAAGATCAGGGAGAAGATACGCTTATGTGAAAGGTGGGACTATTTCTTCTAATGGCTGCTTCGAGTGTTTCCTCCATAGATCTTTTTCCTTGTCTTGAAACTGTTTTCTTGGTGTCCTGGGCTGTAAATCCCTGAAGGAATAGCATGGTCTAGGTGGAGGCTGGTTGACTTTGTCCTTTCTCCATGAGCCAAGACTGAAGAATTACTGAAATGCTGCAGCTATCAATCGGGTGAATGCTTTCATTGTAAATCTGTAAATCCTCTTAACCCCTATTTGTAAGAGATGAGTGGGAGGCTGCAGCCCACCTACTCAAGTTACTCTCATTCATGCCAGAGATATAACAGCAAATACTGATTTCTCCCTTTTTAATGCAAGAGCATTTATCTGCCAGTGTTGAAACTGCATTTCCATGACATAAGAAGAGTTGTCTAGATAATTAACTAATACAGTTAAAACACATCAGTTTGAGCAGCTGTTCTTGTCTGTGCTTTTAACGTGATTGGCCTTGGTTTTGCAGTAAAGTCAGTGAGATGGCACCTGAATGCAAGGGTTTGGGTTTGTGAAGCTTTGCAGAATGATGGCCTATATTTATATTTCTTTCAGAAACTCTCCATATACTGCACACAAACCTCATTTAGAGAGTTTTACTGAGATAGCACATTCAAGCCTTCATTATTAGGGGATGTCTGCAATGCCATTGTCTGCTTGACATTAATTCTTCCAGCTGTGCATCTATGTATTGTAATTGCCCTGATTTATTTGGTCACAGTTTGTTTTCTGCAGTGTCCTCGTGCCTGCTCAGCACTCGTGATGCTGACGTTGAACCTGGGCTGTGTGGCAGATGGGGCTGTCCTGTATCAGAAAAACACGGGAATATATGGAGGTGTCAGATGGAACGCTGGTCTCTCCACTCACCCTTGGCTCTGTAATTTCGTCATCCAGACATAGAGGACCTGTGCAGCTATAACTGGCCAAGGTAGTGGGTGAGCACAAGCTGCAGCTCAGCAGGAGATAAGGGACCTCTTGTCCACAGCAGAAACGGCAAGTAACTGCAATTCTCAGAAGTCTTTACTGCGCCCTTAACTGCAGTATTTCCCTGCTCTGTATTCTGGCCAAAGTTAGGTAGGTTTTAATAGGGATAGACACATTTCTACCACAAAGGTCACCTCTCTGCCAAATTTCAAAATTTCCCTTCTGAAGCTAGAGATCCTCATATAAAAGGTTGCCTGAATTTATTTAACATGTGCCAAGCAGTATCTTTTTCCTTTAATAATATTACTGGAAATGGCTGAACTGTTTTGACTAAAGCAGATGCTGAACTGTTCAGAATGAAATTCTCAGTGCTAAAATTTGGCAAAGTAGAGTAACATGCCATTTTGTTGATACTGGGGAAGGCTGAGCACCATGGCAGCAGGGAGGGGAGGGAGGTGGCACTGCTGGTCGGCAAACCAAGGAAACCAACAAGTGCTGCTTTTAGGAAACTGCCAGCTTGAAGCCAGTGAGGAACATCCTTGGGCTCCTGCACTCTGTGTTTTTATGTTCACCTTAAATAAGGAACACAGAAACCCAGAGGCACCAGTGCTACTTCCAGCTACCTTGAACTGCTTAAATATGTAGTTTAAATCACCCAGGCTCCTTTCTCCCCACCTGTATCGCTCCTGGTCCTCAGGCTGGATCTATATATGGAATCTATAGTTACGTATTGGAGTTTGGCCTGAAGTAATTTGTGTTGCCGACTTGGTACTCTTTTCCCACCTTGGAAATCCCATCTGCAGAACCCCTCTGTGCCAGACAAGGGAGTCCCCCATAGATGTTTCACCATATAGCTGTATCTTTTAGGTTAAAGCCTTACAGGGCTACGATGTGAATGAGGACAAGGCTCCGTTCTTCTTCTTTGCTCTCTGCTCTGTCTCCTTTCTCTGTATTTTAGGACCCAAGTAACAGGGACATAAACCTCCTGTTCTGGTTCCTAGTTGTGTCACCGAAACTGTAGGAAAAACAAAAAACCCTCCAACAACATTTTTAATGTTAGAGAGTCAAGGCACTACTTTATTCTCTGGCCAAGATGTTGTTCTGGCCAGGATGGATCACAGAAATCATCTCATCCACACATAGCCCGGGTGTGCAGAGAGAATCATTCCGTGACCCATGACCTTTACTAGATTTTTCAGATCTTTTATACAGTCAAAACTCATAGAAACGAATTGGGTTCTTTGGTCTCAAGTTGTGTAGTTCTTAGTATTTGGTCTCCTATTGGATCTGGATTTCTTCGCTTCTGATGTTAATTAGATCTTCATTCCTTGATTTTCTTATCAGTCTTTTTCCGGAGGAGATGTCCCCAACTCTGCCAGAGGCAGAGTCTGGGGTGGATGTTCGTAGATGGCCGCTGATGTTCTGTTGATGTTCCGTCGATGGCCTTATCTTGTTGGGGCTAATCCCAGTCTGTTGAAATGCTAAGTCCATCAGGCCTCACCTAGAGAAACAATGCCCTGGAAAGAAGCTTCAGTTCCCTTCCCCTGGGGCAAAGATGAACAAACCTCGCTAAAGTCGTATATAAAAAATTTTTAAACTGGTATGTTTTCCAACAGTTGCATATGATGCTTTATTACATAAATGGGCTGGGAAAAGCTCTGGCACCCCTTAGCAAGTTTGCTTTGTCACAGACAATACTGTTATTTTGGGGCTAGACATGAAGCTCCTGTCTCTGGAATTGAAAATGAACATAGGAATGCCTGAACAAACAAACCCGGTACACTCTTAAAAAATTGTGTGCCCATTGACCTCAGCACCCCAAGATGGATTACCATGCTCTTTCCAAATTCTTGCTGTACAAGTCCTTTCCATGCCCTCACTTGCTACTCAGACTTTTTTTTTTTTTCTTTTAAATGATACTCGTACCAGAGCATGGGCCCAGCACTTCTATGAGCTACAGAGCTGTGAATATCTCTTTTTATGGATACAATGTGTGCGTGCTGTGGCTTTGGGCACAGGGTACGTCAGTGTTAGTGCGAGGCTAATAATAGCCTCTAAAGATAATTTGAGAAGTTGCTTACCTTTCCCCAGGGAACAGGACATGTCTTTGTATTTCCACCTTCACATACACAACCCACTTGTGGGCTTGACTGCATAACAAATACAGTGTGAGAGTCATCCTTGCTTATGTGGATTTTTCCCCCCCTCTCCTTTATGTTTTGTTTTGCCCTCTCGTTTGCTTTCTGCCTGTTTTCTCTGAAGCTAGTGATTTCTTGGCAGGTTATTGTTCATAACCAAAGAAAGGTAATGGGCAAGCAGCAGCTGCTGTCTTAGGTAGCCCAAGCTGACCTTGCCACTGCTTTGGCAGGAGAAAGAAGCTGTTTCAGAAGAGCGCAGCTGTCCTGGGCTTTGTGCACTCAAGGGCTGCTCAGAGCAGCCCCTTGACCCCATGCTGGCTCTGTGACCTCTACCACTCTGACTGATAACAGTGATGGCAGTTTGTGTTGAGGCTTTGTTCTCTGCTCCACAGAAACATTAAACTGCACAGTGACTAAGTGCCTTTTCAAAGGCTACATAATGAATCAATGAATGAACAACAACCCCCAGCAGCTCCAGGCCCCCTTCTCTCTGCAGAACAATGCCTTTCTCCCTGTATGAAGATGTGCACGTAGGATAGGTTGCATACAGAATTATATATTTCAAAAGAAATTTGAATATTAATATTTATATTGTAGTGATGCCACTGTCCTCTAGGCTCTGTAAATAGCAGCACCACAACAATGCGAATTATTCCTTTTATGCAAAACCCTGGCCAGTGAAATAGCTTGTCAATACAAAATAAAATTGCTGCACAAAAGTTTGACAGCTACATTCATTATATATGTCAATCAAAGGATCCTAAAAGCTTTATTGTCCCTGTACAGAGCCTGAACAATCTGCTAGCCCAATATGCTGCAAAGCTATTTTCTCTCTACTCCTTTCATTTAAAAAATAGCCACCAATAACTTTTGACAAACAGTCTCAGAAAACTGCATGAGCAGCAAGGAAATCTTAGATTTTCTTGGGTATCTGTGGGCTGGAGCCTTCCACTCCCTGGGCTCTGTCACATGTGACGGTAGATGAGATCTGGTCAGAAATACAGAGCCCTAAAATTACTCTACAAAACCCAGGCGGGCTGGGGTCATGGGGAGGGCATGGGGAGTTAGGGAAGAAAACTTATGCTGAATATAAACTACTTAAATATTTTTTGGTTAAGGCGTTTCGTTGCTTTGCCAGGTATGGGACATTCAAGCTCCTCTGTCCCAGGTCTCCCCGAGGTTAGGCTGGGCCTGTTTTGATGAGCTCTTGCTCTCCACAGACCACCCTACAGCTCGGGAGCGTGAGGTGTGTGTATTTCGGTTGGATTCCCTTTTCCCATCGCGCTCGGTCCCGCCGAAGCCCAGCTGTCATCTATGGCTCGAGGCGTTGTACCGGGAGCGGAGCCGTGTCCGTGAGGCGGGTCCGGCCGCCGGCGTTCCCTCACGGGCGGTGNGCAGCCAGCGCCGGCGGGCCCCGCTCCCCCCGGCTCCCTCACACAGGCTGCCGAGCCCTTCCCCTGGAGGGACGGGACCCCGCACCTTCGCTCGGCCCCGGTGAGGCCACATCTGGAGTGCTGTGTCCGGTTCTGGGCTCCTCAGGACAAGAGAGACATGGAGCCCCTGGAGAGGGGCCTGCTTAGAGTAACAAAGATGGTTAAGGAGAATCTCATGTATGAGGAAAGGCTGAGGGTGCTGGGCCTGGTCAGCCTTGAGAAGAGATGACAGAGAGGGAATCTCATCAAAGTCTATCAGTATCTGAAGGGAGAGTGCCAACGGGATGGAGCCAGGCTCTGCTTGGTGTTGCCCAACAATCGTACAAAAGGCAGCAGGCAGAAACTGATGTACATGAGTAAGAACTTTGCTGTGTGGATGACCAAGCACTGGAACAGATTGCCTAGAGAAGTTGTGGAGTCTCCCTCTTTGGAGGTATTCAGAAGGTATCTGGACACAATCCTCAATAACCTGCTTTGGGGCACCCTTGCTTGACTGGGAACTAGGTGACCTCCAGTGGTCCCTTTCCAATCTTAACCATTCTGTGAAAGTGTGACATTGTAATCTTGTGCCATGACAGACCAGACTAAATCTGATTTATGAGGGTGTCATAACTTTACCATCTTTGTTCTGGGCTGGAACTTAGATTAAGTTTCACAGTTCAAAATATTTTGGAGGGTGGTTGTTTCCTCTAAGCGCTCAGCTTGGTTCTTAGTGTGTGCTGGTGTGTGGCTTTGCTCTCAGACCCTGGTCGTGGGCACCGCAGCTTCAGCAGTACCTCAGGAGGTTAATTCCTGCATGCATACCTGCCTGTGCCTTTCTGACAGCTGCTTTTGGGATGAGATGCTGCTCTTGGCCTGTGCTAAAGGGGGCTGACCTAAACGTGTGCAGAATAGCCTTGCTCTTGTGTTTGGGAGCAAACCATAGGGATGTTCTCTGAGGATGCATGCAGAAGAGATATTGCAACAGGACTGCTGATCATGACAACTAGTGTTTCTACTAAAAAAGCCTGGTGAAGGAATCGGAAAAATGGAAACTTTTAAAGAATTGAGGTGTTAATTCATGTGCTGAGAAAGCTGTACTGCCCACTCACCATCCCAAAAACTGTGTGACATTTCCCTGAGGTGTACTGCTTGCTGCTGCATCATGGGTATGTGTTTGATCACAGGCAAAATTAAACATGCTTTTGTAATCAGTTGACTCCACAAGTAATTTCAAGATTCATGGGAGTAAAAAGACGTAGACTGACACTTCTCACAGTGTTGAAGTTTACATGGTGTGGTGTGTTCTCTCCCCATGCAGCATTGCCCTCCTGTATAGAGCCCTTTTATTAATGTTTTAAATAATTACCACTGTTGTGGCAATGGCATAGAAGTCTTTTCAGTGCAATTTGTGGTGAGCACCAAATATTGTGCAACAGAAAGTCTGTTGTCTGTGGTAACAACTACCTTTCAACTGACATCTACCTTTGATTTCAGGTTTGCAACATAGGACTCAGCTGAACATAGTTAGGTGATGCTGACAGGATGCAAAAGGCTTTCTGTAAGGTGAGTGGGCTGTGCTTTTCTCACTAGTCCACCTCTGGCCAAGGACATACTTTGTAGTGTGTGGGTGCAATGATAAGGACACTGCAAACACTTTTGCTCTGGTGGTAGGGCTAGGAGCCCCAGTCATTATGCTTGGTGCTGTACATGGAAAAAAAGCCTACACAAGTCTGAAGCTTCTGCTGTGAGCATCACTGCTTCATCTTGTTATTCTGGCCCTAAAGGAAACCCTGCTGAAGGAATGCGGTACGCAGCCCCTCTGTTTCTGTGAACAGGAGGTAGTGGTGGCTTCCCAGGGGGAATAAACCTGTCTTTGGTGCTTGCCTGTCTCACTTCTCTGCCTTGTGGGAAAATGTTGTGACTCCCTCTGGGTGATTGCTCAAGCTTCTGCACCCTCAGACTTCATCTGTAAACTTTTAGCAGAAATTATGCACTGATGCTGGGATGGCGTTTGCCAGCTAGGAACTGTTTTCCAGTGTCACTCACTTGTAGTTGGCATGTGGAACTGCTGTGGTATTTTCTCCATGTTTAATGTGACCTAATTGTGTACTTCCACTGTCTGGGAGGATCAGCTCTTCTGGTGTGACAGTTGCCATAAAATCAGCGGTGCATCTCTGGCATTTGCAGCTGGGTGCAAGGCACAAGTTCCTTGATTTTGCTGCATCAGCCCAGCGAAACATTACGGGGCTGTGTGTGCAGCCAGCTGCCTTTTGTTACGCCTGGTAACCGCTTGGCAATATTAAAAAAAATGTAACCTCCAGCTGTTTAATTTGCTCTAGGGAAATAAAAACGCTTCCTAATAATCTTCGTATGTACTTGGCACATTTGGTTTGAAGGCAGATGGATTGATTTACGAGATAAATGACGAAGCAAGAGAAGAAAAAGTGTGCCAGTGGCTGTACCGTTAGAGAGGAAGGCATTTCTGATATGTGGGTCTCACGATTAACCTTTCTAGGTGGTTTTTTTTTTTTTTTACAAGCCAGCTTTTTGGACTTTCTGCCCACCAGCTTGCTCAGCCAACTAATTCCCTCAGTGCCCATTGTCACCTCTTGCTATGACGTACAGGTAGAGGAAGGTGCAGAGCTGTAACGAAGGAGAGGGGCTGAGGTGGCCGCCTTGGCAATCAGCCCTTCCTTCTCAGTTGTGCCTTCCTTGCCCACTCCAAACTTGTGCAGGAGCCTCCCCATTGCAGCACTGACCCCCTCCTTGTGGCCAGACCAGTAAATCCCTGTGTCCTGTTGGATGGGCTGGGAAATGGTCCTTCCTGAGCCCCTGCTGCTTGAGGCACTGGCACCGAGCAGAGCTAAGTTCTCCAAGCAGGCTGGTGCTGAGGCTGTGCCCTCCCTGCCAGGACCACGCACCCCTCTGCCCTGGCAGGCAGCTGGCAAGTTGTGAAATATGGTTCAGCACTTTTTTTAAATATTAAATTGTGCAGCTGTCCTGGAAAGGATTAGAAATCAGTTCTGGAAAAGACTACAGTAGTTTTTAGTGAAGAATTCTGCTGTGTCCTTAATTATTTATAAGCATCAGGATATAAGGACACCATGTTAACCCTTCAGCAGCGAGAAAGATTACAAATAATCTAATAAATGACATATGCAAATTTACAGATTGAGTAGGTTTAGTTGCAAGTTCTGAGACTTAGAAGAGAGGAAATATCAGAAATAAGGTTTCTCCTTATTATTTTGTACGTCAGACAGCTTGTTTGGTGAGGCAACTGGATTACATGAACATTGTATGTCCCTTTCAACTGAAAGACACCATTCTAAGTTTCTGATGGCACAGGCCTCTCCCAAGGGGTCACAGATTTGCTTACCACCCCTGCCCTGGTTGCTCTCACCACCTTTCACTGTAGTGGATTTTGCTCAGGGGATGAATCAGGGGCAGGTTCATGCCCACGAGGCTCCTGCTGCATGGCCTCAGGGCCAGGCAAGGCTGCAGGAGCACTGGGGGGGGGTTCCTGGTTTTGGCAGCTGAATGGTGTCAGGAAAAGCAGCTTCCCTCCCTGCCACATGTTTCCAGGGGGCTGCTGAATAACTCAGGGAAGCCAAAGCAAGGCTCCTTTTTGGACTCAGAAACCTCTGTGCTAGAAGAACCTGTCCCTGCCCAGAGGGGAATCCGAAGAGGCTTGCAGGAAATGTCATTTGCCAGGTCCTCAGGGAAATGAGCATTGTGTCACTACTTTGTGGCTGGAGATGTTGTCAGACCACTGGCATGCATTGTCCCCAGGGGCATGTTTGCTCGGGGCATGGGGCACTGAATCACTGACGCATTCTTGGAACTGTTCTGCTCCTCCACAACTTCATCTGCCGCGTTGCAGAAAAACTTAGAAGCTACAAGAGATCTTTGAAGTCCCGTTGTGCCCTGCATCTTATAAAAAAAGGTCTAATCTCCGTTGCAAACTAACTAAATCTAAACAAGCTGCTGTTATACTGTATCAAAGGATACTTAGAGATGTTCTGTCAGTCTCAATCTGGACTATGGAGTGCCAGCATACAGAATTTATCATTGTTCATTTTAACAGGTATCCAGATATTGATGATGCCCGTGGTTTGACCTGGCAGCCTTGCAGTGCTCAAGTCACTGCTTCTGCCTTAGCAAATGCTGGTTTAGAGCATTTCTGAGATGTTCTACTGCAGTGATAAGAGAACACTGGAAGTCACAGCTGGAGAGAGGGAGATCCTAGAGGGACATCACCCCTGAAGGACAGTGATCTCTTCTTTTCACCAGCTGCCAGCGTTGCTGATCCTTGTGGGCTGGGCAGGGCAATGCTGCCTTCTTCATGCAAATCAGAAGAGCAAGGAAAGCTAATTGCCAGGTGAGGTTGTTCAGTATTTCATTCCCAACTGAGCTGGTATCAGCTCCAAACTTAGAGTGATAGTGTCAGAAGCTTCAAAACCAGAAACTTGTGTTTTGTAATACCCAGTGGAAGAGGAGCGGGGATTAAAATAGAGATTAGTCCACGTTGTATCTTTGAAGCTTGGATTCGTGCCCATAGCTGTGGTTCTGAATTACTTCTCAAGCTGGAAGGCATGTGGATGGGAAATCTTGCAAAATATCAGATCTCATAGGATTTCTGCCTCTTAAAATTAGCCATGTTGCAGGATTTGGGCACTGTCAAGACTTAGTTCTGTTTTAAAGTGGAGAC
Source organism: Ifrita kowaldi (assembly GCA_013398055.1). NCBI lineage: Eukaryota > Metazoa > Chordata > Aves > Passeriformes > Cinclosomatidae > Ifrita > Ifrita kowaldi. The sequence goes on from VZRS01003115.1 coordinate 308,360, forward strand.
TTACTTTTAAAATTAGCCTAACCATGAATTTGAATTGGATCTTTACGTAGTACATTTTCCAGATGCTGCAATAACACCTGTTAGTGCAGCTACAAATAAAAAAGTACTTAAGATTATTTAAAATGTGCAAAAGCAATGTGTATCCCTGGTGCAGAGCCACAGCATAGTTTCTCCTGGCACTGCTTGTGCGTATGGGATTTGTGGAAGCAAATCTAATGCAGAGCAAGTGCCTGTTACACAAGCATGAGCTGTGCTCACCATGGACTGTCCTAATGTGGGGCTTTTTGGCTGTTAAGGAAAAGAAAACTCTTTTTTTTTTTTTTCCTCTTTGCAGGCTATTTCTCGCACTTATATTGCTTTTAGTTAAAATGCAAGTCTTTAGAGGAACATTTAGGTGGCACAGCGATTTTTTATATATTTATTATTAAGTACCTGTGTGTGAAGGTTTTGTGGGTGTTTCAGTGACCTTTATGTCATGTCATAATATAATTTAAAGAGCTTGAAGCACATGAGCACTTGGGAATATCAGAATGAAAATAATCAGATTAAATTAAATAATCAGATTAAATTAATAAATGTAAATTCAATCCCTTTACAAGGAGAAGAGCTGTGCATCGTGCTGGTGCAGCTGGATATCAGAAGATTTAGCCCTGCACCTTGAGACAAGGGTCTCTTGGCCCTGCATGAACTGTGATCACTTTTACCATGGCATGGTCAGGTTTGGGACAGTGTTTGTGGGGATGGCAAAAATGGCATTCTTTGCTGTGGTAGTCTGTGCCAAATCCCACTCCCAGGCTTTAATATTTTGGAAGCAATAGGACTTTTCAACAAAATGGGTAGAATTGTGGACAGCTTCAACCTGGGCAAAACAGTGCATTTCAGAAGCTTGTCTTGGTAATATAGAGAGGTCTTCTTTGATTGCAAAGAAATATCTAATTGCATCAGACATTTGGCAAAAAAAAGTCTATATCTTGACAAAGTTATAAACAGCTGAAAATAGGAGAATGTGAAGGGACAGCTTGTGCTAACAGGTGGCCCTACCACCATCTGCAATAATTCTTTGATACAATCAATTGGTTGAACCCTTCGCGTATCATCTCTCAAACTCTATTAATATTTTAGTTGTTTACTGTTTAGAGTGCATTTAGTGGTGCAGATTTGGAGGTTACAGCCTGTTCCCAGCAGTATTACAAGTTTTGTGATGCTTCAGATTTTCAGGCCCTCAACTAAAATCAATTGTCTCCATTCAAGGAATCTCTTAAACGCAGACTTAAACTCTCCTGGATGTCCTTCTGACTTACCCAGGCAAGCCTTTAAGTTAGACCCATGTTTCTTTGCCATCATCAATATATTTTAGCATGTACTTACTAACTGTTCTTGTGCTATAGTGTTGGAATGAAATTTGGAGTTTTGCTGAACGTCGACATAAGTTTGGTCATTTTGTTATTTTAGGTATTACAGCTTTTTGGGCTGTTTTGAAGTAGGTGTTGTACACAAAATTATGGTGTTCTGTATAATCTATTTCTGTAAAAAAAGGAACATATTTTCATACCTCTTATGGAATGCTCTGATGCAGAGGCCAGTTTATTTCTAGCTCTATTTTTTTTCTAGCCCCTTTTTTAGTGCTGTCAGTCTTGTCCTGTGTTATTAGGATAGTTTTCAACACCGCCTACTCTCAGTTGTAAAGCAGAGAGATAACTTAATTTTTCATTTTGTGGGGATTTCATTTGCAATTTTGAATTTTTTCTTGATACAAGATGTAAAAGAAACACAGAAAAAAATCACAGATTTTGCTACTCAAATGATGCATTTATTGCATTCCACAGGATTGAAAAAATGCTTTCAAAAATAGAAAATGAATCATTCCATTGCAGAAAGGTTCAAATAGTGCAGTCAAGTCTTACTAAAGCTTTCTGTTACCAACTTATATACTGATTTTTTTCCCAAAGCTGCCACATTTCACTTGCAGCTGCCCAGCATTTTTCAGAAATTTTCGAGTCTAGTTGGGTGTCATACAAAGTTTCCTTGCAAGTAAGCAAACCTGCAGCACTTCATAGACAATTAAATGGAAGTATTCTGTCTTCATCAGTCATTTCCATGTTGGTATGAGTGTTTTAGGTGGTCGACCTGTGTCCAAAATATGTCCCTTTGTTGCATCATGGAGAAAGTGCTCTCTTCCCATCCTTCTTTCCATGGGCCTCGCATGAAATCTTGCATATGCTGGTGTTGTGTCAGATGTGTAGAACACATCTGCCTTTATGCAATTATGTTTATGGAAATAATATCATCTGGAACTGGAAATTTAGGTTAACAGATTCAGGAGCCCGTGTTAGGTAATACCTAGTGTGACAGAGCAGGCTCTTGAAAGTAGAGAACCCAAACAGATGTAATTTTGCAACGGCTCAGGAGTAATTTGGAGCATCCTCTCAAAGTTTGGATAATGTAACTCCTCATTCCTGTAAGGTATAATATTGTCTTTCTTCTGGGCTCTGACCTTATCTTTGACTGACACTACATAAATTCTATACTTATTCACATGCGTGCACATCTTTTAAGAGTAAAAGCACAGAAATCATCTGACTAAAGAAATGCATTTTAAACCAGTCAAGACTGAGAATGAATGGGGGAGTTTCATTTTTAACTTGTGCCTCTTCTTTAGGTGCTTCCACCTTTTCCAGCATTTGCACTCTGAAGTCAGAGAGGACTTGGCATCATCAGAAGTGTGTTTTCATCTAGGATGCTCCTGTAAAAGTGGAGATCTAAGTCTTCTAGGGTTGGCTGGTTTTGACTGGGCCTTGCTGTACCCAATACAATATTCTCCCTACAGAGCAACCCAAAAATGGGATCACAGATGCACACTCAACATTTCAGCTTTATGAAGTCTGTCATACAACCAAGAGTGTTTTTCAGAGATCTTGTGTCTCATGCTTACCTGCATTTGCAGGGTCCACATGGGAGACACAGTGTTCCCAAATCCTCTTGAGAGAGCCACTTGGATAGGGAAAAACAGCCTTTTCAGCTTTGTTACCTTAGCAGAGATTGTAGTATTCCTTCAGAGCAAAATATGCATGACATCTGGAAACAATTATTCCTTTAAAAATCACTCAGCACTGAAAATGAAAACTAATAAGCACTGAAGTTTCCAGTTATCCCACAGTCTGGGTGACCCACACTGGAACAAAGTCATTTCTAGAAAGCCTGAGGAGGGTGGGCACAAAACTGGTCTTGGATCCCAAAGCTGACCAAGCTGTTCTGAGACAAAGATGTAACATTTATATGAAATAAGGTAGAAAGGGAGGTTTTCTTCTGTTTTATTATGGGAAGAGAGGGGAATACAAGGAACTGGGTCACACTAGCAGACCTTGTCCATCAAGGAACTGAGCACAGAATTGGTGGACTTAGAGCCAAATCATACTTTTTGGTGACATGACTCATACTTATCTGGCCCTTTTAAAACAGTCTTTTGAGACACTAGGACTGTCAGAGGATTGGAAAGGCCTGCAGTGAAAAACTAGTGTGGCTGGGGTCTGCTGTGCTGGTGAGAGAGAACAAATGCTCTGCTGGTCTTCGCTGACAGAGTCGGTGTCAGGATATTTCAGAAGGGGCGGTTGCTAAAGCAGATCCTGATTGATTAAGGTATCACTAAATGTTGCCTTCAAACCTTTCCACAGTATTGTGGAAGGTGACTAGGAGCTGGTTTCTCCTCCCTCAGCAACATTAAGGTATGCTCTAATGTAGCAGTTCCTAGATTAATTATTTTGTTCAAAAGACGTGGAAGACTATGGGTCTGTTATTAGCCTGCTTTCCCATGGAAACATAGATTTACCTGGTTATGCTGTGTCAGTCTGCCTTCCGATTCCCTCCAGCCTTTTGCACCTGCACAGTGCTCACTTGGCACAGGCTGGCACTGCCTTTGCTCTGGGAAAGTCCCTTTTGCAGTACAACTTGGCTACTGCAGTGTGTAGAGCTTACTTAGGCAGAGGAGGGATGTCAGAGAAGGGACGTACTTTAAAATGATGCCCAGTTGCTCTGTTTTCTGACACTGTTGACTTTGCTGAGCACTCTTCTACCCAGTGCCAGGGGCTTGATGAACTCCCAAGATGTTGCACTGTCTTGATGAAATATCAGTTGAAGTCCAAGGCCTCAAGTGCCTCACTTGCCCTGATGCACTCTGAGATGGAAAAAACCCTGATGCTGCTCTGTCAGACAGTATGATAGATGGTTAAACGCCTTCTCCTGTTTTACTGAAGGCAGGAATAAATTTATTATCAGGGCTACAGGAAACCCAACTGCTTAATGGTCACGAAGATCTCTGAGTACCTACTGTTCTCCAGAAGGACTAGGTGGTAGTGCTGATGAACATATTTGTGCTGATAAACATTATGTGCAATTTGCATGCCAGCTGGATCAGCTACTTACTTGCTATTCTTTTTGCAACCATAGTTTTTATCATAAATATTTTCCAGACGTACATCAGTAGCTCATATCGCTTGGCTGGCAAGTCTAAGACAAGACTGTCTTAGTAAGCCAGACGGTTTGTACAAAACAAGCTGACTCTGTACCCCAGAAAGTGGTCATTTCCTGATGCTTTTGAGTCCCTGAGCTCTTTCTCAATACCTATGGTACATCTGCAGGCAGATTATGGCAAGAATGTTATAACTCCACAGGCATTAATGGAGGAAATGGTATTTTGCTACCTTGTATTTTACCTCTTGCCAGTGAAATATTATTTTTAAAACAGCTTCAGGTTGGATGGGTGTTGGAGGAAGCAGTTAGGACCCCAGCCCTTGATCTTGAGACTGCAGTTTGCAGCTGCAGTAAAACATGTCACTGAAATGTAGGTGACACTCCATGTTGCCCTTCCATAGAGAGGATCTGGCAGCGAAGGGTGACTCCCATGACTATGTAACTGTGACCTGCCTTGGTGAAAAGGGTGAATAGCAAGATGAGGTATGGGAAGGAGATGAAGGACAGAGCTGGAAAGTGAGAAATGCATGGGAGGAGTGGAGCTGATGTGCAGGAAAAGGAGGGGGAGCAGAGAAGTGGAATATTAAATCACAGCTGAAGTGCAGGTTTGCGTTGCAGCCCTCCAAGAGGCCAGAGCCAGGGCACTGCTGAACAGCCCCAGGGCAGTCTAGGGCTGAAGCTTGTGCAGCATCAGGTGAGGCAAGGGGCAGTACTGCTCTCCCCTCCAGGGCAAGCCTGGGGATGAGACTGCAGGGGGAAGGCAAGGAAGGTGTTTTGACAGCCTGTCAGATTGTTATCCTCCCAGTGACATTTCTAGTTGGATTAGGATGGAATTTACTCCTCACCTCGGCATAGCAGGTGGAGTTTTTGTTGTCCTCAGCACCCTGGAGGAACACAAGGTTCTGAGGGCCATAAGGGCATTTTCCCCTGGGTTTGTTAATCGTCTGTGGTGGCTACCACAGACCATGAGAGCAGGAGGTATAAGGTTGGTTTTTTGGGGGTTGTTTGTTTGTTTAATGCTCCTGCATTTTGTGACAGGTGGTTACCTGCAATGGTCTCTCTGCAGTGCTCCCTGTACAGCCCTTAGAGAGGGGCACCCTGAAGAGTTGTGGTGAGTGAGTCTGGAGCAGTCCCTGGGTGGTTGTGTGGTGAATGAACAGGTCATTTAATTTCAGCCTTACTAAGCAGTTTGTCCACTGGTATATCCAAGACAATACCTCTTAACTTAGCTTTTTTTTCTTCTCCCTTTAAATCATAAAAAAGTAGAAGAGTGGAGAAGTTGGAAGTATATGGAAGTCCTTGTAGAAGTATATGGAAATCCTGTTTGGCAGTGATTGGTCCAGATTGCATTGTGCTTCAGTATTTTATTACTACTCTAATGCTTATGAAAGCGTGCTGAGAAGTCCTTCAAAGGACAGACAGTCTGCATGAGTGCAGAGGGTGATGCTTCCTCTCAGTGTCTTACTATCTGTATGATGCAAGTCCAAATGGCTCTTAGACTCTAGGTTTTTGACTGCAGGAGGTCCCAAATCCAAGCTCTTCAGCTCCTAGTGAGGAGAATGGGGAAGACGATGCAGTGCCAACTATCTGTGTTTTGCCTTGACATTAAAGGGAGCTCTGTGCCCAAGCTGCAGCAGACAAGCTGTAGTCCCTGCAGGCAGTGCACAGGCTGCAAAGACCTTTGTTGTTCATAGCACAAGCATCTCCTCTTCCTGCTGTAGTCCACAGCTCCAGCTGGTGAGACAAGGCATATGGCAGGCTGGGTGAGACTGATGGGTAATGTTTCTGGTATCTTACAACATGCTGGACAGTAATGCTTTTATTTTTAATCCTTTTATTATCCAAATGGCTGATTAAAAAGAAAGAAAAGTGCTTGCAATGAAATGCTGCAGCAGCAGTTTGTTTCTGGTGGCTAAATCCACACTTTTTTTAGTGTTTTGAGCCAAGCAGTGGGGCATGGAACGACTTCTTATTGCCCTAGATAAAAGTGGACAAACACCAGTCATCTCTGCAGACACTGCAGACTCTATATGCTGCCAACACTCACTAAAGATCCTGTTGTCACATCTGCTCCATTCCTTTTTTATCAACTAACCAAAAGCCTGAATTTTAAGCAGAGGCTGGTCCCCACCCAGTTGTTCTCACCTTTGCACTGTGGTAAGGACATCTAGTTTGGAGGCAAGGTCTTTCCAAAATCCTTCTGCTTGTTTTGATGCCCAAAGATGGAGCCATGCACTTCTAAAAAGGCTGGCAGCCTGCTGCAGTACTGCCTGGTGGTATGGCTAGGAAGGGGTACCTTAAAGAAGCTCTTGCTTCTTTCTGGCTCGGGAGAGCTTTCCTGCTCTGTTTACTGTCAGTCACCCAGAGGTCATCACTTACATCACTTTCACATATGCTTCACTCTGGGCGGGTAAGCAGTGACAAAAGAGCTTGTCTTATTTTGGTGCCTTGACCTGAGTGGTTCACTCAAATCTGATGGTGCCTAGAAGGTATGATTGAATAGCCATGATTGATTAAACAGCAATGATGGCTCCAGCTCTACAAGTCATAGACATTTATTTACTGTTTTTAAATCCTGGCCCTGCTGATAGCTGGTGTGTTATCTAAACTCTTTCACAAGGGTTTGCCAAAGTGCGTAAGAGTCCATCTGAGAATTGCTGTGCTTGGGTCATTTTTTTAGATCGGGGGTGCAGGGAAGAAACAGCTTGTCCAGGTCTGAATATACTGTCCTTGACAGACGTGAAATAAGCCCACTGATTAAAATAGCTGCCTAGTTCCCAGTTCAAGATCTTACTGTATAACATCAATGTTTGGCTGCCCTTCTGATAAACTTGGAGAAGGACCGATTTCCATGTTGTTCCTTTCAAAAGGGAAGAAGTTGAAGGATTGTCATGCAGCAGGAATGCACTGGTTCTAAGAATTTCTAAACAAGACCCACTGCATTGTGAATGGCAGCAGGAGCCAGGATTTATAGGGAGATTACTTGGTTAAACGTAGCCTGAAGGAATGAAAAATGAGCAGTCCAAAAAAGAAATTTGTTGAATATTTTGGCAGTGAAACAGAGTGGCTTAATTTATGAGCTATACCAAGCTATCTTTTTGTAAACAGATTTCTGAGAGTGATTTTTCCTCAAATGTGCTCGTTGGAGGTGCAGCTCTTGGTGAGATGCACAATTATACTGATTGCTCATGAAACATGATGGTACAATCTCTCTTTTTCTCTATTTGGCCTAGTTGAATGCTTGGTGGAGCATCAGCTGCCATACCAGGGGTGGTGGTGCTTTCCTGCCTTCAGCTCTTCTTTAATTGATGGCCAGAGAGGATGGGAAGGAGGGCTGGCTGCAGGCATGCTAAGCTCTGAGGGTCCCTGCTGCAGAGGGGGATAGTGAAACATGGTTGAACAGGGATGCCACAGGTCTCTGATGGAGCTGAGCAGGTGTATTGCAGGTTCAAGACCAGACTGAGGAGATTGGAAGGCATTTTGGTCCCGTTGCTATGTCATGCAGTGCCAGAGACATAGTCCACTTGCCCCTCTAGGTGCCACCCCCAGTCACCCACACGTGTGGCTGGTGTAGCCTGGGACAAGTGACTCTGAGGCTTCAGGGGCTGGAGGTGATGAGTCCCAGCCAGTGTGTGTGAAGGCTGTGGATGAAACAATGGCTTCATCTGAGTCTCTAAAATTTCTGGTATTGCCTTCAGTAAAATGCCTAATTTTCCTGTGGTAATTTTTGTGTGCGTGTGTGCACTGGTAGACATGTATATGTAATCCAAGATTCCCACAAAACTGCTTTCCATTGGCAAAGCATTCTGTAGGTGCCAGTTCCTCTGAAATTTTCCATTCAGCTATCTGCACAAATTTAATACTGTGTATGTCTCCAGGAGCTTTGTTTTTGCCCATGTGAAGCTGACTGTCTATAATGAAGTCATGAGTTATTTGCCTAAAATAAGAACCCAGACTTCAAAATAAGAAACCCAAAACCCAACCCACAGCTATTTTTTTCAAGTTCTAAAAAAAAATCATATTTCCTTTTTAAATGAATCTCTCACCACTTAGTATGAACTTGCAATTCTGCAAGACACAGAGAGCTTTTTTAAGCAGATGCTAAACCTGAAGTCAGTGGAAGATCTAAGCAAGTGCTTAAAGGTGAGCATGTGCTTAGCCTTTGCTAATTTGGGACAGAGCATTCAATGTTTTCCTGAGCTGTATCTTAAGTTTCAAGGGAAGAACCTTTGTTCTACTGAATGGTTCATTTTTACTTTGCTATGTGCTGAGAGCTCAGGATAATCCCATTTGGAAAGAAGCAGAGAGGAGGGAAGGTTACACTTGGGAAAAGCTATTTTCAGTGCCTCTGTTTTCTCTAACCCCATTTTCCTAATTATGATCAGCTAATGCTGACAGACTGGTTCACAGAAATTAAACCCCTTTATATGGTACAAACAAGTCAATGAGGCCTGGGGTTGGACCCTACTTGAACATAAGTGAAATAAAGATCCCCCGTGGCTTTTAATTCCTTTTTATTTAGTTACTTAATTGAACCTGTACTGTTCTTCCTCTGTAATTGATTACCACACAGAAAAGATAATGAAACACAAAACTTTATTTTCTTTTCAGTGATCTTTATGGTTATCATGGAAATGTTTTTACTGCTTTCTTTTGGAACATAAAAGTTCTCAATATAAGCAAAGGGAAATCACTGTTAGTTAATTGAAGGCATTTACATGGTTGGAAGATTAAAAGTTGGGGTTGTTGTTGTTTTGATTTTGTGGTCTGGGGGTTTTTTTTTCCCCTCTTTTTTTTTTTTTTTTTTCCCTCTCGGGTAGATCAGCTCAGATTTTTCAGAATGAGAATAAATCTGGCATTTTATTGTCCTTTTCTTTTTTTTCAAAGCTGAATCCCAGAGTTTGGGGACCTGGTCCAAAACCCACTGAAGCCAAATGGGAATGGTTCCATCTAATTCAGTGGCTTTGGATCATACTGTAGAAACACATATTCAAGACACATTTATATATGTATGCACACACACAGAAGCCTGCCTACTCCACATCCCATTTGTCGTAACTGGGATTAATTTCTGAGCAAAATAGGGAAGGAAAGTTGGGGGCGGGGGGGTTCCTGGATTTAAAGATAAGCTGATGATAATTCTCAGTTCAATTATGTCCTTTTAAAATCTCATTCTTCTTGTACTTCTCTCTGCTGCTTTAATTTGTGAAGCTTGGTTTTCTTAATTTTGTGCATGTTACCCCTTCTCTTCTTGTTCCTTTTTATTTGTGTGCTTCCACTGCCTTTGGCAGGACAAAGGTCTCACAGACACAGTTCACCCAGTACCCAGCAGTGCACCCAGCTTCCCTTCCACTTCACCCTTCATGAAGCTGTGGGGATTTCTCAGTGATGTACAGAGCTGGCTCAGAGTTACAGGACTCAAGCCTGAACATCCAAGGCAGTTGCCTGCTTTCCCCACCCCTTACCTTTGTGTATACGGTTTTTTTGCCTTGGAGCAATTTTAATAAAGACTATGTAACAACATAGTGTTGGCATAGCATGAGCAACATTATTCCATCTGTTTCTACTGAAAATGTAAAAACGTGTTAGTATCACATTAAGATTCCAATTTTCAACCATTAAAAATCAGGCAACACTGAAGTTACAGACTGCTTTTCATAGCTATTTAGTGATTTTCCTTGCCTTTGTTTTTTTTGGAACTCCAGTTTAGATGCCTTTAAAAACTGTCTTGTGTTCAAAGAGTTTTGTGCACCCATCCTTGGAAACAAAGTCTCTCTTAGGTATTTCAGTTTGGGCAGCCAAAATTATTGCTTTCTGTTGACAGTGCTGCAGAGGTGATATTTTAAAGAATGTTTAGAATCTCACTGTAGAGATGAAGGAAGATGGTAAAAGATTCATCTTAACTTCTATGAGAATTAACCTTACATTAGACAGAGGGCTCGAGCATGCTAACTTTAATACTTTGCCAAACTCAGGTTGGTATAAAAAAGAGCTTAAAGGGAATATTCATTGCTTTTCTGAATTGGGACCTTAACACTTCTCTTTTATTTGATTTTTTTTTTGGTGTGAATAATTAGAAAGATACATCTGGCAGGGTTTTCACTAAACATCACATTTTAAACAGTGATGATAGAATATTCTGTCAGTGTGATTGTGGTTATTTGTGCCAGAAGTCTCATTTTTAAGAGTTATGCTGGTACAGTCAGGAAACAAAGTGAAGCAGCATGTGGCTTCCTGGCATTCGTGCCTACTGAGAACAGCTTTCACTGTCAATGCTGCAAACTCAAAACAGTGTTCACAGGGAGATATCCGTCGATGCAGAACAGTATTGAGCAAAGATATGATGCTGTACAAACAAGTGATCAAGGAGTAAACAAGAAAAGGTTCTTTCTGGACCTGATTCTATGAACAAGGAGGAATTGGTTGGAGACATGAGGGCCGGAGGCAGCCTTGGCTGCAGTGGCCATGGAGCTGCAGAGTTGAAGACCCTAAGAGGAGGGAGCAGGCCAAAAAAGCAGGATCACAGGCCTGGATTTCAGGAGAGCAAAATACACCTCTGTAGTGTTGCATCCTCCCATTCCTACCTCTTTTTCAGGCCACGCTGTGATCTAAGAAATGCTCCTTAGGCCTTGACCTTGACAAAGAGCACCTGGGCTCAGCTCCTCTTGAGATTATAAGAAACACTTTCTGCTTCCACAACTTGTGCTCTCTAACCAGCCCCTGCTTTTTTATTTTATGAACAGCCTTGGAAACTTTCTTTTTTTTTGCCTAAATGGCATACCATTCTTGTTCTCACACTTTCAAAGAAAGTGTCTGACCCGAAGTGCAGCCAGGATGAAACACTTATGGCTAAAGCCCACTCTCTTGGGGCCCTATAAACAGCAGTCCTAAAGGAGACTCTTTTGAGCTCTCCTGGACTGCAAAGGGCTGTGACCAGCAACCTCCCTCTGAGTGGGGCCTCTTAAGATTTTCTGCACTTAGAGGATTGCCAAATAAAGACAGATTCTGGAGCCCACTCCTTGAGCTCCAACTCACTCGACTCTTTGCCCGCTGAGAAGATGCAAAGGCTTCCAAAGTGAGTATTTCACTACGTTTGAGGAGAATTTTTTACAGGTTCCCTGTACAGACTCTTTATGTCTGTGTGCATGCAAGTGTGTGTATGCTATATCAAATATGGGAGAAATGCTGCTCTCCTAGGTTCTTAGGTACTTCAGATATGTAAGTAAGTTAGGCCTGTAAGTAAGTTACTGTTGTGACACAGTACATCCTATATGAATCCATTGGTAAAGTGTTAAATTATAAGTTAAATTAAACATGGGTAGGTTTACGTACTACTAAGTTTAAATGCTGTTAAGTGATATCAGGCCTTTAGACCTTATTCCTTTTTATCCTTAGCCTTTCTATCCTTTTGTCACACACACACACAAACACAAAGACAGTTTTTGGTTTATTTTGATTTGGATTGATTGACTCTGGATTTTTGTTTGTTGCTTTTCCTCAGTGTGCCTTAGCTGTTTAGTAAGTAGCAGAGTGAACCTTGCTAACAAACTTTGTTGTGCTGTTGCTTTTATTTTAAACCTGTTTTTACTGATACCTTTGCCAGTGGTTCTTTAAGTGATCTCAAAACATTCATTCATAACAATCCCTTCAGAGACCTGCTTGGAAGAATCCTGTGGAATATGGCTGCAGAGAGAAAAGGAGTCCAAGAGTGATGGATGCTCAGGAAAGGACCATCTCAAAGCATAGGAAATCAAGCAAAAGTGCCAGGAAGCCTGTATGCATGAGCAAGCAGTGCCAAATGGAATTCAGATGTACAAAGGAAGTGTACGACATTGTAGAAAGCTACTAGGTTGATTAAACAAGATTTTTCTTTTGTAAATGCACGCTGACTGTTCCCAATCACGTTCTTATCCTTCGTGTGTTTGGAAATGCTTCTCAGGACAGTTGTCTCCATCAGCTTCTTAGGGACTAAGGTGAAGTCAACTAGTCTGTAGTTCCTCAGATTTTCCTTATTGCCATTCTTGAAGTTGGAGGAATATTATTTCTGCTCCAGTCATCAGCAGAAATTGTTTGAATTCAAGTGGCTGACTTTTGTAAAGTATTTAAAATTTTCCATAATATTAAATAGCTCAAGGCCTCTTTCACATATATCCTTGGAGTGTTACTGTATTAAGTTCCTCCTAAAAGAAATTCCACCTTTTTAATAGATGTTACAGGTAGGTACACTCAACATAGAGCAACTGCAAGTGAACATTATTACATTAGTTAATGTTAGCAATACATTCAAAATAGCTTGTATGTAGCTTATCCAAAACCTTTAAGGTAGCATGATGGTTCTGAAGTTATTTTGGTGATAGTGGTGGAAACAGGGGGAGTTGTTTTTTTATCCTTTTTATTTTCTTCTGAGTGTTTTATTTTTTCTGGATATGAGGCACTGGAGTGTGTCCAGGTTTGGACAATGAAGCTGGTGAAGGGTCAGACACTGGAACAGGCTGCCCAGGGAAGGGGTTGAGTCACCATCCCTGGAGGTATTTAAAAGAAGTATTGATGTGGTGCTTTGGGACGTGGTTTAGACATGGACTTGACAGTGCTGGGTTAATGGTTGGACTTGATGATCTTAGATGTGTTTTCTACCCTAAACAATTCTATGAGTGTATCATTTACTGTGGGTGCCATAGCAAACCATAGTAAAAGAGAGAAAAACATAGTTTTGTGATGGCTGCTGTGCTGTCTGATACTTGCAAAAAATCCAAGCATGTTCTGAGAAGCTGCCTCTCTGTTCCTCCTCAACATTTCTGTGAACATGGCTTCACTTATGCTCCCCGACACTGAGTGCACATGTATTGGCAGCATCCCAAGCAGCTCTGGGCTGGCCCTCTGAGACCAGGGTGGACCTGTTCCCCAGCCTTTGACAGTGCTCCTCCCTGAGACAGGCCTCTGGGGACCATTCGTATCCCCGACTGCTGGAACTGGCTGCTCTCAAATCCGCCTTTTCTTTTTTCATGAGGTGTGACTCATCAGAGTCATCAAGCAGCAACCTCGTAAAAATGGCTTTTCTAGAGCCATGGAAACCACAGGATCCCATTACAAGCCGTTTCATTTTCAGTGACTAATGGAAGGTCACCAGTAATGAGACAAGGAAATTCTTAACTCTTTCTCAAGTTCCCTTTTTCCTCCTTAGTAAAAACAAAGCTTACTAGTAAATGAAATTCATCTCAGATGGGTATTCTTCATACATGTTTCACCAGTGCCTGGCTAGTTGACAGAAGACTGCAAAATGTCTGTTCAGGTTTCTAGGTTTTCCTGCAAAAAGTGTTTGCTGCTTGTAAGATACATTTCAGCTACTTCAAACGTCTCAAAATAACTGCTTTTTAAAATTATTTTCTTTTTCTTTTCATTTCCATTTGTGATTTTATAGATCATATAAGTGAAAGTGGTAAGGAGCAAAGTATCAGGGTTTCAGACTGTATTCATGAGCAGATAAGCAGACCTTCATGACCAGACAACAGAGCAAGCTGGTGAAGTCAGTGTAGTCAAGTCCTGCAGTTAAAATTGCAGAGCTGGGAATCTGAAAGTCTCACTCATTAATTTAATTGCAGCATATTAAGAAATGAAGAGAGAGCAAACAGGCACAGAAACACACTTCTGAGCTTAAAAAAAAATTGAGCTGCATGTGCTGTTGGGCCTATTAATGTGATTCAACATAGGCCAGCTTTCAGACCTATGCAGAGATCTTGTAAAATTAATGTGAGCAGTATGCTGAAAATTATAGAGGCATGGGACTCATGAGCAGGGGTTGGGAACTAAGCTCATGGCTGGAGGATGGGCAGTGCAGGACTGTGAAGTGGAGGGCTGTGGAGCATCATATGAACTTTAATTATCAAGTGCTTTTTAATGTCTGTTGGGGGGCCTATCCAACTTAAAACCATTATACACATATGCAAGAGCCTGTGGTATAATGGGCTCTGCATTGTGCTTAATATTGAAGGAGAGCTGTTGCTGGGTCAGAGACCTACCCAGCCAGGGCTTCATTAAGTGACCCTGAAGTCAGCACAAGCATGTATGATATAATGCAAAGGATTGTGTGTCATATTTTTTTCCCTCGTTCCCTATCTTGCATTCCCCTGTTTTCAGCTCAGTGCAGGCCTCAGAGAAAATGGCGGGGGGGTCCTGGACTGGACACCAGTACAACTTTTACCCCATGTCTGTTGGCTACTGACTGAAATAAATTGCTCTGCCTCAATTTACAGCAACAAAGTATTTGGTCTTGCTTTAATCTACTTGAGAAATGGCACTTTTTCGTCTCCATTTTCCCACCTTATCAAATCTCCAAGGGCATCCCAAATTCACCCATGGCTTCCACCCACCCAGGGTCTAACAGAGTTATGGAAGCTCTAAGCAGCACAGGTAAGTGGGATGATTTCTTTTTGTTGTTGTTTTGTTGTTTTGTTTTGGGGGATTTTTTTGGGTTCTTCATTTGCCTTTGTATAGAAAACTTCTAAAAATGGCTTCTAATTGCAGGTGAGGCGATAACTCTTAAAAACCAACTCTTGCAAAACCAACACAGGGACAAATAAGCACCTGTTCAGTTCCTGCCAGCCACAGTCTGCAGGAATTTAGGGAGCTATATAACCATAGTGATGATGCTTCTTCCCTACCTCAAGTGTCTGGTACCATTATAGGAGTTATTTTTTGAAACTTGGCCAAAAACTCTTCTGAAAGCTTTCTATATGGAAAGTATGAAGAGTAGCAAGGATTTTAAATCCAATCCCTGAACCTTTCATGGCCTGATGTGGAAGAACCCCATAATTCAGAAGGAAGCATGGGCTTTGCATTAGCCACGCGGTATTGCACCTGACCTCTGGGCCACTTGGATAAGTCCTTACCAGAAAGTGTTGTCCCAGGTCCAAAAACCAGATCCCCTTTCCAGGCCCAGTGCCATGCCCATCTGGGGTCACCAAATTGTGAAGTCTTGTGGATGCTGTGGAAAAGCTGTGAGTCACAAACATGTTTTCCTGCAGCATCACTATGTGTGGGTTCCTGCTTAGGGCTATGTAAAAGCAAAGGCTGTGCCACCTCCAAGAACACACATGGTGGAATTCAAGGGCTTATTCTCAGGTGGCTGCATCTTCAAAGAAGCTGAGTAAGTTAAAAGAGCCTTGTCAGAATGCCTGACTCCTTTGGAGGTTTAGCTCAGTCATGCTGTTTAGTATCTATGTCCCTGTCACTTTGCTTTAGTTTCATCAAGTAAGGAAAGGATGAAAACCAAGAAATGAGCTCAGGTGACCCCATGTGGGATAAATTGAACATACTGACAGACTAGAGGCGAGGGCAAACTTCCCTGACTACAGCAGTATACAGCTGATGGATGTGATGGAACACACAGGTGCTTCTGTCCTATGGATTTTCTGATGAATGAAAGGTGATAAGAGAGTTATTTCAGGCTTCTCATTGTAAAATCTTTCTTAATGCAGATGGCTTCTGCATGGTCTTCAGTACCAGCACAAAAGGTGTTTCTTAGAAGCTTTGGAGAAAAGTATAAGAACATTTCAACATCACAGTGATGACTAACACCATTCTCTTCCCTATATGCTGTTATCGATCCTCTTAATGGCCCTCATTTATTGACTTCCTTTTTGTGTACCAGGAGATCATTGACTCATGTTATGAGTCTAGAGGTTATTTGGCTAAAGATGAATGTAGTCATACTTTCATTGGCTTGTTTCTGTTGTTTTACATCTTACTGACTGGGAATTCCCTATGAGAAAATCATCAATGAAAATAATTCTATCCCACACTGTGGTGGCGAGTCCTGAAGAGAAAAGTAGGCTGCACCATTTTAGTACAGAACTGAAAGACTTAATCTGGGGATTCCCAAAGATGTGCCAGGCTGCTCCAGAGGTAGAATTCATTCAAACCTAAGAACAAAAAGGGACATCAAGTTTCTATGAAATGGAACTTAGATACTGCAGTCAGCTCTTTGCCTGGCTTCAGAAGTAACTGCTGACAGAATCAATGTGATGTGCTGTGCAGGGAACTGTATATCCCAGTATCCATTCAAATGCACTCAGTGCAAATTCTGAGCATTTGAAGACTTAATACTGTACAACGTCTGTCAGGAGCAGAAATGCAGACACAGAGGATGTGAGTTGGATCTCTTCCTGGGACATTGATTTGAATTGGAACACCAATAAAAGAGAAATGGTCTCCCAATGATGGAATAATTTGTGTTGAAACAAAGTGTGTGCAAATATGTGCATAATACATAGCAACCGATGGAGGATGATCAGATAAAAATGTTTATGTGAAGACCAGGTAAAAATCTAGTCTCGGACCTAGTCATCCTACAGAAATAAAACACAATAACCCAGAGACTATTTTAAACAGTTATTTCCTAAAATCCTGCCTTGCCTTGATCTTTTCAAACTTGCCATTAATGTAAAATGTGGAAAGTTAATTAATTAGGAGTCTCAATTCAAATTTTATCTTGGCCTTTCAGGTAGGTCATGCAGCATGACTCTAAGGACTACTGCAATATAATGTAACACAAACCTGGAGTGAATATATAAATCTTTGTGATACAATATCCCAGAATCTAATGTACGTTCGCACTCAGCTACTGCCACCTGAATAGATGGTTTAATAGGCATTAGCTTAAGTTCCTGAGGTTATCCTAGACATAAGCACCAGACAGGAGCGAACCAAAGCTGTCCTAAGGTACTCAAGCAGCATACCCATTAAAGACTGCAGGTGTGCTTTGTCCATCTGTGCCTTGGCAGAGTATAAAACTCAACATCACCCAAAGCTGACGTGGTGTAAGTGCTCGTTGGAACGACTGGCACATAGGAGGTCATTTTGGCTTTCCTTGCAAACACCTGTCATACAACATGCACAATGAACTTGGACAGAGTTTTTTAATCTTGTGTAGTACCAGGTGGAGAACAGACGTAGAGATGTACATGAGAAAGGTATTTTTCACTCTAGATGAGACTGTTAGACAAGAAAGAACTTTATCCTTTACTGAGGAGGATTTTTGCTCTGAACTTAAGTGGATCCTGGAAATTAAAAAATCATACTCTCCACCACTTTTGAAAAACAATAATAAAAAAGAGTTAAACTGAAGACATTTCAGCACTGATTTGGTACTGAGTGTTAGCAGTATACTTCTGAACTGAATCCCACCGCCTCTGTTGCATTGGACAAACTGGGAGTGTAGTTTCTCTTTTATCAGAGGAGCATGGTTTTCTCTCCTGCCTTTCCTTCCTGCTGAATTCAGAGTGAACAGATCAGCTCAAACATAAGGACCTAAAAATATCAAAATAGAGGTAAGCATCAATGTTCACAAAAGTTTTTTTGTAAAAAGCAGCCTGTGAACATTCCCAGTGCTCCTGGTTACTGAAGACCCTGTTTTGTGGGTGTCAGGCCATGCCACTGCATTTGTTGTTTGTTTCCTTGGTATTTAGCAGATTTCTGAATATCCTTTTGTTATTTTCTGTCTCTTATTTCCTTTTGGCTCCCCAGGACCCCCAGGCAGAGCCCTCCTGCTCCTACAGGAGGTCTCCACCCTCACTGTGGAGGGGAAGAGAGGGGCTGAGGGAAGCATCTGGTGGAAATGAAATTCAGGCAGTGACACACACAGGAAGAAATTGCATTGAGTGGGAGGCCAGCAGGGTACCTGGTGCCCTTTTTGCACCCACCTGCAGCACTCCACTTGCTTTTCTGCTTTTCCTCATGAGGAATCTGCTGCACAACAACCAAGGTGAGAGGAGAAGAGCCAGCTCTTGGTCACATTGGAACAATGGAAGATTAGCACTGGGCTTTACTGAAAAGATGGGGAAAGCCAAAGGTACAGAGAAGGTAAAGACAGTAGAAGACATCCAGGTGCTGCCCCAGGGAACAAGAGGCTCCTAAAGGTGCCAGTCCTACAATAAGGAAAAGCTCAGTACAGGGCCAAAGGCTTCTAAAAACCTACATGTTCAGTCTGAAATGGCCCAACAGTGTGCCTCCAGTCTTCTCTGAAGTTAATGACAGTCAAGGGTGTGCAGCGCTAGGCTGGACCAAGCCAGTGCTGTGTGCATCCTGGGTGAGAAAGGCCATCATGTTCTCCTTGGTACTGGGCAGGGGGTGATCTGCCCTGGGAGTCTGTGTGTGTTGTAAATACCAGTGATGGTAGCAGTGTCTGTAGAGGGATACTGAGCTTGCCAAAGCCTCCAGGAATGTGCTCTCTGCTCAGAAGAGAGAGCAAGAGCACACATTGGCCAAGAAGTCGCAGAGATGCTTTCAAGCAGGGTATCCTGAGCCTTCCCTGATTTGTCTTTTGACATGATTTGTGTCCTGGGCATGAGTGGAAAAGTTTTTGCACTATTTAATGGCTGTTTCTAATACTGTTTGTCTGGGCTTTGTGAGTAAGACTTAGGCTGTTAGAGCTGAGCCTGGACTCACAGCTCCTCTGCAGTGTTGCCCCACAGGCTTGACATAATGAGGAGCACTAACCCCAGGTTTTGTTACCAGTCAAAAACGCCTCTTGGTGCGTGTGTACAACCACAACTTTTCCTCTGTATTCCCTTTTGAGAGGGAAGCTGTGACTGGAGACAGACGGGTGATGTAGCACCACTGGACTGCTGTGTGCAGGTGTGAAGCTGTCACTCTGCTGCTGTGGTGTTGGTTCACACACTGTCGTCAGGTTGCTCCTGTCTCACCACCATTCCTTTCCATGAAAGCATGAGTGTGCTTCGAGGCATACATGGGTACAAAGAGGTGTGTGTGCATGTGTGCCATCCACTGCTCATGTGGTACACAGCATCCTTTGAAAGGCAGCTCACACTTCAGAATTAATATCGAAAATCTTTATTAGTAAAAAGTGATTGGAAGCATTATCTCATATAAATGCAGCTTTATTCAGTAATTCACATTACTAAAAGTACTTACTTCCTTAAGACTCTACTTACATTTTTGATTTTATAGTACCGGGTACAAAAGCAAACTGTCACTTTGTTGCATGGTCATTTTCAGTGCTACAGTCTAATTTTTCTAGACCAGTTTGGTCAATTGTTTGCAGTACAAGGCAGGTGAACATGAGTGGATGAAGGAATAGAGGTGGGAGGGAATATGCAGGATATCATCATTCCCTTGTCCCAGGCTCAGCCCTTGACCGGACTTGGGAGGGGCAAGTAAAACTCCAGGAAGAACGGGTCATTCAATGTTAATGGCAGATGCTTTCATTTTCCAGCTGCAAACTGCACACTGTGTTGTTATTTTTAAGACCCTGGAAGAGATGAATTGGGTAAAAATAACCCAAAACCACACAATGTACTGATCTTTTGTTGGAGCCCTTAGAAGTAGCCCGTGTGCCACATAAGTTGAAATAAATTAATTTTAGAGCTAGTCTGTCTGCTTTGAGCTTCCTGACTTGAGAAGTGAAGGCTTTTATGATGTCTTTCATGTTGGAGTGCTCTGAGACCTCATTTAGTAATGCTTTTAATAAGATTTCGATCTTCAAGTGAAAAGCTCAGTAGAAGGACAAGTGACTGCAAATAGCAAAGCACAATCATCTCTCATTTTAATATTTAGTTATTTTATATAAATGATCATAACAGCCAATTCATTCTCCCTTGTCTCTACAGATATTTGGTTTCAGAGGAGAAGGCTGCAG
This sequence comes from Ifrita kowaldi, assembly GCA_013398055.1. NCBI lineage: Eukaryota > Metazoa > Chordata > Aves > Passeriformes > Cinclosomatidae > Ifrita > Ifrita kowaldi. Next base: position 328,479 of record VZRS01003115.1, read on the forward strand.
CCTGACAAGCAATGTAGTGACTGTTTACCGTTTGGTTTCTTCACAGGGATTGGATGTGGCAGCATCTTGTTGTCATGATTGTTGCTTGAACCAGCTAGGAAGTTAAATATTTCATTATGATGATTTTGATACTTGCGTTGATCTCCTGTGGATTCATAATTAAAGACATCACAAAACAAAACAAACCTTCCCCAAACAATTGTATGTGTCTAAATCACCTACGTATGTTTCTTGTTCCAAGTTATGTATGGGTTTCTTTTTAATATAACTCTTGGCATGGCAGAAACTATGCTGGTATTGTTAGCCTAGAATGTTTTCAGTGGCACCAAGTTTGTTGGGACAGACTGTGAATTGCTTGTCAGTTCTGGAGAAGTCAAAGCTTAACTGCTGATCAAATGTTTAAAATATTACTTGTATTAGCAATGGGTTTTTATATAAATTCTTTCTTGTGACCATTAGGAAAGAAGCCAAAGAACTGGCAGCGCTGCAGCTCTGCGTTGGAAGTTAGCTCCAGGCTTCTATTCTGGACTGAAATTCACAAGTTTTTGAGATTTTTTTCTTCCATTTTGGTGGGAATAACTGAAAATAAGTTTAGGCCAACCTGAAATAGATTCCCCCCTCCCCCTTTCTATTTTTCCTGGCCAGTTATTGAGCCAACCAATCAGTTATTATGCAGCTCTCTCTATTATGTTCCATATAAATCCATAGTTCTTACCAGATTGTTCTCCATCACTCCACCTTCTTTCAATAGTCATGGACAAATAGTCATTGAATCCAAACATTTTTTGCAGATGTTTCTGCAAAAAAGTAGACTTTTACCTGTAAAACCATAGAAGATGAGAAAGTAAACCAAAATAGAAATTTTTACTGAGTTCAGCTCCAAACATATTGTATTTTTACAGATTAATCTATCCTTCCTTCCTGTTTGGTAGAGATTATCAGCCCATCAATACTGTTCTTCCCTTCTTCTGACTTGCACATGCCTCTGTTGCCAATGTAGTGTGCAAACCTATTAACCACACTCCACTGTAGTACTGTTAATCCAATAGACAGGTCACTGCTGGGTCAGGGAAAGAGTGGGAGAAAGAAAGGTTTACTCTGGGAAGAGGCACCAGCATTCTCCAGGACCCCACTGGTGATGTTTTCCACTCCATCAACACACCGAGGTCAGAACTTCCCTTCTGCAGCTGTGGGCAAAAAAAATAGATATAGTTAATCCAGATTAATGCTGTCAAATTCCCTTAACACGGAATTACACATTCAGGATAGACATTCCCAGGACAGCAGACCAAATGGGTCATTTATCTATACTAGTATGGCAGTTCAAAAGCTCTTCAGGGTCCTTGTCCAGGACCTTTTGCTTACTCTAAAAGCAGTATGTGAAACCTTCTTGTTCCAGTGGCTGGCAAAGTAGCGTGACCTACGGCCTCTGTAACCTCCCACTGCTGTGCTCAGCTTCTCAGCAGGTTCCCAGAAGTAGCTGTCTGAAGGCATGCACCAGAGCAGGTTGACGCTTCATGGCCAAGAGGGTCTTTCTCCAGAGCAAATTCCTTTCTCCTTTTCCTGGCTCGATGTTCCTCTGTGCTCTTTTCTTTACTTATACTGTCATTGCCTGGACTTTGTCTTCAAGTTAATCTCATCAGTTAATGATCGTACCAAGTCTGAAAAGCCCGAAGTGCTACAATTCATTATTATTTCTTTTGTTTTCTCCCTGACACTCTCTCCAAGTCCAGATCACAGGATCTCTCTGTGTACCCACATCTTCCTCTGTAGCTTATTGTCTTGCATCCAAACAACTGGTCCCTGTTTTCAGCTCATTTGCTGCCTGTTTAACTCCTGTGTTGCTGGAAATATATCATGGAACTAGGGAGAATTAAATGCTGGTAATTTCTTCATGTCATAATCATAGAACTGGATTTACGGGTGTTTGTAAAAGGCATTGAATACAAATCTGGTCCATTTCTGCAGTGTGTGTGAGCGTGTAGCATAGTGTTACCTTCTGGTAAGTAAAATCTCTTTCTTTCCTTCTTTCCTACCTAGCTGTCCGTTGGGTACAGACAGCCCCCCACAGGGTCCTGTGTGCTTTCCCACCAGAAAATCAGAAAAAACAAGAATGTGCCAAACATGGGTGAGTTTTGGGGATGTGAAATTGTGCTAGAAACTTCTATGGAGCTTGTGTGAACTGTTAAAGGAGAATTTTGCTTTTGCTGTTTCTTTTTCCCACACCCCAAGTTACCCATAATTAGAGTAACTTTTTACACAAGTTTTTACTCTTCAGATGTAAAGGCTGTATCAGTGACAAATATCAGGTCACTGCTCCAGAGCATGGGCTTTGAAGTTGCTTGTGCAAGGATCCTGTAAACATAAAATCACAAACTACAGTTTCTGCTTTGGAAACAGTCCAACCATTTTGTTAAATAAAAGAAATTAAAAACAATTTAGGCAAAGCCACCAGGGTTAATTGAAACCAAGTGGTTACAGTGTGGCAAAAGAAATGACATGGGAGCAGGAAGCTTTTAGTACCAGGCTTCACCATATGAAAGAAATTGGTTATTCTGCTCTTGTGGTATCCAAGGTAATATTTGTAGTGGGTGCAAATCAGTCTGGTTGCAGCTGCCCAAATTATCTTTCATGTATTCATTACGGCTGGCACTGGTGACACTCCGTGTTAAGGGGGAAGACCCGGTGTAGCGTAGCATGGCATTGCTTGTTTTCCTCATCTCTTAATGTTCCAGGCTGATAGATGTGGTAGACGAGATGCACACAACAATTACTATTAAGGTTTGCAGCTGGAGCAGCTTGGCAACGGAATTTCCGTGCAACCATGAGGACTCAAATCAGTCATGAAATCCCAAGGCAGCCTCTGCGTTGGTCTTTGAAGCAGCACAGGCCCACTTGGGGGAGTGCTCTTCTCTGGTACTGCTGGGTCCTGGGTTGATCCCTCTCCAAATGCGTGTTTACCAGCCCAGCTCCCAGCTCTCAGGCCCCCAACCAACACCTGTGAATCTTGCACCTGCAAGGACATGTCTCAGGGTACTCTTGATGTGTCCAACAGCCTGCACTTCTTCTGTCATCCTTTTTCTTCCACATCAGATGTTTATTTTTTCTGACCATCACATTTCTTGTTTCTCTCCAATCTATTTAAATTCTCCATTTCCTTTTCCCCTCTTTGTTCTTCTCCATACCCAGATCCTGCTTACACTTGTTTTGTCCTACAGAGAAAGACAACACAGGACAAAAGAGCCATTCAACTGTGAGATTCGCCATCAAAGTTGTTAACCAGGCTGTGAACTCACCAGGTTTCAGAAGATAATGAAACACTTTGAATATGGTGCTTGGATAGCTTGGGGGAGAGCAGTTGCTTTATGGAGGCTTTTGACTTTATTTCAGGTAGTTTACTTGGCTCTCAGCTATTGCTTTTCCATTCCCAGCAACTCCTACCTCTGACTTCGTTCTCAAACTTTCCTGTTTCACCCATACTGTTTGCTTGCTGAGTTGCTTCGACTGGGGAGAGGACCTGTTTGTATTAACACCAGTTGGACAAGTTTGGTTTTTTCCAGGACAAACGCCAGTTGTGACAGAACTCTCTCAACCCCTGAGCTGAAAATCAAAACCTCTTCAAAGTTAGTAAACACAGTGGCCTTATCCCGCCCCCAGACTCTTCTGCACGCATCGCACTTCAGTGAAACAGTCTCTTGTCAGACCAGTGATCCAGCCCGCCCATGTTTCTCTTCTGCAGACTTCACTTGTGGCCTTTTTCCATGCTCAGGGGCACAGCACAACAAGCTCTCAAGACCCTCTCCAGCAGAACACTCCTGCCCTGCTGAATCTGCTCACACTCATGAGCTGGCAGCTGCTCAGAAATTCAAACTTCTGCTTTAATGAAAATTTTGAGGTGGTTTCTGGTAGGGAACAAAAGCTCACTAAAGATGTTCCTTTTGGCTCAGTGACCTTTTTATCCCCTAAGTGTAGTCTTGAACCTCAAGCGCCTCCAGCATTTAGGAGAGTGGTAGAAGCCGCAAGAAAATGCAGTGCGAGCCCTGAAAACAACAGGAAAACAGATCGGACTGTTCTTAAAAGACTGACCAAAACATCCTGGTGAGCCATGAAGGCACTAATGAGTCACACCCCAGGATGGGCTAAATAGTAATAGAAAAAAGCTGCTTATTTCAGTTCCCTGCTGGGACCAAAAAGTTGATTCTTCATTACTGACTTGTTTCTTTTCCCTCTTCAGTGAGTTACTAGCTGTTATTTATGATTAAATAATTCATTTGGGAAATTATTCCTCATGGAGAAAGAATTATGAAAAGGAAAAGAGATCCCTCCCACCTTCCCCATTTATCAAACCAATGAGAATAGCATTCAGGAAATTCTGATATCGTGCAACAGGCTAGCCTTTGCTTCCAGTTTTGTTTGGCTGATTATTCTAAAAATGGATTGAGAGGCATCCTTGAGTCTTTCCCACTGAACATTAGCAAAAAGAAAGTTGTTTTACTATGAAAAACACCTTGCATTTCATGGTGACTTCTTGTCTTTGACAAAAACAGTTCTGCCACAACTTTTTCAGAAGGCAGCCTTGCACTGTTAATGAAAAGCGGTTTATCACGACAACTCTGGTTTAAATGAAATTCTAGCAAAAATGTCCAGCTTCTGTGACCTGAATTCAGTGCTGGCTCTGCCTTATCCAGGCATATGGATGGATATGCCTTAGCCAGGGTAAAGAATTGTGGTTTTGGAACAAAATGTGCCAAAAGATGAGGTCAAGACAGAGTTCTGGCATCCACAGTCATGGTCTTCTACATTTCAAGAAGTGCTGAGAGGAACTTGTTTGTTCCTAGCAAACAAGTTTGTGTTTGTGGTGGTGTGTAAATATGGAGGGCAGAGTTAAAGCTGGAGGGGTGAGTACTTTTACCAAAGAGCATTTAGGAAAAACATACAACAGCAACCATAACCCTGCTGAAACTGGAGCTCCTTGGTAGGTAGGGATGTATTTGTGACTTTTGTTAATATGTTCAGCAATGTGTACCTGCAAGATACATTAGATATCTTCCTCCATCATCCAGTGTTATGGGAAGCTGTTTTGCTGATACAATGCAGAGAATGGAAACTTGGCTAACTTCAGGTCTGAGGGACCAACCTAAGAGCCTGATTAGCGATCCTGCAACCAGCATGTTTTTGTACGGTATTAGGGAAGATGAATGATGGCTGAGCTTGGGCAAATTGTTTCCATAATTTAAGAGAAAATATTTTTTAAGAAAATCAACTCATTGCTGATTCAGACTTTGTCATAAGCAATTTGAAAGTTTTCTGTGGGTTCAGCTGAAAAGCATTTGGAATCAAGGAGAAAATGCATGTTGATGTAGGTTGGGTTCTGGTGAGCATCTGCTTGAAAAAGCAGTGGTTTATGGTCATCCTGGCCCTGTGGGGTCACCTAATAAAACAGTTCACAATTTATTGGCAAGTTTGGGGCAAGTTCAATCATTCTTTTCTAGCGCATTTAAAAAAAAAAAATTACAATATAATTACATGCACAGCAATAGTTCAGTCTAAGAGACTTCTTGAATGCCATTAGGAGACATATCGTGTCCAAAGGCTGCCAATGTTAACTAAAACTTCAGAAGCCTGAGCCAAATGGAGAGACACAATTTTTCCTTCCTTCCTCCTTCTATTTTTCACTCTTTTCCTCCTCACTGCAACTAAAAATAATGTGCCCTGCTTGCCTCATTTGCTAACTAAAACATGTATACCTGCTTGTTAAGCTGTAATTTTAGCTTCACTTTGATTGATAGCTTGAGTAGGAAAGGTTTGAATTTTTGTCTTGTACAGACACATTCAAATTGCTTGGCAAGGCTGTTAAATGCTTTGCTTTTGTAGTCATCATGCAGACTGGAGCTTCCCCAGTGACTGGAAAAAGTTTAAATGAATTTAATGAATTTGGGGTTCATTCTCTTTTTTCCTAGTTTTTTAGTTAGGGCTTTAATAAAGCTGTGGCTGTTTTGGAATGGGGAGTGCATACCTTCTGAGTGAAGCCTAGCCAGAGCTCCAGCTGCAGCTTGCTTCCTGTATGTGTTGCTCAATAGGCTTGTGGGAACTGATGGAGCAGACTGCTGGGACTGCCAGGTGGGATGGCTCCGCTGTTGTTACTGGCTTGGGCCCAGTTTAATACCTCATGTGGAGCTGAATGGAGGAGAGATGTTGAAGAGGTGTTACTAGAAAAACGTTGCTTTAAAATGTGAGCCCTAAAACCCCATTATTATGTTAATGTTTGTTCTAATTGTACACTCTGGAGCATCACGTTAATACCCAAGGAGGCAGAGACTTTTTATTTCTAATGGCTTCCTGCCCACTTGTAGCCAGCGGGTCAAGTGCTTTGCCTGTCTGCCAGTCCATAAAGGGTCTGGACGCTTTGCCGACCACATGCATTACTGTCTGCTGTGGGCTGGTGTACCAGGCATGGAAAGTACTTCTGTGACTTCTAATGAAGTACTAATAGTGCTGTGACAGATGGTGTTTCTTCTTTGGTAGAAGTGGCAGGAACTGGTTTTTGAACCAGAGTTGCCTTGAGTCCAGTTCAGCCTGGACAGGTGTGGGGAACCATTTAGATTCCTTTCTAAGAAGACTAGAAAACAGCAGAGAGAGAAAGGGATGGAAGGCAAAAGCCAAGTGGTCCAGACTGAGTCTGAAGCCAGTATTCACTTACTGCTGTTTCTGAGTAACTGATACACAGAAACACTGGCAGGACAAAAGTGGCATTACTGGGTCAGGGTACTGCCCTGTAGGTGACTGTGGCTAGTACTGAATGCTTAAAGAAGGTGTATCTACATACATCCTTTCAGCAGAGGCTCAAACCTCAGCATCCGGACCATCGTGGCCCAGCAAACAATGGATCTGCCATCCATCAATGTATTTCATTTCAGGAACGCCGTGTAAACTTCTCACCACCACGATATTTTGTGGACAATGACGACTGGAATTAATCTCATTCCGTTAGTCAGATACAGGAATGAGTTGTATATTTTTATAGCTGATTGAATGAAAAATTTTCTTTGGCTTTTTTTTAGACTTGCGGACAGAAACTGTTACCAGACACTCAGTGTTTGTTTTGCCAGAGGAATGGTTTTTAAAAATCAGCTTCTCCATTAGAGGCAAAATTCTACCCCATCCTGCTGATGAGAAATATCAATCCACTTGAGATAAAATTAGCTAGGAGATTGTAACCTCTTGTTAGCAACATGGGTAGTAGTATCTTCGGATCTTAAAATCAGATTTGGAAGAGAACATCTGTCCAAGCCTCATACTGTGAAAAACAGTTTTTAAAATGAAAAAAGGTCTGAATGACTTTCACTGAACTGATACAGTTGAACAAGACGGAGCATCTCTGTGTTAGAAGAACTAATTTGTTGCATCTTTTTTTGTGTTTGGTTGGGCTTCGTCCTTTTTGGGTACGCTTCTTTTTTTCCTTTCAGTACGTTTTGGTCTTCTCCAGCTGAACAGCTGATGTCTCCTTGAGTGTGTCTTTAAATGCAACAGTCATGCAAGAAAATAAATCCTGGTTATAAGTGGGTGAAATCACAAGTCAGTTCATTTCCCTGCCCCCACTTCTTTGTAATCAGAAGATAAAGTCACTCCAGAAAATGCAGAGGAGGCTCTGCTATCCATGGCATGTCGTGCCTACAGTTAGCACACATTTTAAATCACAGTTCTAGAGTTTATTTATACAGCTAAATGTCATATGTTTAAAAATGAGTTTATTCAGAAAGAAAAATTCTCCTCAGAGTGATTAATTAATGGAAGGAGACTCATTCCCAGAGTAACAGCCAGCTAGAATTATTCCAGGCCTTCTCTTGAAGTCAATTACCTGTTGGAAAATCTGTTCAATCCACCAAGTCGGTCCAAGTTCAACAGCTTGAAATAATGAAGCAATGGTATATAGAAAGAAACCAGTAAATTTTTCCTAATTGCTTGTGCATCTCACTGTAACACGTCAGTCACATTCAAGGACAACAAACTGTTTTGGGAGTTTAAAGATAAAAATAATAGGTTTAGACAAACAGTAGTTTAGATGTTTTTCATAGTGAAACAGTTTGGTTTTTCCTAATGTGTATGAGCCTTCCTGAAAAAAACAAGTGACATTGATGTTCTTAAAACATGTAGGACTTAACACTCAGTATCATATTTGTTGACTTCCCAGTGTCTTGCCTCAGATTGAATTTAAAGAAAATGGTTGTGCCATAGAGCACTATCACAAAATTGCAATTGCTGCTCTTCGGAATCCTCACCTCAGCTTGCAGGCAGCTGCAAAGCACGGCTGGGCTCACCTGGATGCTCTGATCTCCCAAGAAAGCTTCCTTATTGCTTTTTTTCCTGATCTTTCAGCTAATATATTTGTTTGGACCCCAAATGAGCAGGATCAGATGAACTATAGCCACAGTGAACTGCTTTGCTGGACAGTGACTACAGCTCAATGTCCCTCCCAATTTAGGTTTGCTCTTTGGTCCCAACTTCCAGAGTTTCATAATGGAGTAATGGAGGCATGAAAACATATTTCACAGTGAAATTTGGCAAAGTGACAGCTAAGAAATTATTTTCCCTAGTAATTTTAAACGCATCAACACAGTCAATGTTAAGATATTCTAAGAAACAGAGAATGAGGGAATAACAGCATTTAAAAAGTTCAATGTCTCATGTTGATGTTCATGGGGAGATAACGTTTGTCTTTTTGTTGTACTGTCAGGTAATTTGAAAGATGTTTTCAGTATTAATTTGGGGGCAGAGGCAAATGGACCAGTTAAGTTTTCTAGTTTTCCTTTGGAGGAGAGAAGCCCATAGTTCTCTTTCACCAAGTTAAGATCTCTTTACTTGAGATCATGTGTGTGTCCAGGGAAAAAGAGGTGTAAAGATGCCACAGAAGAGATGGCAGCTGAGAAGCAGCTGTTGGTTTGGAAAGCATCAAGTGGGAGCTGGTGGGGCAATACAGGGAAGAGGCAGATGCTGTGGGAGGTTCATTTATATTTTACATCTTCAGAGGACTAGAGTCCTCACTACTGCTAGGGAATGTACAGAATACTTTCTTTCTCTTCTGTGAAAGTACTCCTACTTCATGCTTTTCCTTAGATAAAAATCCATCCCTGTGTGACAAAGAAGTTTGTTTTGAGATATTTTTAACTTGTGGTAAAAAAAAAAAACTGGTGCCATTTTTTGTTTTCCGTCTGTGCCTGTAAAATTAGAAGAACCCTATTGATTCACCCAGTAGTGATGCACAGCAGCATTTGTATTCTGAGGAGGGTGAAGCACAGTCACACATTCAAAGGAAAACATATTTAATGAATCCACTTACATTTATTTGCCACCAATAGAGATTCTTCATAACAAAATGGATCATTGCTCATGTGAAGGTGATGACTAAACCCAGCAAAATACATGTTCCTCTGCAGTAAGCACCAAGGGAGACAATGCCATGAAGATCTGTGATTTATGGTGCTCTGTTCTACTGTCTTCTAGGCTTATACCTGATAAGAAAGGAAAATTCCAAGAGATGGCAAAGATCTCCTTCTGTTTCAGCTGCCCAGTTTTTTGGTATTGTTTGAAAGATGATTTCTCAGGCAGATGTTACTTAGTTTTCAGTCATATACTTCTCAAAATACACAAGAAATATTTAGTGAGGACCATCAATGAAAAGAAAAAAGACAGCAGAATGCACTTGAATATGCAACCAATTATTTTTAACTGCTTTTCCAAAAGGACTGTGCTTTTAATAATAGTCTGCTTTTGTAGAGCATCTCTCAGATGCAGACTTCAAAACGTGGTAGGCAAATTGTCTCAACATGTCTATGGGCTACGTAAGTACTATTAATCCCTCTTTACAGATGGAGAAAGCTGAACATCAGAGAGCTAAGAATACTGCTTTCCAGCTTTGGTGTTACAAAAGGACTGTCAGAGCAGAGAGTATTGTGTTAAATTCTACCCATTAAGTCAAATTTAGCCTTTTTCCTTTCCAGCAGAAGAGTCTGTTACAACTCCATCTTTTCAAGTCACAGGTTATAAAAATGGGTTAAGGCAGGGGTGGGTTGTTTATTTCTGAAACATACAATGTGTATCTGAAGTTAACTGAAAGCTAAGTTAAAGGTGTCATAAATATGTCAGAATGAATGTAGTCCCTCCTAAAGTTCCTCAGCTTGAGACTGTATGACCCACCACCATGTTGCTTGTGTTCACAGAATGTGGGTGAACCCCCCAAGAATGTATGGACCTACAAATGTTATTAGTGTTTTTTATATATCACAGGCAAGCTGGATATGGATTACTGAGTGCATCTAATCAGCAACCTTACTTCATATGGTTTCTCCAACAGATACTAAAAAAAAAGACCTAAGACTAACAAGAAAGTTAAGTACATGGTGAAAAGAGAAACCTAAAAATACAGCAGTCTGTGAAGGCTTAAAGTCTAAAAGCAATTTTCAGTCCTCAGAATAAGTATTTTTTCTACTGGAAGAGGATATATTTTGAGGTGGACTTGCTTAGTGGGATGGACATTTACCTTGATTAACACTTCTTTGATCCTCTCTTGCTGAAAAGTGACGAAACCTGTTGTTCTGGACACCTTAGGCTCCAGTTAGGATGCCTACAGATGGACTTACCCTGGAGTGGGATGTCTGCTGCAAGGGCTATCTACAGCTTCAAGTTGCATTGTGTCTAAATCCATCCAGACTGCAAGGCCTCTCCTTCTCTGCTGTCCCACAGGTATGTGCTGCTGTTGGGTGCTCTGTTAATGCCTGTCAGGATAAAACCAGCCTGTTTTTCACTGTATTTATGAGAGTTTCCCCGTGGCTGGCCTCAGAGCTGCAGGCTCACTCACCAGTGGCAGCAGCCATTGATAAGGGGAGCCTGGAGGCTGCCCTGGCACAGAGGGAGTCAAGCCTTTCTGTTTGGCAGAAGCACCTCTAAAACAAGAGCTGACGGAGGTGCCCACAATGCACTGGCAAAGGGCAGGAGCAGGGAGCTGCACTGGATCATGCTGCTGTTTCCAGCTGGGTGCTGCCTCCGGGGTGCTGCCAGGTGCCCTAAAGCAGGCAGGGCTGGTGGAAAACACCCCTGGCTTTTGTAGCAAGTGCATTGTAGCGGAGATACTAAATCCCACCTCAGCAGAAGGCAGTGCTTTCTCAGGCTTGTCTGGAGCCATGGAAAAAAAATTCCTGTAGGACCTCAGCCCTTTCTTGTGCTAATACACTGCTTGTGTGCAAGGGTTTGCCTTTGCCCTGCCCATGCTAGCACAAACCACACCACACATCAAGGTTATTCATGTAATAGTTGTTCCACACACAGCCAGTCCAGGGATAAGATGCTTAGCATGCTATGGGGTGCTACCCAATACCATGCGTGGTTTGGGTAAGCTGTAAGGATGTAAGGAGTGTGGTTTAGACCTAACAAATGACATGTCATTGAAAGCACAGGGTGAGCTGTGGGACAAGGAAAGGGGCTGGAAATGTCCCTCCTTTCAGCAGCCTTTCCCAGTCTTAGGGCTGGGAGAAAAGGGAAAAATCACAGCAGGTCTTACAAAGAGCTGGTGCTCCAGAGTTCAAAGCTTTTTAAAAAGCCAAGTAGTGCAGATGACAACAGTGCAATTTTCTGAAGGAACCTGATATGGAAATAGGCCTGTTGAGAATATTTGAAAATCCCATTGGTTGTCTTCTTGGTGTACTTTGGGACACCCACAATCTCCCACTGAGAATTTTTCTGAAGTTTGCATAGCCCAGAGGAGCAGCATGCAGAGGAGAATGCAGAGCTGGCTACAGGAGAGCTCACACTGAGGTATATTCTTCCTCTGGCTGATGGGGTGGGTGGTGGGACCTTCTAATCCTGGCCCATGAGGATATGTGAGCTTTAGCATGCCCCATCTGAAAGAAAAAGTGGGATGAAAAGCATCCATTAAAAACTTAAACATTGGTTAAGATACAGAGGGTAGTAAAAACATTGCCTGGTACAGGGATAGATGAAGGTGAAAAGAGCTGTCCTGTGTATTTTGTGTATCCAAAATTTTTGAGGTAAAACTAAAAAATAAACAGAAAAAGTGGAAGTAGTCTGCAGAGTTGCCAAGAGAAAGAAACACAAGATACCTATTCATGCATTCTATGGGCTGATCTCCCCACTTCCACACTAATACCACAGCCCATGTGCAGCTATGGGAAAGAAAGAGTTGAAAAGGATGAGAATGTCTTTAAACACCTTCAACAATTATGCTGCAGTGAGGGGTAAAATGAAGGAAAAAGAAAAGATCCCCTTCTCTCCCTCATCTGTTTTTTTTCATTCCTCATTTAACATATGCAGATGAAAAGTTGGGAATATTTGCTCTCTGGAGTCAGGTTTTACTTTCATGCTAGTAAATAATTCTTAGTCCTGGTTTAGAATTGGTTATATTGATAATTACTGTCTTCCCCCTCACTTCACTCTTCATCTGAACAGGAGAATGAAATGTGGGCAACAGGACATGGTAGTTTCGAGTGGTTTTTTCCCAATATTGGATGCCTAAAAAAGAAAGCTCAACATGTTGCAAGTTAGTGGGAGGGGTTGCATTGTCTTCAGGGGTCACTAAAGGAGCTCTTAAGGAGGCAAAGAAAGAGGAAGTTGATTTTGAGCTTGTCATCACTTTCATGACTTGTTTAAGGTCTCTCTAACACTTTTTGGGAGCTGTGTAACTCCTTCCAAAGTATGGTAATACAAAAGCACTAGAAATACAAAGGTGAGCCACGAGCTCATTAATCCTGCCAGGAGAAAATAAAAGAATTAGCAAACTCTGTGATGGGCAGAGACAGCCAAACCAAGTGCCACCTCTGTGGAGATAAGTGTGCTGCAAACACCAAGAGCCTATGATATTGTGACCTTTAAAAGACATATGTTTCATAAATGGAAAAATGAAGTGAAGAAGCTGCTGGTGAAGCTGCTGAGAAGCTGGGCTGTTCATTTATACACTAACATCACACAGAGTTTGCCAGCTGAGCCAGCGGGCAGAGCTGACAGGGGCTCCGCGATTTCCTTTTCATACAAACCTGCACCAAAGCTAGTAGCCATGGGGAATGCCTGCTGTAGGACATGATTTTTTGGTGCTTGTCAGAAATTTTTTACAGTATTACAATTGCCTTTGGTGCCAGCCCCAAACATTGGCAGTGGGTCCGGTCACAGCATCGATATTTGCCCACTGCAAGGTGTGGAATTTTGTGGAAAAGCCCAACCAGGGAAGCAGAGCTGTGCTGGTGGAAAATGGGCAGGAGGAGGGGAAAGCAGCCCATCAGCCTTTGAGGTGGGGAGAGTTGTTTTAAGCAAGTACATCTCACCAAAGCTGGGGGGCAAGAGAAATGAGACAAAGCGCAGGTAGCGGATTTCTGGGCGAGTGGGAAATGAGCAGTGTGGCACTGTGCAATATTGGGTGTGTGGATTCACCATGCCTGCCTGCAGGGCCCAGCTTTTCATGCAGGAGCAGGGATCAGGAACACAGGGCTGCAATGCTGCTCTGACAAGCCATGATAAATGCCAGCTTTGTTAGTGTGTGTGGCAAGTTACCAGGAGCTCAGCGAATTCCTGTGCTTGGAGAGCCTTGCACTGGGAAGAAAAAATGAGCTGTGAAGTAATAATGATAATAACAGGATTCAATGAGGCAGATGTAATCCACATTTCTTCAGCTGATCCTGGCTTGCAGCACCAACTCTGCTTGACAAAATTGTATTCGCAGGGATCTTTTCAGAAGGTGATTTCAACCGTTGAGCTATGGTGTGGCTCAGGCTAGTCTAGAGCTGAAATACAGCCATTTTTTTCTTGGAAGTCATATTTATGGAGTGCTTAAGTGAGGCAAGTACCTTGAAACAACTGTCCACAAGAGTTAGTAGTTTGAGGAGAGGTTTCCCACTAATTTTTAACACTGCTGAGTTCATTTTTGCTCTTCTAGCTTACTGTCAAAAAGCCTTGGTCGTGCTGAGCTTCATGCAAATGTATATTTGTAGCAAGCATATAGGACCCAGAGAATAGCAAATATTGACCCTCTTCTGTGTCAACAGAAAAGGAAGTCCAAAACTGGCTGTGGGCAGATCAAATTTCATTTTTAAAATCAACATTTGGTGTACTCTTCCTGCTTTCAGCGTGACTCAAGGTGTTGATGCTAAGAGGCTGAAATCCCTCTTGCTGCAAGTTGCCTCTGTGTGAGACACTGGTGACAAGTCAAATTCTCTGGGATGCTCAGGGTCCTTACAGGCACCACACACATTTCTTCTTCTGACCCACAGTGCTATCTCTCAGGCTATCTTCTGCAACTCAGTTGAGACACCCACCTGTTCCCTTTGGATACCCTGGAGAACACCCTGCGGGGCTTGGGCACTTCTGAAGCTGAGCTTTCAGATCTAGAGTTTTCAGGTGCACTACACTTCACTATCCTTTTTGGACAAGAAATGTCTGCTATCTGTGGTGAAAATCACTGTTATTTTGGTAAGACTAATGTAAAATGTAAGCAGAAGTATTTATTTACAGCATGCACTGTAGGAAAATCAGTCACAGTTATTTGTGTGAGTCTTAAATGGAAAAGAACAGCACACATGCTAGGACCTTTGAGAATTCATCTTCTTGTGCCACTTGGCTGGTGCTCTCCTGTCTCATCCCTTGCTGGGGGCTTTGCCTTCCTTCCTTAGCTGTGGCCACTGGTTTCCAACAACTTGTCCTGGCGTTAACTGTTACCACAAAGAACAATCCTACCCACTTTCTGTGCCTACTCACAGAGTCCTACCCTTTGGCCTTGGACACGTGGGGTCATGCACTGGTGGGGGCTAGGCCACCCATCCATGTTGAGACTTACCTTTGTTTTTTGTTGTTGTGAGTTTATCTTTCACTGGATCACTTCTTTCACCTTGTGGACTGTGAAGCTGTGGGAATACTTGGGGCAATCCCAGCAAAGGGGTAGATGAGGGGTTGGAATGAGAGGTGTCGGCTGGGCTGGGCTGGGCTGGGCTGGGCTGGGCTGGGCTGGGCTGCGGTGGTTTAAGGTCTCGCTGAAATTGTGGCCTCACTGTGTTTCTGCCTGAAGCATCTCTGTGTTTGAAGCCAAATATTTAGTGCCAATCTATCAGCAGAGATATTTGATACAGTTGTCTAAATGAGTTAGATGTGTGTAATCCCTGACTGGCTCTTGATGGAGAGAAGACATGACAGTGATTAGCCACTTTGGGACAGCTTTCGTTTGGAGAAAGATGGATATGATGTGATAGTTTGAAGTCCCAGAGGTGTGGGAGCCACCTGCCAGGCAAGGTTCAAACTAAATATGGGGTTTGAACTCTCTGCCTAACCTCAGAGACCTTCCCCTCCAAATAAATCTGAAGCCCATTGGCAGCTGCTACACATAAAAGCTTGCAGTTATACTCCTGTCTGCTGGGCAGTATATGTATAAAAATGGGTATCAAATCCCTGCAAGATACAAGGTACTCTTCACCATGTATGATTTAAAGCCAGTCACTGACCAGCACATCTTCATTCACTTTGTTTTCCTACTAGACAAAAGCACTGCGTTGGTTTTTACTATGTAAGTGTAAAAAGTCAAGGCAGGTTATTTTTCTACATCATCTTTTCAAGGGTAGCTGAAGCCACATCGGTTCCTAAAACTTGTTCTGGAGAAAATCCGGTAAATCTGTTTTAGTTTTTTGCCATCCAGGCAGTACCCACCGACATCATAGTTAAGATTTGCCAGTGAAGCCTAGGAAACTAGATGTGGATGACAATTTTCTTTTCTAATTTGAAAATATGGGTGCTTTGAACTTGAAAGACAAAAAAATACTAAGAGTAGTGTGAAGATGCCAATTTCCTCTAATTTCACTTAAAATAATTGACCCCATTAATGTTTGGTCAGAAAGAGAGTTGCCCTAGCATTCTGTTTCAAATGTGCTGGATTCACAGAGACCAGCAGGAAAGATCTGGGGAGGAGTTTTGCAGGAATCACAGTCACTCAGAGGCTTGTTTAGGTTCACATCAAATTAGCAGACACCCAGGTCTGCTCTGTCTCCTCAAAGCAGGCAGGCTGGGCAGTCAGTGGGGTGAGGGGTATATAAGGCAATGCAGTTCCAAGGTATAAACTGGGAATAACCTCAGCAACTGCATTTGTAGGCACAGGGAGACAAATATGTCTCAGCCACATGTGTGTTGTTGGGGCTTTGAAAAATAAATATGGAACACCCACAACATGTGAAATGGAGGAAGAGGTTTCAAGAGAACCAGTTTCACCTGGAAGTGTATTGCCTGGCAACCCAAGACTCAAGTCAGTTCAAGTGGCATAAGGATGCTGCTGTATGAAAGAATTACTAAAAAAAAAAAACCCAGGGAAGTTCCAGGAAATTGAATAAAAATTCTGGTGAAGCCATAATCCATGTTGCTGTAACTGAAAAAACTGAGACTTGAGTATTGAAAAAAAGAAACCCCTTAGTTTTTTTCTTTCTTTGCAAAGGTTCAGCTAATGAGTGACTCAGCCTTATTTAATAAAAGTCTGGCTGGGACATAATATATGTGAGTCACTATAACAAATTTTCAGATTTTCCTTGGGACTCTTCATTACAGGATCCTTGTATTTGGAAAAGGAAAGGGATAGGGATAAGCTTGCATCAGTATTCATATAGCTATGAATACAGATGAGATTATGCAACTTCAAGGAAATTACATTTGTCTCCCTTTGCATAAATGGTAAGAGCACTTTCAAGGCAGTCTTCACAGAAGAAGTAAAGTGTAAGACTATGGCAACAAAAGACCAGAAATACTATAGACATGAGATTTGAAGATAGGAGAACTAGACAGGGAGTTTCATTGCTTCAGCCTTCTGGAAACAGACTGACTGCAGCTGTTTGGTGTAGGATGCACACAGAGATCAGGTGTGTTGGGAGGTGTTATTCCCCAGGTGAGGAGATGTTTGCTGGGTAACCTTTGCACACTGCTGGAATAGCCACCTATGTCTGAAAGCTGTGTAGTAAAACTAATGCTCCCAGTCCAGGCATATTTTATAAGGCCAAGACAGACATTGAATTTATATTGCTTTTGAGGCTTGTTTATCTATCGGAAAGGTTTGTTAGGTGACAACCCCCTTGGTTTTTTTGTTCTAGTGCTCTCTCATATTTTTTTTCCTTTCCAGCCCCTACATTTAGGGTTTGAGATAACCTCTTTATATTGGAAAATGATTAAATGGATTGGGCCACAGCTGAACCATTTTCTGGAGTTTGTAGGTAAAACAAACAAACAAAAAAAGTCCAAGAAGCAAAAAGAAAAGGACATTTAAGGTCTCTCCCAACTGTCCAGCTGACACAAACCTGTTAACCTTGAATCAGGTGATTCCCATTTATTTTAATGTGAAATGTATTTAATGAATTAATAGATGTTACTTTTATATCTCAAAGTTGATGCCAAGTTTTACTTGTTTTCTACTGAAAATCACAGTTTCCAAATGGCTGGTGCTTTTGTCCTTTCCTGCCTCACATCTTAACAATAATTGTCTTGTTCTTCCAGGAGAGCTGACTACACCCATGATGAGCACTTCTCAGAATCAGTCCTGCTGAGACTCTGTACGAGTCACCTCAAATTAAAATTCCTGGTCAGAAAACAGCTCTGGAAAGGTAACACCAAATCCATCCACTATGGATAAACACCTGGCAAAAAAATTAGAGTCCAGCAGTCAACTGGAAAGCACAGTTCAGAGGATCCTGGAGCATACTAGCTCTTGATTTTCACTTGCTTTCTAACTCTGATGAGCAAATGAAAATGTAACTGGTAAAACAAAGTTCCTAAAGAGAAACTCAAATTCCAGATGGCTGATGCCACCCAGGCACCAGCTGTGAGGAGGTAATGAACTCTGCTTTTAAAAAGAAATAGGCAGTGCCAAGCTGCTATTTCTGCAGTTGGGGGTTTTTTGTCTGCTGAATTCAGTTGGTTTTAAGGGCTGCACACATCCAGGGACTGCGCAGTCCCTGGTATAAGTATCCTCATCCTAATTGCCATCAGATTATGTAGCATGTACTAAAAGAAATGTTATTTTGGTAGGAGTGAAACTTTTGTCAAGCAATGTCAAAGAGTAGCCACAAGATATTTTGGCACTGGATACATTTTCCCTGGTGGCAAGAGCTCAGAACACTTCCAAGAGAATCCATAGCAGTCTCTGCAAGGTGAGAAGTTGTTTTATCTAAATATTGCCTCATTTGAAACAACTGTAGTTGTTGCCTTTTTTTATATTGATGAACTGTATTAACCATGATGTATAGGGACATGCTATCCTTCAGCTATTAGCTGAGAGAAGGAAGGAGCAGGGAAGGGGAAGACTGGGGAGCAGGTAGGAACTGTTTTCGAAGAAGCATCTGGCTGTGTCCTGAGGAGGTCCATGGAGAAGCAAGGAGGGAAGATGAACTGTGTTGGCTGTGGCACAGGGGAAAGGAGGCAGCAGAAGCTGAGAGCACAGCACAGGTAGGCTGGACCATGAATGGCTGTGATTTCCACACATGGCTTTGTCAAAGGCCCACTTGCTCAGGAGCAGCACCATATTTCTGAACATCAGACATCAGAAACAGCCAGGCATTCAGACACTTAGCTAATAAATGGTTTGGGATAGCCTTTAGCCCACAAAGACATAATGGTCTGTTCCTGATGCTACTGAACTAGGAAGGGCTGTGCTTTGGTGCTGGACCTCCTATGTTTTGGACCTGCACCTCCAGGTCTGGAGTCTGAGCCACACTCCCAGTGCCAGCTGTACACCACTGTGCCAAGGCTGTTGCATCCTGAGCAGTGTGTGCAAGTGCATGGTGAAACAGGTGGTGATGTAAGAGGTGCATGCAACAGCTAAGCACATATGCTCCTGTGCAATTACGCATGAACTGGTCTCTCTCTTGTGTCAAGCACAGCTCAGCAGTAGGAAACCAGGTCTCCCCAAGTTCCTAGATTTGCTAGTCTTAGGTTGCATGAGACTATTCACATTAGAAAGGTATTGAAGGCACAGGACAGACTCTGAAAGGAGAACAGATGAGATGGATGAGATTGTGAGGTTCCCATGCTGCTGCTGCTGCTGCTGTTGTCACAGAAAAACAAACTAGCTGCTGCTTGAAAGGACAGATTTCTGCCCCCCTGGCCAGGTCATACTGAGCCTGAAAAAAAGTGAGATTTTGAAGAATTACACGTCATATTGAGTAGAACTTGCCCTGTTGCTCTTTTAAAAGAAGTTTTCTTTGTTGTTCCCTAAAAGAAATAATTTTAGTGTTTTTGAAGAAAAACTTTGCCTATTTGGCCCACTACTGTGAAGCATAGAGATACGTGCCCCCTGCCCTGTATCCATTTGCTGGGGTATTTTTTGAAGAAAAGTTTTTAATTTTTGTTTTTCATTTGTAAGTCTAAGCCTATTCATTTAATTTGAATTAAATGTTTCAGGCTGACCTGAAATAATGTCTGTTTTTCCTGTTTACATTGTTTAGAAAAAATATTTTTTGTTTGGCTCACCTTTGCCTTTGGTTGGAAACTTAAAGCTATCAGTATTTGCCAGTTTTAAGTGAAAATAAGCAAATGTTCCTTAGCCACTGGGTGAGATCTGTAACTGGCTTAGAGCATTATAATCCTGATGAAGTCAAAGGGATCAATCTGATTTATACCAGATGGTTATCTGGACCTCCAAGGGAAATGAAATCAGTATCATAGGTTAAATTTACCATCACTACAAGAAGACCTGTTTGCATTGCTAAGATTACATCTGTGGTTCCTCATAGATAAATTTTGTCCAAGTCTCCACTACCAGTGTTGTCACCTTCATGCTGCAGACTGTGCTTCAAACTAGCAATAAAATCCCAGGAGGATTTTGCTGCAGCAATACTTCAGCTTTGGGCCCAAGATTTGCACCAGTGTTTATGTGACCCTGGGTTTTAAGTACTTTGCTATCATCTGTTCATTGTGAGTCTTTGTGCCAGAAACAAGTATGAAGATCAGAATGAATCAAAATGAATGGGAAGACAATAATTTTGGTTGATTATTTTTTTGGAGGATGGGCACAATACAAAAGAAAAATAATTGGGTTTTGCCAAAGAAAGCTTATATAACAGGGATAATTTGTTTTGACATAGATAGGAACAAACTGTGGGGAAAGACTTCCTGAGGTACTGCATTTGCATAGATGAGAAAACTTGCAGCTTGGAAAATGAAACCTGCGATTTATGAGCACAAAGGACTTCAAGTCAATATTTTGTTCCCTGTAGTTATTCAGTAATGACTTTGACAGTTCCTCTGGATTTGAAGAGATGCAGGTTTTTGGGCTGGCAGGATGTAATGTACTAGCTGATTTCCAAAGCTGTCACTGATCTTTGATTTATATGTTCTGTATTTTCTTTCTTGGACTAGTTAGTATCATCAAACTCTTGCCTGCCTTGGCTCTGAATGCAGCAGTCTCTTTCCAGGGTAATTCCAGGATGGCTTGTCCTACATCATCTCAAAGAGGCCACAGCTCTCCTTCTGTCTTGCCCTGTAAGGAATGAGTTTTAAAACCAAAAAGGACATTAGATTTGTGCCTGAACCTTGTGCTTGGGCACATGTTGAGCTCCAAACACTCTTTCTAAACTTATTTTCAATCTATGTTTGTAGCAGATGAGGCATCAAATTTGTGTCACTCACCATTGCTAATGGTGAGGATGGTCCTTGCCTGTTTGAGTAGCATGAGCATTTCTTTCACTGTAGCATTCTGCCCTTTTTCTGCATATAAGTTAGTTATTTACATACTTGAAATTATTTTAAATGATAAGCACGGTGGAAACTGTCTAGGATGTATAAATTGCTGTGAATTATTTCAAATTAGAGAAGAAAGTGAGGAATGATGACTCTTAGCTGTAGTATCAGCATGATCACCATATGTCTGTCTGAATTTCATGGGCAACTCCCTTCATGAACACAAAGTTCTGTGCTGTACCAAGGCTTCCTTATCGCTTCCCCTCCAAGGAGCACAGTAAAATCCCCTTTAGCAGGGTCACAGCATCCTAGTGGTTTCAGGCATCCATGAAGCAGGTGCAAATCAAATTTGCCTGTCTTCCAGGTAGATCCTTGTGCAAAAAGAGCTAACTAACATAGTTATAGCACATAGCTATGTAACTGATATGGAAAAGTGGGTGAATAGTTTTAGGGATGATTTTATTTAAAAATTTTGGAGCTGTGTTTGTTAAAGTCAATGACAACTTTTTGAAGCACATAGCAAAAGACAGAAGGATTTGGGGGCTTTTTGTCAATGCTGTTCCTGGGGTGCTGTGAATTCCTTAATCCTAGGGAGTAACAGATCCAGCTGGCATACATATCCTTCTCCATTTTCTTCCTGTTTTTTTTCTTTTTTCTTCTCCATTTCCTCATTTCTCTATACTACCAATACATATTGTGTAGATTGAATAATGAGATTTTGCTAGGGCAGAGAGTGAAGGGCAGCCCTACAGGCTTTGGGATTACTTAGTATTAAGCTGTTATCAGGATGTGTTTTTTTAAAAAAGTGTTTTCCTAACATAAAGAATTTCTGGTTGAATCTGTAAGTTCCTGCAGGGACATGTTGATCCTTTGTCTAATGTTTGTTTTATCTGCTTCCCACTGGAGCATATTGCTAGTACATGAGTAGATTGCTGTTGTATGGCCCCAGACAAGTTGCTTCAGAGAGAAGTTCTATAGCTCCTTGACAGGGAAATGGTATTTTTTTTTTCTAATAACATGTATGCTTCATGTTGTTTGAGAGAGGTTACTTTATCTATGAAACCACTGACAGAGGTACTATTTCTTCACCAGCCAAGTTTTTCAACTATATTAACAGTACCAAGGGAGCCAAATTTTCTCATGTTCACTCTCTTCTCTTAGGTAAAGCACTTGCTAAAATAAAGGCAATATTGATGTGAATCTAGACTAACTGGGGAATTTTTTCATAGTAACTAAAATTTTGAGAACTAGATACTGGAAATGCAATAATACCAGCATTTCTTCTACCTTGCTTAAAAGCCAGCAAGAGGACTAAGATGAGGGAACACTGGGATGGGAAGCAGAAGTGAGTGTGAATGACTCTGGGTCTGTAGCACTAGCATAGATACTGGATGCAACTGAACTTTAGTTGTAAATACTCTCATAATTCCTGAAGCCCAAATGGGCTCATAACCCTGAATTTGGGAACGACTGGACCAGTGCTCAGTATCTGGGGAATGGAAATGTCTCACTCCATCCTGGGCCAACACTTCCAGTGACTGGAAGATGACCTGACAAAAGCCACTACGGCTTTTTTGTTGGGATACTGACAGGGCAAGGAAACTTTTGCTGCTCTGCTCACAGAGTTACAAACCTTAACTGGCCTGAGAAAGCTGATAGCCTGGGCAGAAGTGCTGTTCCTGACATAGGCAGCCTTATGATTTTAGAAACTGGTGCTCAACCCTGACTTGTGCTCAAGAGCATTCTCTGGAGTGTGTAGGAAAAACAACTCTTCATCTCACCATTCTTCCAGCTTGTGTTGTGATCTCACCCTGTTAAGGGCAGAGTGTTCCCAGAGGACTGGTGTATCTGCCATACCTCCTGAAGGTAGCTCCAGCACATGAAACAGCAAGAGTGACAAAAGGACAAGACACCCTCTATAAAATGCCTGTGAAGTTGTCCAGTGGGGGCAAGGTGATTCTGGCTTGATTCAAATGTAGTATTTTGTTATGCCACTTCCCTGCCTGCTGGCTACCCAGGTCCCGTGGGAGGTCCCTGGGCACCCAGGCTGATCTTGTTCCAGGGAGTGAGGGGAGCAAAAGGGCTCTGGAAGGTGTGTATCCTCTGGGCTAAAGGCTGCTGAGGTCAGGAAAAATTACACCCATGGCAGGAAGACTGAACATTAATGTGTTTCAGAGGGGCTGTCTTGTACAATTATTTCCTTACAGAAGCTTTGGTCTTACTGGGCACTCTGCTGTGTGTGCTAGTTAACCTAAGGCTTGCTTTTGATGGAGCATGCTTGCTTGTGTAAGTCCCACTACCTTTCTGCTCTGAATGGCTAATTTCACAAAGGAAACCTTTTTAAGCATTAATAACATATCTTATGATGAGTTCGAGAAATGAAGGAGTCCCTTAAATATCTGCCTCCCCAACATCCTGCAGCAATGGGGGCATGACTTTGGGAGGCATTTAAAGTAATACACTTTTAATTACATCTTCTACCTAACAGAGGACTGGGATCTTCAGTACAATTCCTTTCAAGGTGACCTTTGCACAGTTGTGTGTTGTCTGGACAAGCCATGGTGTCACTGTTAATAAGGGCACTCGTTGGAAAAATAGTATCACCCATGTTAGGTCTGCTGGCATCCTATGAAAATGCAGTGGCTGGGTAGGTGTGAGAATAACTGTGCAACGCGACTCTGCCCCCATGGAAGGCAGTGGTCGAGTTCCTACTGTGCTTAAATTTGCCAGGGCTTCCTTGCTTAGTCATTCATTGAGGGGTGTGANGAAATTTAAATACTGTGCTTGTCATTACCCTCTTCTCTTTGACCAGAAAGTCAGGGACAAAGTTCCTGAGTGTCAGATGAGTATGTTTGTTGCTTCAGAGTCTTTCACACAATCTTAAAGACTGATATGGAGGCAGAGCTGGTCTTCTCTATTAACTGACTTTACATACCAGAACTGCCTCAAGGCTGCTGTGTGCCAGGTAGGAAGCCTGCTTTTCCTCAGCTGCTGGTTTTGGCCAATGATTTACCTCCACGTAAGGCAAGTGGTTATGGAGAGATAACTGAATCAGAATAGTACTTTTCCACACTTTGTACTCCCATTGACAGAAAAAAACCGGACAGTTTTAGGAAAAGTTTTTGACCTTTCTTTCTGGCTCCTCTCTGAACTTAGCTGCCAGTTGATGGCTGCTTCAGGAGCTGCTGTGACTATAGTTCAGTTCCTGTTGACAGTTGTCCACCTTATAGCCTCTGCAGCTGGCAGCATTGGTGGCAGGCACAGCAGAGAGGTCCAGGACTGAAGGCGGAGGAAAAATAAACAGCATGCTCAGAACAGAATGTGACCGTCCTGCTTCTATGATTCATATCCTTGGAGCAGTACAGCCCAGTGACCAGATCCTTGGGCCACTGGTTTCTCTTTGAGGCCCAGGAGACTTTCTGATATTAGTGTTATTTACAAGGAAACTGCTTTTGGCCTGTTTTTTCAGGAATTCCTGCTCTTGGCTTTCTTGTGAGGTGAAGATTTCTGCTTCAGCAAGAGCTCTCAAAGAGGCTGTGTAGTGCTGCAACATTAACCTGGGATTTTGATTTAAAAATCATTTAAAGTTAGAGGCTGCCTCATCTTACAGCATTTCCTGTAGAGCTGGCCTGTGCATTCCACAGGGAGAAATGTGGTGAGGTTTCTGGTGAAATGTTCATCCAGTGTCCACTTCGAAGTGCCAAGGTCTTCCTTCCACCATGCTGTCTTCTCCTTCAGCTTTTCAGTCGGCTTTAGCATTTTCAGGCTGCTGAATAGTTGCAGAGCTTTGTCAGGGAGCTTTTGGGATGGTACATCTCTGAGGGCACCAGGCTCCCCTCTTGCCCACTGACACCTCTTGTTTTCCTTTCCAGCACCTGGGTGCCTTCTAAGTAGGTTTTGGTTCTTCTGAACAACGAGAAAATTTTCAGCTGCTACTACACAAACTTGGCTGCCGTCTTCATGCTCTTTCTGAATAGTTATCCGCCTTATTTACAACCTAGAGAATGAAAGAGGAAGGGAGAAGATACTTATTTGTAAGGGGTGCAAGAGGAAAATGAGTTTTTATGGTATACTCACGGTGTCAAATCCCTTTAACTTTTTCTGATGAGTAACTACCCAAACACAAGCTATGAAAATATACAGATGTCTTCTCCTCAGGTCTCTGCAACCTGTAAAATTGAGGATTCACCCATTTCCCTGAAAATAAATAATTTTATGGCTATTTTTCTAATTGCTTGGACTTCTCCTTTGGGAAAGACCATATCCTTGCAACTCCCAAGAGGCTCCACTGCACTTCACAATGATTATACTCTGTTTCCTTTTCCATAGCTAGGTTTACTTCTTGATTTTTCTTTGTCTCATCTCCTAGGCAGATCTCACAGGTAGTTAAGATGTTTGTATTTTCTTCCTGCCTTTGCCACAAAGTAGAAATGAAGTGCAAGATTTTATATCAGATTAGTGCGACAAATATCAAAAGATAAAGGAAAACCAAAAATCCTCTCTGAAGCTTTCATGCCATTGAAATACTCACAGCGGAAGGTGGCTTTGCTGAGATGGAATTTATTAATCATCACAGAAATCTCTGCAAGGACTTGAATTTTTCACATATGTCATGTGAGCTCCTTTTCCTAAAGGTCCCATGTCACTAACTTGGCTGCTGACCTGTATTCATGTCGTTGCAGTGTCTGTGTGCATTGGAGATCTGCAAATAACCAGCAAGACAGATTCAGATTTTCACAATGCAGGTATTTGGCTGGGGTAGCAGTCAAGGAAACTAATGGCTGTGGAAAGGCTGAACTGTCAGTAACAGAGTGAGCAAGGGAGGAGAAGTAAAAGCTGTTGACTGTCAGTCACGGGCTGACCTTGACATCTGTCTGTTCCTTTCCCATAGGCAGTGTTTTGCAGGAGAAGCAGCAGAGAGAAAGCTTTGAACAATGTTGCTTTGAGGGCTGCGAGCTGGCACGTTGGAAATGAATGGAGATGCTGGTGTAGGGAAGCAGGAGGTGACTGCTTGCTTCTGGGTCGTTTGGCAGGGTGCTAACCCAAACCAGTAAGGCTGCAAGGGTGAATCTCACAGTCTCCATAGAGCTGTGGGGTCTGTCCATACCCCTGGGGAAGGCTAGGGACCCTGTAAAGTGATTGCATCTGCAAAACCAAATAAGGGGCAAATTTTAGGGTCACAAAATGTTCAAGAACTCCTCAGCATGATAGCACTGCATGAGCTGAGAGTAAAAAAAAAGCCTGCCAGGAACAGAGCAGCAGATCAAAAAAGATCTGAACCCTCCCAGCAGTATCCTATCTCAGATAATCTTTTTCTATGACATTAATTTCCTTAGGCAGAAGATTAAGCACTTTTAAATGAATTATAGTGATTTTAGTTTCTGCTATCCTTGCATATTGCTGCAATTATCTGTGTGGTCTCTTAGTTGCCCTGCTGCCATCACAAAGCCAAAAAGTTTAATAATGGTTCATCCAAAACCTGCTCATTCTGTGTTTGTGTCTGACATGTCAGTATCCCATAGAATGAGCACCTCTAATATTTAGATGGAATTAATTTCGTACTCCTACCCAAGCAAGATCTGCTCATGACTTATCAAAGACATTCCAAGGTGAATTTTAGGTGGAATTTGTAGTGGATTTTTCCTTGAGGTAAATTCCACTTCATTTGGACAAGTCCCTCTAAGTCCCTAGATGACTCTAGTGTATCATCTAGTAGTGTCCTAAAGGCTGTGTTGAATTACTGAAGAAAAATGTATCTGATCTGTGATCAAGGTGTTAAAAATTGAAGGCAGCATTGAGACAAGACATCCTAGCTACAGGCTAGGCTGAAAGGATAAATCAGGAAATTTAATCCCAAAATCAGAGATTGAGCAAAGGCGTTTTTATTAATTTTTAGGTGTTATGAGGGCATACAACCTTTTTAGACTGTATCCCTTGAAAGAAGAGGTATCACAATCTGCACTAAAGCTAGACACAGCCCTAAAAACTGTATTACTGAGGGGCTTGTTCAGGTTAGCATTCCTCCAAGTCACTGCATGGTGCTGCTTGGATTTACTCTGCCTGGCCCCAGCACACAAAGGGTGGCTCAACTCAGCTGCCTGGAGGACCTCAGTTACATGGGATGCTCTGATACTTTCTCACCAAGAGTTTCTACTCTCTATTAACTGGCACTCCAAACTGATTGAATTTAATGAGAGTCTTTCCACTGACATCATGACTATGATTTATACCCTTAGTACATAATGCATTGTTTCAAATGTGAGTCTTAATATCCTTATTCAGTCTGCAGCTCCAAGTTAAATATGAATAAACAGAGAGAAGGAAAAAATCCACATTGCAAGTTTAAGAGCTTGCTCTGTGTCTGTTAGAGGCAACTCTTGACTAATGTGAAGAAGCAGTGGGAAAGGGTGTCTTTTGCTTAGGAATTCAGAGTCTGAGGGAGTCTTTGCAGACAGAATGTTGCACAGTTGAGTTATTTTCTGTCAGAAATGGCAACTAAACCTCTCATGCAATAGTTAGACCAGTAAGAATGCTAATGGAATAAAAACCTTGTATGTTTATGTTAATTAAATCTGTCAGCCACTGTATTTTTCTTCTATTTTTAGTTCGGTTTTCTGAAGAAATGAGGCTTATACAGTTGCCATTGCTGTCTGTCCATCTGTTGGTCCCCCCCACTCCTCCACAGAACTTTTCAAACTGTCAGCAGATTTCAGCCAATCTGGAAAGAAAGGAAAACCTCTCAAAGACATTACCATTTTTATGAATTTCAGGAGGTCTGGTGGAAATTTTCCAAAGGCTTGATTAATGTCCCCTCAAGGTAAAGCCGTGATTGTTCAGCCATTGTCCTTTCTGTATGCCCAAATGTACAAAAGCCATCTGCCTTCTTGTTGTGTGAAAGGTTTTAAACCAGTTAGAGCATAGGCTGTTTCTTGCTTGCCTCAAAGCAATGGAAAAGTAAAGGTTTTGTGGAAGCCGAAGATGTCACTGGAGACCCGCAAGGGACTGGAGGGGAACTGTAGGGTGTCAGACGGAAAGAGAAATAAGTGAGACCACCACGATGAATGGCTGTAAGGGAGGGATACCTATAAGGTATCATTCACTGTCAGTTTTTCAGGGACATGACTATTATTGAAGGATGAGCAAGCATCAAAAGACCTGAGAATATTGTCAGTGAGGGATGCAGAGTAAACCCAAAGGTGTAACAGGGTGGTAGTAGGCTGGTTTCAGCAGTATTGTGGGGGTATGAAACAAATCCATAGGAAGCTGAGTTTCATTAGCTCAGCTGCTGAGAAAAGAACTTGTCTTATCAAGCTTTTTGTTGGCAAGGTTAGATGAAGGAATAGCTGAAGTTATTCAGAAAATATGCTCTCATTATTTCCTTGGGGCTGTGCAATTGTACCAATAGATATAGCGACTCTTTTTCATGATAAGTTATGGCCAGAAAGCATACCTATCCTCTGCTGTCTGCCTTCCTCACAGCACCCACTGGCTGCTCTTGATGCCCCAGCACTTAGTTCTTCTGAAAAGGATGATTGTCTTGCTGTGCCACAAAGGTGGAGCTGCTCTGTTTAAATGGAGCCTTTGTGAGCAGTTCCTTGGACGGTGTGAGGAGGACCCTGCTTTAGAACTGTGTGAAAGCTTATACTTACTTGGATGGCAATCAGCATGCCTTGGTGGATGAAGCTTTGGCCGTCTGTGTATCATTAAGGAGCTCGAAGAGTCAGTTCAGTCCAGACAGTAAACAATGAGTTGCTGACACTTTCAGCTCTGCAAGAGCTCAGAAATACCAGCATGCACATCTGAGCCCTATCAGTGGAAGCACACAAGGATTACATTCTTCTGGTGATGGCCGCATTTTTACGTGAATAATCTGATGGGAGCCTGATGGTGTCCAACACATCCATTCTTGCCTTGTAATTCTTTTGCCATCTCAAATGTTGTTATTTTTAATGACTCGATTATCCTTTATATATTCAGTTTCACCCTCCCCCCCCCTTTTTTTTTTTGAGTTATAATTAGTTTCCCTGAGAGGCAGTAGCTTTAATGCTTCGGTAGTTTTCTGAGAAGCTGGGACTGAAAGAAGCTTTTGGGAAATGACAATTATATGTCCATGGCTTTTATTTGGTATGCTTTATTTTAGTCTTTGTCTAGGCTGAAAGCTCTTGTTGACTGGCAGAGGATGCATTGAATCACTGAAATTAGGCAATTTGGGTGTCATGCCCCCCCCCAATCATACAAAGAACTTGTATATTGACTGACAGTAAAATGCAATTTTTTGGCTGAATTCATACAAATTAGTGGTGCAAAAAAATGAATACCCCTTTTCCCTTATTCTCCAGGTCATTGATTGAATCCACATGAATTTTTTTGCTGAACTTTTATAGAAGTTTATATACTATGAACAGAAAATTTTGTAATAGATGTTTGTATCAACGTAATTCTAACAAGATGTGACTATTTAATCAGTGTCTCTGATTAAAAGCAGAAAAAAAAAATTACTATTGGCTTGGAAATGACCTTGAAATCTCCTTTTATATTCCCCTTTCTGTTGTCAGACCAAGGTGGCCCGTGTCTGTCTTGGGGATCTTGTGTTACCCCATAAAATCCACTCCAGAACTACCTATATGGATGCATGAGGACTCTGCAGTGGGTTTAAACAGCAGTAAAAGGAAACATCTATGGAAACTTGTCAGAGATCATATAAGCTGTTATCTTTCAAAGCTTGATATTTGCAGTTAGTTGCCCTGGTGTTGTGTCCTGGTTTCATGGCATCATTAGGAAAAGACAAAAGAGAACAATTTTCAGTTTGTGGAGCTCCAGTGGGGATGCACTGAGGTGAGGGCTCCCAGCACCAAAGGAAAACCTGTGGGTTTACCTGTAGTTTATGGTGCCTTTTTGCACAACAAATCTAAGGAAGAAGTTTGAGAGCATCTGAGAGGTCTTGTATGTTCTGCCTGAGTGCAAAGTTTCATTATTATACTGAAATGATTAAGAGAAGCATTTTATTTCCAAGATAGAATGGGAACACATCTCCCTCCATCTTCTCACAGTGCAGGGAGCAGCACTGACTCCTGCCATGCTGGCTAAGGCAGCTTCCTTCCCTCCCATGGGGCAGGCTGCTTGCTTGCCCACTGTGTTCCTTGCGAGGGATACAAAGGGGATAATGTGAGGTGTTGCTTCTCCTCAGCAGCTGGTTTGGCCACTATGGGAACCCTGGGGAAAGTCAAGCACTGCCCCCCACTCTGCTCCCCTAATTTACGTCCCTGCCTGGCCCTGGCTGCTGAGGCCCTGTGGGCCAGCATCTTACTTGAATTAACAGGAAGAGCAATCAGTACTTCTTGTAAGTTATTTCACCTTTTCAGTTTAGCTCAGCTTCAAGCCAGGGCAAAGCCAGGGTTTCCATCCCGTCTAGGAGACAGCAGCTGTTTTTCTCCAAGGAAGCCCATAGCAGCTAGAAATGGAAAAAAGCACTTGTAGGTCCCTTGGTCAATCTCTGCTTCTTGCTATCTTTTTTCTTTTTTTTTTTTTTCAGTTATATTTGGGAATGATGTCTCTATGGTAGGTTTACCTGTCTCTTGTGAAGGGTTTCCAATCCCTCATTTTAAATGAAGTAGTATTCCCAGATGAAAAGGCTCATCTATCAGCCAAGTCAATGTTATAATTTGTTTATATAGATTCAGTGCTACTAAAAGGTGGGGGTGGGGAGAGAAGAAAATTCCTTCACCATCTTGTACTTTTTACTTGTCAAGTTATGTACGCTGTCAGTGAAGCTGTGCTCTGGAATGGTCAGGGATGGTGTGGCCCCAAAAGGCTGTTGGTAGGGAAGAGGAGTCAGGCTGTCTGCCACTCTGGCTTGAAAGGAGTGTGCTACATAGTTCTCATTTTCTGCATATATGATTAAAATCAAAGGAAAAAAATAATCTTGGCTCTAGCAGTGGGAACCACACAGATGTGAACTGAATGCAATACTGATCTTATTTTTGCCTGTATGTCACCACTTCCTGTGACCTGAAGGACTCACTACAGCACAGGCAAAGACATTAATTACCCTTTTCAGAAATAATGGAAGAAAAGTACCATATTCAGTGCTTCGTGATATACTTTCTGTGTTTTACTTTAGGCGAGTCTAACAGCTTTCCAAAATCCCAGATCTGTTGGAGATTTAATCCATTCCTTCCTTGGAAGCTGAGGATCCCAAGCACTTTCCCAAACTGATTGATGCAACCTCTCATAAAGCCAGGTAAGGCACGCACACAGACCATGAGGAAAGCACATGTGACCACATAAATGTGTGCATTTATGTACCCTATTTGGTCATAAGATTCATAGATGCCAGCTTCCTCCCCAGTCAGGGGACTCCATACATGCATGTGCATAGCCAGAAACATTTCTGTTGTGTGATTAAACACATCATCTTCCTCTACGTTTCCTGAGGATGGATCCTCCTAGGGGCCCAAAAGCCCTGCCAGCTGCATGGGTGCCTCAGGGGTGTATCATTGCTCCATGGCACTGCAGAGGGTATTTCCATTAGCTGTCCATGCCTCAATTGCCCACAGCCCCTCCTTATGCCTGTAGGCTCCTGCTCTATTGACATTACCTGCATTTTCACCTTCACACACAGTGCAGGTATGAACAGGCACCATCAGCCTGGTGCTAATTGCCTCCTTCAGAGACCTCGCAGCTCCTCGCACGGCAGCAGCCGTGTTGCAGCTCTCCATCAGCAGATGCAGGAAGTCATAGCCTGAAAAGCCAGGTACTTCACATGATGCCTTAACATGAGGTTACCAGGATGAACAGGCTGGAGTTTCACTTCCAAGGAACTGAGTTCAGGTTTTGGTTGCAGAGGGAATTATGTTTAAAGATCTCTTAAACCCTTGGGAAGCTTTCCAGTTTCTGTGGTTATCACTGCTTGATCATACCCTCAACCAAGTGCAGGGTTCTCTCTCAAGTTCTCTCTCAAGATGGGGCTTGTTCAGGGACTTTTATGGATTTTTGTTTGCATGCTTGCTTTTAAAGTGTGATTCTTTCGCAATTTAATTTGAGGTTGTTTGTTAAAGGTATCTGCTTTCAGAAGGTTGCTGAGAGTTTTTTGTGTAGAAAAAGTAAAACATCTTTCCTCCTGGTTAAAAGGTACATGACACCAGAAAACGTAACTGGAGAGGGAGCAAGATGTATAAAGGAGAATGAGGATCATGTTGGCATAAGACACAGTTGACATAAGACATTCAGAGGAATTTTTAAATTGACATTTTTTGGACTTTGCTTATTACATGAGTATTACATTTTATCTAGATGAAAGTATCTGGTGGTGTAGGCCAGAGCTGGTATAGCCATCTTTTTACTTGCTTTTGCATATCTCAGAAGTATGGTTATGTTTTTGAAAGAGGAGTTAATCCAGAAATGTAAGGTATGACAAATGCGTCAGCCCCTGCCTGCACCTTGACATTTAAATTCTGGACTCAACAGTCCTCCATTTATGATACAACAGGAACATATTTTGTTGTGCTCTAGTAGCAACACTTAATTGAATGTTACTGGCTTGTTGGGAAATTAGATGATTTGTCTAAAGCTC
This sequence comes from Ifrita kowaldi, assembly GCA_013398055.1. Taxonomy (NCBI): domain Eukaryota; kingdom Metazoa; phylum Chordata; class Aves; order Passeriformes; family Cinclosomatidae; genus Ifrita; species Ifrita kowaldi. Next base: position 360,745 of record VZRS01003115.1, read on the forward strand.
TAGGCAAGGGACACATTTTTAAAGTAAGAGTGTTCAAGTGATGCCAGCATTAGCAATCTGTAAATTACAGATGAGGTGCACTGAGCAAACAGTGTGTTATCTCTCTGAATACTTAATTTTTTGCACATTTTGGCAACTTGTTTAAAGAAGGCAAGAGCTGGACTGTCATCACTGATTTTAGTTTTGCAGTGCTATGGCTTTCTATTTATAATGGTCATGAAAGAGGTCCTGAGGGCAGCATTTCTTGTCAGTGAATTAAAGATTCCCTCATATCTGCAGTGTTTGCTTTAATTTGAATATTTGTCATGGATAATGAAAGATAGTTTGAGGAAGAGGGAGTAAACAAAGTTTTCGGGTCTCATCAAGTGCCCTTGAAACCGTTAAAGAGAAGTAAGTAAATGTGTTTTAAATAGGTTGCACTACTGAAGATGATCTGAATGATGTAACAAAAGACAAAAGTATGCAGATGACTAGTAAATGGCAAGGACATATAATAGGAGGCTGATGTACAGCTCATTTGGCACTTGCAACTCCTCTGACGGTGTTGGGCACAAACCCTGGTGAGGCAGATGCAGAAACCATGCATCTTCCTCTTAGTGGTCAAAATTAGAGCCCAGTTTGAATGGCTACGATGCTGTGTGGATGCCAAAGCAGGAAGCAGCCCATTGCTGAGGGGATGTCACTTTGTGTGGTTATCTTACAGCCTTGCATGTTAATGTGCAGACTCTGACCTATCTTGTTTGTAGCAACTGATCAAATGTAAAGCACTTACCTCAAATGCTGAGGCTGCTTCCTGATCTGACCCCGAAGTGGAGCAGGAAATATGCCCAGCATGCAGAAAGATGCAGTGCAGAGCTCCAGCTGTGCTTCCAGCTGCAGAACTGCCCACTGCTCCCTGGTGCAGGAGCTGTACTCTTGCCAACCAGCCAAGCTCTAGCCACTTAATAAGCATCATAGGCTTCTCATACTTAGTTGCCAATGTATACCTTTGGGCAACATTCACACTCTCCAGTGCCTAATTAATTTGTTTTCTTACACTTTCCTGGGATTTGGATTGGCACCAAAGCCCCAAAGGGAAGATTCTAGCTGTCAAAAAGTGAATGTTTATAATGAGTGTAAGGTGTAGATGGAAACCACATAGTTGTCACACAGCAGCTATGACATAAAGGTTGCTATTTCTTCCATACTGTTTCCTATAAGGGAAAGAGATATTTTGGGAAAGCAGAAGATGTGATTACAGAAGACAGCTGCATGGAAACTGTCATTGAATGCTCTGCATGCTGAAATAGAGGAATGTGCAGGAACAAGGCTGTGAGAAGTATTATAATAAATATTAATTTCATGGATGAATAGCAAAAATATGTAAGTATTGATTAAACATGGCTGGCTAGCCCGTGTAGCATTGTCCAGTTGAGGAGCATAGGATTCACAGTGGGAAGTTGAGGTTTTCCTCCTGGCCCTGAAACTACTTTTCTCTAAGACCTCAAGCTGTATTTTCCTCTGATTCCATACTCTTCAGACCAGCAACATGTCTCAGTTTCCTCATTTCTTAAATGCTGCTGTTTGCTAACATATTTCCAGACCACTGATTGCAAGTTATATATGAGGACCCAGGAATGAATATTACGGAAGTCTGAGATATCAATTAATCATCTTTGGTTTTAGGTTCCTGGCCCTTTTCTGAGTGCAGACTTTGAAGCCCTGTGGAAGCCCTGTATAGAGACCAAGTTTCCCTTTCTGTGTCTGGGACTTCAGCCATCAGCCTCAGAGCCCTGGTGCTCAGGGCTTGCCTGCCTGCTGTGATGTCACCCTTGCTCACGGGCCCTGCACCCTCACACCTAGTGCCAGGCTCCCACAGGCAGTGTCAGCTGTTGAAATGGCTTCGTAATGAGCTACAGGGCAGCATCTCTGTAAATTAAAATCTGAAATTTATCTTCATGCAGTCTGATGACCATACAGAGTAATCCTAGCAAGTAGTATCTTTCTCCATAACAGCACCACATCGTGGGTCTGTATACCAAGGGTCTGTATACCTTCATGCTCCCCATGGTCAGTAGATATGGTGAGCTCTACCCAGCTGCTCTTGCAACATCCTGTTTTCCTCATGATGCTTCAGGGAATCTCTGGTATCTTCGGAAGTGCCCTTGAAACCGTTAAAGAGAAGTAAGTAAATGTGTTTTAAATAGGTTGCACTACGGAAGATGATCTGAATGATGTAACAAAAGACAAAAGTATGCAGATGACTAGTAAATGGCAAGGACATATAATAGGAGGCTGATGTACAGCTCATTTGGCACTTGCAACTCCTCTGACGGTGTTGGGCACAAACCCTGGTGAGGCAGATGCAGAAACCAACGCCACAAACCTCCTTGCAACCAGTGGAGTTGCAGGGAGGTGGTGGTGGTCATTTGTGTGGCTGATTTTTCATGTCCCGTCCCCACTGTGTAACTGCAGAAATGCCAAGCTTTACTCTCTGGGCCTGCACTGGAAACACAGAGACAGCCCTTCCCTGGGATGCAGTGTGAGCTGTGGGGGCTGCCTCCTGCTCTGTTTTAGCAAGAGCACATCTCTACAGCTCCCCATACCTCCTTCTGTAGAATGACAACCAACATATGACTTGGGATTGAAATCCTTGCAGCTGATGGAAAAACAATTAAGATATCATTAAAATTCTACGTAGAGAGCCAAAAAAATGGAGATAATGTCAGAGGAAAGGTGATACGTAGGACAGTACAGAGAATTCACTTAAGTTAAGCCTGTCATTAGGCAGGAGCACAGAAGGTGCTAATTGTACAGTGCGTTTCATTCATCCCACAGAGAATAATTAACACTTTCCCTTCTGCCTTCACTGAAAGGAATGGATTCAATACATATGCTCTCTTGATAAGGCAGGAGTTGTCATACTCTGGGTCCTTATGTGCAGAATAATTTTACTGCTGAGTTTCTTCACCTGCTGACTGTTGAAAGGGAAATGTTATTAGTCATGTGAGAGAATGCTGAGTGTTTTCATCTGTTGCTGTTACAGAAATTATTGACCCAAGAACAAGCATCAGAACTGGCTTTCAGGTAAATGCAGGAGTAAATATTACCCTAAATAGAGAAGAGCTGACCAGAGATTGCTCCTACCCTGAGAATCTGCATAGATGTACTGGAAGGGATGGAGAACAGTGCAGACAAGGACTTCTTGGGCCCATGTGGGCTTCCAGCAGCCTGGAAGGGTGCTGGGGGTTTTTTCTTAAGATCTATTTCCAGGCTGATTCAGCTATTGACAGAGAAACCAAAGCTCTTGTAACATGTAGACTCTGACCTGCCTTGCTACCTCGATCACTCCTAGTCCTGAGCAATATTATTGTGACAGAATAACAGCTGCTTTGCAAAGCAAATCTTAACCCCACCAGGTCCAGTTTGAGTGTTTGCACACAGCTTCACTTTGAAGTTTGCACTCGAGCCTCTCACACTCCTCATGAAATTGAACTAGAGGCGATAGTTTTCACTTCCTTTTAAACCTGAGAAGATGTCATTGCATATTACTACCCAGCTGATGCTATACTCCAGTGGTGACTACGCTTCAAGTGATCCATGTCCATGTGGTCTTTCTATTTCACAGGAATAATTCAGATTGACTAATTAAAGATTACAAAGCAGTCTGACATTGTTAGCTGAAAATTCTACCTTGAAAATAAGATACTCTACACACTCTGATACTTTTGCCAGAGTCTCTGTAAGAGAAGGAATGTGTGTACAAGCTGGTGTACTTCATGTTAACTGAAGTTTTTCATCCCAGTTCCTGCCAGAGACAGTCCAAAGAACCACTCTTCCCTCAGTCTAGGCATCTTCAAAGTTTTGGGAAGTTTTCCTTAGGATGTTGTCCTCTTGATGCCTGCCAACAGCATCAGTAGATGGCTGGCTCTGAGTCTCGTGACAGCTGCAGTGTGAATGTGAGAGGTGCATAGTTACACAACCTCTCCACTGCCCTGCTACCCCACTGTTTGCATTACACCAGCACAGCTAAAGGGGCCCTGTCATCCCCACAGTGGATTTACTTCTCCTTGGCACTTTGGGCCTACAAAAGTAGGCTGCTGCAAGGTGCCAGCTTGTTTTCAGCACTGTAGACACCTGCTAGCATGTGGACTCTGAAAACACTGAGCCAAAGGCCTTCCAAATGTTTGGATACACTCTTGAGACAAAGCTATAAGATGCTCTTGCCTCTCTTTGACACAAGCTGAGATAGCAGCATCCTGTCCTCAGTCCACCATTTCTGCAAAGGTGCAAGCAGCCTCAGCTGCTGGAAACCAGGGAACATCTGTACCTCCCTGGCCTGCTCTTCACCTGTTAGCCCCACAACTAACATGTGGGGCTCACATCGTTTCTGTACAGCCCCTTCTGTCCCACTGTTGCATCCAGCCCAAGTTGGCACGTGAGTAATCTGACTGAAATTGGGTTTGAGGGAGAATGAAATTAGTTCAGGGGCTGAAAAGGGATATGTCATAAACAAGCTCTCTCACGTTTCTTAAAGCACTGACACAATTCCCAACCTAAGCCCAATGTGCTGCACATGAAGTCACTTAGGAAGGGTCTTCTTTGAGTTGGTCTACCTGTGACTACATAGCCATTATTTGGACTTCAGCCAGTCTATTTTCATTCACAGACTGCTCACCATCCATCTGTGAAGCTTATGTTCCTCTGAATGCACCAGGAAGTTAAAAGGCAATGAAATGTGATAATCAGGCAGGGGGCAGCAGCAAAGGAGGTGCCTTTGGTGCTTTGCTGGAAATTAAAGTGGATGTGGTTGCTGGTGATAGGGGTGACTGATGTACTGGTAGGCCCAGAGGGATGTCTGTGAGGTGTGAGCAGCTGGGGTGCTCAGGGGTAAAAGCATGCAGACTGCCACTGTAGGAGATGCTCTGTCAAGCAATGAAGAAATCCTGTTTTATTGGAGTCAAGGGGCTCTTGGCTTATGGGATCAGGAAAGTTTGCAGGTATAGGTCAGAGGTCTTAGATGGTCTCCAGACAGTCTTACAGTGTGACAGAAACTGCTAGAGAATTTCTTAGCCAAATGAGGAGCAATTACCCATCCCAAACTCTCCAACTGAGATGCCTGTCTTGGTGTCATTCACTTGTAAATTGAAACAGCAGATAAAGTCAATGAAACCAAAACCTGAAGGTTAATAATGCAAAAAACAGCAGGAAAGGCAGGTCATAGCATTACAAAAGGACATTGTGATTTTAGACCCTATTGCCATGTGTCAAATGAGTAATTTCCATAAGAGTTGTGAATGGAACTCAGTTGCCAGTGTAAAGGAGGGAGGATCTCTGGTTTAGGGACAGGAGACCACCAGCATCCAAAATTTTGTAAGTATCAGTGATTTTTGCATGCCTAACAGAAAAAATGTCTCACGCTGGGCACCCAAATCCAGAGGCCACTTTCAAACTTCGGGGTTTTTTTCTGGTTGAAGTGGAAGAACCGTTTCTAACATACAGTCCTTTCCTACAGGCACACTGACTTGAAAGTTAATCATAGTTCTGGCCCCAGATGGTTACAGTGAATCTGCTTCTCTGTCTGTGGGAGTCCTAAAGGATACTTAATAGTTGTCCAAGTAAAGTGCTAAAAAATTGTATTATAAAGGCTAAGTTACTAGATAGCATAATCCAGAATGATCCCAAAGGAAATGGAGGTAGAATAAGTGTTTCAAGCCCTCAGTGGTGTCCCATAGATCTCACCTGAAATACGGATAATTTTATGGCACCCATGAAGTGTTACTCATAGTAGATGTGCACTGAAGATGTACCTTCCTATTTTCATCAGCGAAATGCTGCAAAAAGATACTTCCTGCTTTGCCATGGACAGGAATATTAATATTACATGATATGTAAAGAAATGTAAGCAAAATATTTTTCAGCCATATATCATATCATATCATATCGTATCATATATCATGTGTTGTGTTATACTGTATGGGAACTTGGTGTGTCTGCCTGTACCTATGTTTGTTTTGCAAATTCATTTCCAAACAGCCAGCCCTGTTTCCATACCAGAAGCCCTTGATAAGTCAAGGAGAATGGTGCAAACTCCTTACAGTCTCCTTACGTCCTTCCCTGCAATCCCAGGCAAGATAAATATAGAAATCTCTAGGGCTGAGATGTGAGATGCAGTATTGATGAGCAGATGTGGAATTGGCCTCACCCAAAATATCATTAGATCAACTGGTGAATTAAGATGGAGATGGAGCTGAGTGAAATCCTGCTGGGGGTGGGGAGGGAGGGATGTGTGGTGTGTGTGTGCTGCTGGGTCCCTTGCAGACTTGCAGAAAGGCCAAAACCAATGAGGTCTGAGACTGTGGAAAGTCTCAAGTTACATGAAGCTTAATCTGAAGTTCAGTGAAGCTGAAGAAAATCCCCCATGGTGCATTAATATTGCATGTGTTATGGGACTTCCTTTTTTTGAAGAGCAATTACCTCAAATGAGGGGACACAAGAATTCCACTAAACCTCAGTCTTACTCTGCATGAGGGTTACAATGGATACGAGGGAGGAAGGAGCTGCTTTTTTTCTCAAGGTGGATACAATAGAGTTAATTTGTGGATTAATTTCTCGAGTCACATCCAAGGTCTAGACTAAGTTGCAAGAGATGGAGAAGATAAGAAGTCCATATGCCATACCTGCCATGAGCAACCAGAGAGAATAGAGGGGTAACAGGCACGACCCCTTGCCTCATCCTCACCATGTCTGCTCAGGAGCAGCAAACCATCTGAGACAGTCAGCAACTGCAGGTCTGTCATGGATGCAACACATTCCCTCTCTTCTGGAACAAGCTGTAAGCATGAAATACTGCAACGTAAGCAAAACCTTTAGTGAAGGTTGAGTTTTACAGCTACACATGCTAATGCCCTGGGAACAGGAATCATGTGTTTTGCTTTGCCATTGTAATGGTCAATGGGATTTGGAAGTTGTTCTATCAGGACAAAACCTCACTGCTGCAGCCCGGAGAACCTTCTCTTTCTGTTAAGATTCCTAACAAGAAGGACTGCTAGTCATGTATATGATCACTGGGCAAATGATACAGCACAAGTCCGTTGAGCAAACAGGCCAAGTAGGTACATGGAAATCCACAGGTTGTAGTACACTACCCTGGGAATAAATAACGTGGAATGTGACACCTCTGGGGACCAAATGGTAGTGCAAAACATGCAGTGCATGCAGAACTGTGAGCCACCTAAAGGGATAAGCATCTGTACTTACAACATGCAATTACTAATTTACAATTACTAACGCCACACTCAGCAGTTATGTTTTAAAATTGGTATTTTTTGTTTAACATGTGGCTGAGGACTGATTTATGATTTGATTTCGCCTCCTAAATGAATTGCAGTTATTCTGGCAGTTATTAATTGTGTAAGTGGATGTGCAGTTTATCTCTCAGTATCCAGTCTGGTTTTTATGGCTGCTATTTTATTCCTCTATGATTGCTCTAGGATTGACTTTGCTTGCCAATACTTACAAGTTAAAACCAAGTTTTAATATATTTCTTGGCTTAAACATAAGATTGAGGGCAGGGGTTGTTTCATTTGTGATTTGGGGTTTTTTTCTCTCCATCTTCTTTTTTATTTTCCTATTAATTTCTAATTCTGTTGCTCCAAGTCTGTGGTATATTGATCTGTTTCATATTAAAGGAAAAATAGCAATTTTCCCTGGATAAGCAACACTTGGTGATGTGTGTTCTATTTAAGCAAGAAGGAGGAATCCAAGCAGGAACAGTTCTTTTCAGGGAGGGCAAGAAATGTCACCAGTGAAACATCATAGCACTGCTATGAGTATCTCAGCCTAATGGGGCTGGTGGACAGGAAAACGTTGGCCTTTGCTGACACTGAATCTCTGTTTTTCTTCCTGGAGGGATGCCTCCACTGCGGAGGGCAGCAGTCAGAGCCAGAATCAATATCAGCGATCAAGGAAACCACAGGAAAAGGGGAATTTCTACTCTGCCTACAGCAGAGTGAGAAGATTGGGATTAGCTGCCTAAATCAAGGTCAGATGCTCTTTAAGAGAATATTAGAGGCATCATCTGTGGGGAAGAATCACAGAATGGATAAGGTTGGGAGGGACCACAGTGGGTCATTTGGTCCAACCACCCTGCAGCAGATCTAATTAAGCAAAGAGCATACACACAAAAGGAATACAAGAACATTGACAATTAATCTCTAATTGTTGAAGCAGTTGCAAGCCAGGGGGAGAAATGGGAAGAAGAAATCTACCTGGTTTGAAAGTGGAGGTGGAGGAGATTATCTCAAGTCTGTCTGGTTTTTGTGCCTCTGATAGATTCAGGACTCAGCAGTTTGCTCACACTACTACCTGAAGGCTCCCCTGTGGCATTATGAGGTCCTGATACTTTGTGCAGTTTCCCACCACCCTCCTGATCTTCTAGTGACAATGTCTGGCAGAAAGCATTATGCAGATCCTACTTTGTAAGGATCTTGGGATTTTCCAAAGGGCTCCGAGCTTGTCAAGAGCAGACTGAATTTATAGTCAGCCCAAGGTGAGGTGGAGGAAACCTGGACTTCAGATGCTGGAGATTTTCAACTTCAAAGCAGCCTTGGGAGCACTCTAGCAGGCAGAGCCTAGACAGAGCCTGGGAGCCCCAATCCTTTGTGAGTTTTGCAGTGGTTAGTTATGGTGAGAGGATGTTTTGGGTTTCCATGTACTTTCCAGTCTAAAGATTCTGAACTCACAGAATTCAGCAAAGCACATAAATGACCCTGGGCTTCGCTGAAGAGGGGGAAAACTTCAGGCTAGATTTCTGCAATGCTGTATGAACGTTACTTTACTCTTGTACCTCCATCCAGCCACCAGCCAAAAATTCTGTGTGAAATGGGTTCTTGATGTCAGTGTAGAGTGGCACGTGATTACCTTATAATTTGGGGTGAGTTGAGGCTTTAATCATGAAACCTCACAGACTGGAACTCTGAGGAGAAAGGAGAACATGCAATATTCTTTCAAAAGGTTGCAGAGTTTCCTTAATATCTATTCCCCAGAGCCATCTGGAAATTTCACTATGCCACCTAAATGCTTTCCAGAACTTTTGCTGTATGGAAGCATCCTCAAGACTGTAATGCATGCTTTGACTTATAGCCAAAATTGTTATTTCCAATAATAATAATAGTACTAATCTGATGGATTACTGTCATCGATTCCTGGCTGCTAGAAATGACATAGAAAAATATTTTTTCAAATATTTTCCTAATGACAGGATAGAAAATAAATAAGCCCTACCGTCCTTGTACCAATATATGAGTTAGACTAATTCTGAAAATGAGATAATGGAAAATTCTACTTTCAGCTCTGGAAAAATTATTTTAAAAATATGAAGTCACTATGTAAAATGTAATAGAGTAAATGAACATAATCTTAGTGGCCCAGAGATATGAAATAAACCTGTGGTGCAGTGACTAGTAGCAGCCCTTTGGGTAGATATTGCTTATCTCACAGTATATTGATGTCTTTACTAGGCCTGAACTTGTTAGACATGACACTTCAATCTCAGACTAGATTACTGCAGCAGCTTTTTGCCTTAGGACATACAAATTCGATCCTTCTAACTTCACCATAGATAAATTTTTATGATACATATAAATTCCCTGTCGTGTACATCAAAACCTGACCATGACCAGACTGTCAATATGCAGAATATGAGGATGTTTTGTAGTTCTTTCATACTGCTGGGCTTGCTTTTCTTTCCCAGCATTTGTATATATATTTTTATAATGGGAGGAAATAGGTAAGAGCCTCATATTATGCTAAAAGACAAGAAAACATTGTATTGGTCTAATGTGGTGCAGAATAGCCTTTCAAACTTGAATAGGGCCACGCTCTTTTGTCTTGAACTGAAGCAGACTCAAAAAAGGAAACATTGGCATTGCAGAAATTATTTCCACATGCATGAGCTGCCTAGGAAACACAGGCTGAGGAAAAGTATACCGGGACCACAAGAGAAAAAAGAGTGAATTTTAAATACCTGGAGGAGAAAATACCAAGAAAACAGTATGTCCTCTTCTGGCTTGAGGAATTTTGGATCCTGCTACCTGAAGGACTGGCCGTGTGCATTTGTTTCAGAAAGGCTCGCCTAGTTGTAGAGCACTGCTGACTCTGTCTTCTTTAAAAGAAGACAAGGGCTGGCTCTGTTTCAGCATTGAACTCATTCACTGGTCTAGGCAATGGAGTGGCTCCAAAGAGGGATGAAGGAACACTGCAAATCACGAATGAGGATGGTGGCAAGGAGGAACCTGGTCATCTGCACTGAATGTTTTGGAAGGAGAGAGAATGAAGAATGTCAGGAGACTTGGTGGCAGCTAGAGAAAATAGCATGTGTATAAAGTTGAATCCAAGTTCTTCTAAGAGGAAGACAGTGACAGGACAAGAGACACCAAGAACAATGTGGGAAATTCTTGCTTGTTATTAGGATTTTTTTTTCACTGGAAGGGTGATGTAGCACTGGCATTGATGATCAGAGAGTCTGCAGGATCTCCCATCTTGGAGATAACCAGATGTCGACCAGATGAAGCCCTGAACAAACGTGACCTCAGCAGGCCTTACTCTGAGCAAGTAGTTTTCCCAAATAACCTATGGAGGTCCCTTCCAGCCTGAATTATTCTGAGATTCTCAGTCTGATCCTATAGCTGGCAATAGAAGGACCTTGGCTATCATGCTTGAGGATGGAGCAGTGTGAGTCTCTGACTCATGATTAGGTTGGAGTCACTCATGAATTCACTGTATTTCATGACAGAATGTCAAATTCCATGGGGAACCTGACAGCTACAAACTTTCTGACTCTGCAAGGCAAGAAATGATTTGCTGACTCATATCACTAATAAATGCTGGTATTTATCCTCTCCAGCATTGTCAGATGATCCCTTTGAACTTTTCATGATGCTTTGGACCAGGGCAAGAGCTTAGTTCCTGTGAAAAGGCAAAGGTATGCTTTGACCCAAATTTTCAAAGCCCCCAGTTGCTCATCAGAAACTTGGTCTGCAGGGACAAAGCATCAAGCAAATGGCAGTGGGATGGATCAAAGCAAATGCTCTGGGCTACACCCTGCTCTTGAAGGATGCTCTGGGAGAAAGCTGTCTGTTGGTACTTCATCACAATGGTAATGCTCTAGGTTGCAATGGGTAAGTTGACGGATTGCTGTTTACATCAATATTTTCTGCTGAAAAGCAAAATTCAAGGAGCAGCTCTGATATTTTATCTTATTTATGTGGGAACATGGCCAGTGTTGCCCATAATTCATACTATGGTATGACTAGGACTCTGGTATGTCACACAGCATTTCAAAACTGAGACTGACAGCTTCTAAAATTAAGCTTAGTTATGCATGTGTTTTGTTAACCATATTATGTACTTACAGCAGCTTTTTATAACTGAAGAACAAGAAGATGACTTCTCACTATCTAGCTAGATAAGTGCCAACAAAAGAGCAGAAGTTTAATTTGGTCAAAAATCCCTGTTTCAGTTTGAGTCAAAATACAGAATTTCATGGAGATATGTTTTCATTTGCATTTCCATAGCATAGAAAGGAGGCTAGAGGCACCAACAGCAGTACCTCAGATTGCTGCAGCAGCTGCCTGTGTGTTTGTACCCCAAAAACACTTCCTTGTCTTGTCATGAGTAAGTGCATGTGTGTGCCCTGCGTGCAGACTGTTTGATTGCTCCCGTCATGCAAAGCCTGGCACAGACGTGGTGTTTCCTACACGAACTGCCATATCTTCCCAGCTCACAAGTGAAAGGCTAAACATTAAGCAGAGACTAACGAGATTTCAGTTCTGCAGCACATTTAAATTTTCAGCAGTTTGTATTCTGCCATATCCCAAACAGTCTTTCCTAAGGGAAAAAAGCAAGGTAATTAACATGGGATAGATTTCATTCAGTGTACTCTGTTTCCTTCCATTATTGTATTTGCCAGAGGAACTATTTAGAGAGAAGCTTTCTCACGGTATTTTGTACAATCCAAGTGTTTTTAGTTTGTCGGGATTTTTTTTTTTTTTGTTTGGTTGGGGTTTTTTAAATTTGTTTTCAAGAAAGCAGTACTGTAGAGGTTACATCTTCTGAAGCCATTGGATTTCAGTCATTTTAGATACATAGTGAGAAGGGAGGAGACAGTAAGAACTAGAAAAGATTATTTTTCCCATTACTGGTAGGAACATCCTCATCTGAGTCCCATTAGAGAGGTAACTGCCTACATTAATAAAATAAACCAATATATAATCACTACCAGTCTTAATGCTGGGGCTGAATGACCTAATTTAGTAACTCATTTATGGTGTGTTTTAGTAGCGTGGCCTCTCTCGTGTTACCTGAGTAAATAGAACAGATGCAGATGCTTGCCAGAGGTTCAGAGTCTCATAAACTTGTCTTTACAGGCTAACCTGAATATCCCTTATAAATTCACTGGTCCTCACTTACTGGACTCAGTCTTCAAAGTGGGCATGAAAGCTAAAAATGCAATCTTTATACTTACAGATCCAGTTGTCATTCCTCAGCTCAGTCAAACAGCAGTAAGCTAGAGAAACAAGAGTAGTGCATAAATCACCTCTTTTATTAATAATTTTCCACTGGCTGTAATGAACCTGTCTTCTTTCATCATCTCAGACACGGTGAAGAGTTATCGTGCTATCTTTGTAGAGGCCTTTTCAGTCTCTTACAGATCGAATTACCTAATTGAGGGACAACTAGTTTAGAGATGAACAGAATTTTTGCTCTGTGGTTTGTTTCTTTCTGTGGTTCCCTCTGAGATTTCTGCATTTTTCTTTATCAGGGTATCCATCTCCCGTGGAAGTTGACTGTGTGCTTTGGAGTCTATTTGCTGAGGAGGGTGAGCAAGAGCTGCTGTGTGTCAATAAAAGCAGATCCATGAAAAAATCCAGTAGCTAATCCAGTTCTCCAAAAACAACTGATGAAAGTAAGTAAATGTCACCCTTCAGCCCCTGTGCCAGGAGGTTTCCTGGATGAAGGCAAGCGGTGCTTGTGTCTTGAGCAAGTCCCTGAGCATGCTGATGGCTGGTCCAGTCTCACAGCAAAGCTACTGGGCACAGGCCACCAGCAATTTGGGGGTCAGTACGGCACCTGTGTAAAAGGTAACTGAGATGCTGGGCTGGGCAGAGACACCACAACATCCTTCTGTGCTTGAGAACAGTCACAAAACTTACCAGGGGAGAGGGACCCACCAAGGGTGACTGCTCTCATCACTGCTCAGCATCATCTCTTTGCCAGTGGAAGAAATTATGACATCTGTCTCAAGACTTGTCTTTTTAACGCCAGTAATGTAATTTCTTCCTCCTTCAAAATTGATTCATTTGAAGCCCTAACTTAAGGCTGGTTTTCCATGAGCATATTCATTTTTTAGAACGAAGTCAGGTTTTCCAGTTGCCTTCTTGATTCGTCTAATGAATTTTCCTCCTTTCCCACCATCAAATGCACTTTCCCGGAGGAGGGGGAGGTTCATCTCTGAAGCAAAATTATTCTTCTATGACACAGAAAAAGTTTTAAATGAAGATTTTAAAAGTGCCTGATGGTTATGGGGTTCTCAATATTTCAGGTACTCTGTTCAAAACATTGTAAAGTGACAGCAAATGTTGGTTACCTGCCCTCTGATCCCTGATGCTATTTATTTGAGGTGTCCTAAATTAGCAAACAAGGCCATCATTCATTTTTGACCCAAAATACTTCTCAAACATTCAAGCTTCTAATTCTGCTCCAATTCAGAAAGCTGTCTGAATGTTGCCAAGCATGAAGTTTAAAACAGTTTAATAAATACTTGGCTCTTTTTAATTGTTTCTTCTTCTCTGAACTTTCCAGGTTCATGTTTTCAATCTAATTCTTTTTGGAGAGAGATTTTGTTCTGCCCTTGCTTTCTAACTAACTAGCCAGGTTAAGGTGCTAAAAAAAATTGCACAACAGAAGGAACTTTACTAAATAGGATAACTCTACCTACAGCCTCGACCTAAGCACAGAGACTAGATGCTACACTCACCTTGACTCTACATCCCAGCTAACACCAACTAGTCACTGTAGAGGTGAGGTGGCAGATACTGTTCTGCACTTGCCTAACTCCAGTCTTCTCCATCTTTCTGCACAGCATCTCCTGTGATCACAACTCAGTCCCTGTGGTGCCCAGCTGCTCATTTTTGCCCAGACATTCTGCAGGTCTCCATCATCTGTTTCAACATTGCATAGGAAAAGGACTGGGGGAGGTAACTTCCACGCTTCACATATGAGGTATGAATTACGTTACTTTTTACCTGTGCTGCTTAATATAAATCATGTATTTCCTTTTTGTAGATTTATTATTTGCTCTTGCTAGAAAATGGTGATGTTAATGTTGACTTCCTCCCTAGGCTTGAATACCCACAGACACAGTGAGTTTTCACTAAGTGTTACTCAAAGAACAACTCAGCATGAGAAATCCTCCTACAAATCCTGCACTTATCTATGCAATCAGTCCTGCAAACAGCCATAGACAAGATTCCAAACAGTTAATGTCAAATAGCTCATTTTCTGTCATCTCCATACAAATTCCTGTCATGTTGCATTATGTGTAAACAACTGAGAAACTTAATGACATGCCTTTCAGTCAAAATTCATATGGCTTTTCAGTCTGAGCAGATTAATTGCAGTTTATAACAATGTAAAGTGATTCAATTTGATTAGAGTTGCTATTGTTCTTCGAGATAAAATATTTTATGTGAATGTAAAGCCAAGTTTTCTGCTGGCATGATGTTATTGACTTCTGTGGAAATATAAAATACTCATCTAAAATCCATAGCGTATCATTGTTGGTGTGCTGTTACAGTAAATAAATTTTATGAGCTTCTGTAAATTAGATGTGCGTGATCAGATTCCAGGCCCCATGGAAATGTCAATTGTCAATGAAGCGAGGCAGTGGGAATATTTTGCTTTGGAGGAGACAATTCTGAATGAATCTTTTAGCTTTTTATGATTTTGAAGGGTTTTTCTACTTCCATTTTTTCAGCGTCCCTGTTTTCTTGATGTCTTGCTCTTAAAATCTGCTTGTAATTTTCTTTAGTTTCATTCCAATGTACTCTAGAGTTGTTTCTCTATTCTTGCTACAGACATTGCTCTGGTGTTCTGTAATAATCCCATAGACCCAAGCCCAGAAGCCCTGCAACACAAGTTCTGCTTGCTGCCGATAGAGGGATAATGTGAGGAACTTCCATGAAACCTCTCTGAGTACATCCCTCACTGAACAATATGTCCCTTATGTACCTCAACACTTTAGGGTGCTTTCTTTTTTTTTTTTTTTCTTTTAATATCTCCAGCTCCTCTCCTCTCTTTTTTAAAAGCAAAATATTACAGAAAATGTATTTAAGTGGATAACGAATGCATGGCTTGCTTTGTTTGTTTGTGTGTTTTGGTTTTGTTGATTTTGGTTTGTTTGTTTTTTTAATAACACCAGTTTTCTTTAGTTTACTTTTCTTTGTGTAGTTATCCAGTTTGCAGAATGATATGTTTGGGGGTGATCACTGCTCAGAGATGTCAGAAGTTGTTTGTGGTGTTTTGGATCCCATAGAACTGCACTGGGAGGGGGATTGAAATTTTTTTGGCAAGTTTGTGGGCTTGCCAGTGCAACTTCACTCTATCCATGCTGCTGGGCTAAAAGGTTGCAAATATTCTGCAGAAACTGCCAATGTCTGATTGCTTGGCCTCCTATTGAGTGATCAATATTCCAGCAGAGTTTCACTTCTACAGGACTAGCACATTCTATAGAGGGGGAGATGTTTTTAGTGTATTATTAGTAATATTGCATTTAACTGTTACAACACTGCCTGACACAGGGAACCAAAGCAAAAAACACTATGGAAAAGTACAGGGTGCTGCACTTTGAACTGAAGCTGTGTGTATTGGAAAGAGGAAGCATGTAGTTCATACCACCAGTGGGAAATGTTACATACAGATCACATTAAACCAGGCTGCAGAATTGAAGATGTTTAAATCAGCATTGTAAAATTCTGAAAACATGTTAAAAATGAGGAAAAAAAAATCACATTATCAAAATGTCACTATTTTGTATGTGTAGAAATCCTTTCTACACAGATTTTTCATCCCTGCCCATTTCTCTAAGACATGTTTTTAATATATCCACTCAGAGTGCCTAGAAGCTTTTAGTTTTTGATGGGAGGGATTTTGAAATATACTATTTTCACACTGCATGTAATAGCATGATTAGGAGTACAATTACTGCAAATTCCTTCATTTCTCGGCGTGAAGGTCTCCAGAGGCAGCAGGAACCACTATTGTTACACATGTGTTTTGTCACTTGAGGGTTGGGATTTTTTCATTTTGTTTATCCAGACTATCTTCTTGTAAGACATCACTCCTTAAGAAGTACAGTTTCAATTTCAGTCTCAGATTTGGGTGACTTAATTACATTGATGATTATTGAGGCATGGTACAATATGCTCCTCCCATGAGAATTTTTAGCTTTTCTTAAGTCAGAGGCTGTTGGAAATAAAAAAAAAAAGCATCTGACAGAATCAGATTTTCATAAAATAATAATGAAAAATCACCACTCCTAAAGATTTTTCAAAATAAAATTTTGGTGTTATTTGAAACTTACTGATAATTTGTGCAACTGGATGAACACCATTCTTTTATAAACATTGTAAGCAGAGCATGAGGCTACTGGAAAAAATAGGCTCTATATTGGGTTTTCTTTAACTGAGCTTCCTCAAAGCAATATGGCTTAACAGGGCATGAGGTGACTGGATGGGCAAAATAAGATGTATAGCAGAAAATGACAGAAATCAAAACTAAGAGGAATGAGATTTTTTAGACCTATTCCAAACCTTGCCAGTCAAGAAGAGTCTGCTATGCTATAGACCAGATTTAACCAGAACACTTATTTGTCCCAATCAGTAGCTGTATCAGTAACTCTGAAAAAGGATTATATTTGCTTCTCTCTTCAGATTCTGCTTTGTCTACTGAATGGGGAGTAGAGAACAAGTGCCACCAGTGGTGACCAAAAGCTGTGGTGACCTAACCAGCCTCTGAAGTCCCTGATGAGGTACCCATGAATGCTGTGTGAGCACCCTGATGGTGGGCAGCACTCAGAGTTGTCATCAGCCACTGGTTCTTTAGTGCTTCTTCAGGCAAGTGATGCAAGCACTTGTGTGTGAGAACAGATGCCCTTTCCCTGCCTCTGCTGTAAAAGCAATGCAGATACATGGGTGAGCTCAATTGTCTCACATTTCAGGCCAACAAGCATTTCAGGAACAGCTTCAAAGGCATGGAGCTGAAACTAATGAGAAGGTGGGTACAGGAGATCAGATCTACTGTCTAGTCTTGGAAAAATCAGAATAATTTATTTTTTCTGTCTTGATCGGGATTTTTTTCTTTAAAATAGATAAGAAACTTTTTTTTTTAATTAAGAAACCTGGAAATTATTGCTTAAAATCAATAAACTGCAATTCCTATGAGAATGGCCTATCTGGAGCAGCTGGGTTTATACCCTCAAAGGAGAGGCTGGAGAACGCCAAGGGAAAAACCAGGAGTACATGACTGTTTCTGTACTGATTCACAGATCAGTTTGCCATCAATGCTGTCATTGTGGTGGTGACATGGACTGTTACAGCTGAGAGCAAAGAACACAGAAAGTAAGGGGGTTTGACCCTACAGCTTGAAATACTCAAAGGTTTAGTGTATTGAGTAAGGTGATAATCCAAAGCCTATAAAGGCAGAAGAAAAACAGCCTTTTGCTTCAGTGGGCATTGCATCAGGCCTTCAGATGACTGGCAATCAGCAGACTTCATACTGTGTAATTCTGTATGAAAGAAGCATTAGTTCTCCAACATACAGTCAGCTGAGGAGGAATAAGACATGCTGTGTCTTTGCAACTCACCCTTCTGGTCAGCAGACATCCCTGTCACTGCAGGCGATGTACATGTTCTTGCACAACTGGTGGACAGACATCCAGCTCTGCTTTGCAACTGCTGCTTCCTGCTAAGCCATCACCAGACAGAGAATTAGCAGAGATTCCATTGTCACATACCCCAACTCTGAACCCTGGGTTATATTTAAATGAGCACAGGAAAGAGGCTGAAGACTCTATGACCCCTATGAATTGGGGGATTGGTTTTTATAAACTAGAGGGTGAATGTCAGAAGATCAGATTACAAGTGTCTACCCATGTGTTTTCACTGTGTGGTGGGTCACCTGGAGTTCAGGCTCTGTAAATTCCAAGGAGGTGGTTCCAGAGCAGTTTAAGCACTTCAGCAATTTCTAGCACTGGTGGTCTCAATTTGGGAAGGATTTCCTAACATGTCTGAAAGCCAAAAGCTTTTTTGCTAACATAATAAAGAAGAGTGAACCAGTGAGTAAGTCCCTAGAAGATAGACTAAATCAGGCTAATTTGTTATATAATCCCTTTTTAATGTGGAGAATTAAGGTGATGGCTAGACAACTACATATTTAATTCTTCAAATAATTACTGGTGGGAGAGAGCAAGTTAATTTCTGCTTGTTTTCAGCATGTGCCAAACTCTTACTTCACACCAGTGAGATGAAGTAACAGTTGGCACAAATCACCAAAAGGAGAAAATTAAAAATCACTAAAGTCCAGCAACCCAAACTGTTACTTGCTGACAAGTTTTTTTAGTCTCTTTGCTCAAAAAAAAAAAGTAACTGAAGGCCTCAAACAGAGTATTTCACCTGAGTAAACCTGAGTGTCTGGTTGGGTCCTCCTCAATGCAAATAATGTGTGAGAAGGCAGCAATAGCCACAGTTTTCCAACCTCCTCCTCCTCTACACCTTTGTGAAGTGCTGTGATGGGCAGCCCCAGAGCAAGATGAGAGTGGGGCAGGGCAGGATGACAGCACTTGACCCAGGTTGGTCCTTTCTTCTGCTGGCACTCTTGGCTACGAAAAACCTGTTCTTCCCCATTGATAGGAATGGAGGTGCTTGGGGCTGCTCTGCCATGTGAATCAGGATAGTGGAGTTTTATGTCCTCCCTTTGCTAGCACTACTGAATTTGACCCAAAACAGCTGGGGTAGCTGTATCTGCACAACCTGCCTCTAACTCATGTGTCCTTACATGGCCTGGGATATCTTTGGCATTTATGCCATGGCCACCAGTGCTCCAGAGGCACAAAGGGGTTCTAACGTCCTGCCCAGCCCCCTGCTTAACCAGCCCAAGAACCTGCTGCCCATGTCAGTCCCTGACCATCTACCTCAGTGATGCTGCAGCAGGGCCAGGCTCCAGCTGCCCACAGCACTGCCTGGACAGGGGCCCCACAGAGCCAGACTCACATCCTATCCTGTCACCAGAGCCCATGTGATGCCCTGGCAATGGCCAGGGGTTGCAGGCATTTTCCCACATGCTTTCTGTTCAAGGTGATGTCCTTCTCTCACAGGATTCCATGGCCATCTAAGTCTTCCTTGTCACTTGCGTAAGTACACATGTGAGTAAGTATATTTATTGAGAGTCAAACCATGTGTATGAAATATGGGATAAAGCATACAGAAGTATTATATATTGTTACTCTAAGGTTTCCTCCTATCTCCCTGTCCTGCAATCTCCCTTTCTCCTCCCTTTCCCCTTTAGTTTGATGTCTACAGGGAAGAAGAGAAGCTGGGGGTGAAGTGAGGCAGCCTGTAAAGCAAGGAATGACAGGCAAATCTGTATCAGGAATTAATTGCAGCATGTTTCATATCTAATCACTCAGATATCACACAAATTTACTCCTTTACTCCTATTTTGTTGATGGCTAGAATATTACTTGTAAGCCAAAGCTTTTGTGTTTAAATCACTCCCTTATTTTATTTTTAAATAAAGAATCTGTTTTGCAGCTTGACATGTTTCTTGTTTTCAGATTGTTGATTTTCTGTGTGGTTAACTCTAGGCTTCCTACAACTGACAGCTTATTATCTCACCTTATGAAAATTATGCATGACTTCTGGGAGTCATCTGTCAAAAGGAGAGAGCACACAACACTCTGAGAAGCTAGTACCTTCTCTCTAGTTGTCCGGGTTGATGGTTGTTCAGTGAACCTATTAACTGCCTGAAGTGAGTTGCATCTCTACAGGTATGGGACTGTATTGTCTTTCTTTGCTGTGTTTAAATGGCAGATGCTACCCCTGTGTAGTGTCCTCGTTTAACTTTATCTCTGGCCTGGTGGTTCCAAATGCAGCTGGCTATGTTCTCATTGGACAGTAGGCCCATCATGTGCCTGCAGAAGTAATGGCTGTAGGTGAATGTTCCGTCTTCCCCTTATCTCACACTCTCTGACAACTGCCTCAGTTCAAGCTTTATGCCTTTCAGTGGAGCACTTAAACACACACTAAGCTCTAAGTGCTTAATTCCTATCATTTCATTGCACAGGGATGGATTTAAGTGCCTACTCATAGTTCATGGCTTGCCAGCACTTCAACGGTTTCTTTTGCAGTGGCCAGATAAGATAAAAGTGAGGAGCCAGCCCTACAGTCCTGTGCCTGGGGATATGGTAGTGATGGGCAACACCATTCAAACCTTTCATGATACTCCAAGTAGACATTGATGGGGCCCTATCACTGAGGATTAAGGAAAGGTTCTTTCCAGAAACTGGACTTGTTATGGTCCAGTTATTAAAATTATTGAGGAAATCCTCAGCCCAAATTAAGATGCAAATGAGACCATATGCCAGTGACAATAGTAAGGATTCTGTATAATAGAAAATATGATGGGAAGAAAAGGGGAGAGAAAGAAATAGGGAAAGACGAGCTTGCGGAATGTGGGGGGGAAAGAGAGTGAGGTGGAGACAGACTAGGTAGAAAGTATTACCACTCCGTGGATCCCAGTGGTGTTCCATTGATGCTCTTCTTCTGATCTTCCTGATGGTGAAGGTCCCCCAAAAAGCATAGAATTTGTGGGTTGATATACGCTCAGGCCAGGTGGCAATGTCCAGGTACGTCGCCCCTGGTGGGGTGCGGGGGCAGTCTCTTGCAACAGACTCTGGATCTGTTGTATCAGGTGCAGTCCTGTGGTGCAAAGCCTCTGGCGGGGCCCTTTGGGGGGTCTTTGATGGATTATGGCACCCCCTCAGCTGCCTCTCATGTGAAAGTCCTGTGGATGGGGCCTATGGGGTTGGGGGTTTCACACCTGGGCCAGTTTGTGCAAGGGAAGGTGGCACTGTCTCTGACCAGAGGTTACACCCAAAACCTCCTCCCCCACCTCGTTTCAGGGAATCTGTGCAAACCTGGCTTCTGTGGGCTGTGGTCTCCCCCACCCCAAACTCAGCCAGAGGTGGTGACTCTCAGCACGGCTGCTGGGTTTGGTTCCCTTGTGGATGCATTCCTTTTGCCCCAGCCTTGTTTGTTGTTTCCTAGGCCTGAGTGATTGAAGAATGGGTTTTCGTTTATCTAATCTCCAGTCCAAAGTTCCAATCAGGCATCCTTTAGGGAGGGGTGATCTTCTTTATGCAGTTTAAAACTTTATATCAATGTTTGAGGCATGAACTATTCCAGTCTCTGATATACCTACAGAGAAACTGGTAGCACCATGCTCTGCTAGCACAGGTCACCCCAGCAGCACAGTAGGGGTCAAGCCTTTATGCCGTGGCCATAATAGGTCAATGTGCCAGCACATCCTTTCCAAATCCTATACCACCATCCCCAGTCACCCACACCCACTCTTATCTGCTGTGTCTGCTCCCAGGATCAGCTCACCCTTTAAAGTATGTTTAAGGGCAGCTCAGAAAGGGAAAAGAGAGGAAAGGCATCATTCATCTTGTTTATGGTCTGACTGAACTAACAAAGCCTGAGCACCTTGTCCACACTGGGAATAGGTCCTAAGAAACTACTGATCACTAGAATAAGAGAAAAATAAATTGAACATATTCATCTGAATGGTAGAAATAACTTTTGTGGGTGATGCCAAAATGTAATGGGATGTGTTGAACTGTGGCCAGTGATAGACTCCAGTTTTTCACTCCAGTTACAACAGAGGTGAATTCAGAAGATTTACCTGTCCTGGGAGGGGAGGGGTTGTAAGGTAGTGCATAATAATCTGTATCAAATTGAGACTTCTCAGAGAGTTTTTAGCTGGAATTTGGAAATATCTCTGGAAGCTTTAAAATAGTTTAAATTTACTGGAATTTGTATGCATTAACATTTTTTTCTATGGCAATGAAGAATGAGTTTGACTTAGGACTAGTTGCCGCTGGCTTCCCAAGAATTATGAAGCCAAGCTAATAAATTACCTTGATCAGATGGCACACCTCACTCTTGTCCCCCTGTGGCTCTGTTCCAGACAGCTTCCAGCCCAAGCAGCTGCTGGGGAAGAGTGAACTGCTATGTCCAATTGGCAGAGCTGTGACCAGCTTTATCTAAAGGCTTTTTTAAAGGCTTGTGATAGAGCATTCTCTGCTCTCATTTATACCAGGTAAAAACATAATATGAGTTGTTAAACCAGTTCTTGTTCTTTTGTGCTGCTGCAGCAATAAGAAGGAGTCAGAAAACTTCTTTCACTGATAAAGTCTGGAGAAGTCATTCTGTAAAGGAATAGCTTGGCTTGGGCAGCCCTGGGCCCCTGCTCTGCTCCTCGTGCTGACAGCACAGCTGAGTGCCTCTGGAAGTGTGGTCACCCAAAAACTCTGGACTGCTGGCAGGGGCTGAGTGGCATGGCTCTGCAGAGGAGCCCTGTGGCTGCTGTCTTACCAGCTGCTGGCAGTTTTGGACAAGCTGCACTTGTGCCCCTGTGCCACCCTGATTTTAAGTGTGGCCATCTGGGATGGCTAAAACCGACATGAAAAACTGGACTACTTTGTTGACACGTGACTTTTAAGTTGCGTAGGTAATGATGGACAAATTAAGTTGGGGAAGAAGGGCACTAGTCAGCCACCTTGGGAATTCCTCTTTCTGAACATGGGTGGTATCTTTTGTGGCACTGCTTTGCCTTTCTGTGCAAATTCCCAGCTTTTTAGAGAGCCAGTCAACTATCAGACAAAAGAACCCTCACATTGTATGCCAGTCTGGGTACATACTTGATGTGAATGAATACAAAGACCTATTCATCACTCCTAGTGCTCACATAACTGACAGATTAAATCACTCTCTGGCTGTGAAGATGACAGTGGCCCAATAGCTAATGCTGTCTAACAGCCCCCATTAGAAGACCTTGTTTTTGATTGTTTATAATTTTGCCAGACTTCAGCTGCTTGAGCTGGATTTTCCCATGCCATATGTCACCAGAAACTGAAGGTTTGTGTGGAAGGGCCTAAATGAATAGTCGTGGCATTGCCAAGCTCATGTATCACTGAAAAGTCACTTGAACACAAATTTTTAGGGAGTTAACTGTACATTTCTCCTTTCTTGAGGGAGAAGGAAAAACATCTAGAGTTATATGCTCCCCAGTGGTTTGTGTTCAGGCTGAAGTTGGAGTTGCTGTTAAACAGCCTGAATGCAAGAAGTTCCATGTCAAAGGCTGTCAGCTTGCTAGATATTGTTGACACTTTTAACCTTTTGCAATGTCTTTTGAGGCTGTACTTTGTCCACTGACATACTTAGTTCCATATTGCACCCCATGTTTTTGACAGAAGTTGTTTTAAGCAGGCTGAGATTATGCTACCAGGGAGCACATCTAATGGCTTAAATTTGAGTACATCTCGGGTTTGTGTATGTGTATGGCTTTATAGCTCTCCTCTGCTCACCTTTTCCTTCTTTACTGCTGTCCAGTGGTCATTTTTCTGACCAGCAATCCCTGTCATATGAGATTAGGACTAGATTTTCAAATCTCCATGCTGCTCTAAGTACCAGGCTGAAGTTGTCAGTTCCTAGAGATGAATTAGCTTGGCAGTTTTTAGAATGACTTTTATTTGACCCGCTGAATCAATGCTGGTACTTTTTCCTCTGCATTTCCAAACAGAGGTCAACAGGAAGAGCTTTCAGGCTGAACAGTTCCTAGGTGAGGTGGTTGCATTGGGAGGACATTTGGTGACCAGAAAGAAGTGGTATGGGGGTGGGTCAGGGGTGGGATGGGGTTAGAAGATGTAAACAAAGTATCTTTGATGATGATGTGTGTTTCTGTGAGTAGTATCTGCCCATGATAGCTCCATCGCACATTGGGTGGAAATGTGCTCTCTGGCCTGCAGCCTATATAACCCTTTCCCATTCCCTACAGAAACTTTTATTAAGGGAGCTTTACAAGGACCTAGAAAGGACCTCTACCTGTCACAGGAGTCTGAAAAGGGCAATGTAAGGTCCCCAAGGGGAGTTTTTCCTTAACCATTACGCAAACCAGAAAATGTCTAGATCTCAGTAAAAACAGTGTGCACTATGTTTTCCCAAAATGGGCATCAATGTGAATTGTAGGAGCTATTGCCTAGGAACTATCTAGAGGCAGACTTTATAACCACGCAGAATACTTTCATTTAACTACCTGCACTACTGGACCATCATATGACTTAGAGCTTTGACACACCTGAACTCCCATTAAATTAGGTAGCTTGGGTGCAATTAGTAGCATTATCCCAGGAAGACAGTTCAGGATGGCCTGCAAACAACAGCTGGCCATTGACTGAGCTCTGCTTTTAGAGTGCATTTTGCAGCATGCTGTATTCTGTAATGGCAGTGCCATGGTGCTGCAGTACCTTGGCTGGATAATTTAATGCTAGTTTGGTGTGTCAATGCCATGCTGCAGTTTAAATAAAGTCTGTGGTAGAGGCACATCTGCAGTCAGAAATTGTCATCATTCTGCTCTGCCAGCATGGTGTAATACACTGCACAGATCCTCAAGCCAAGATTTTAGAAAATTAATCTGGGTCCTATAAACATTTTAATGGGAGGAAGCAAAAATACTTGCATGACCTGACAGGTTTTTTGTCTCCTAGGTAGGACTTCATATGGAGGAAGTGGTATTTTCCCTTAGTGACAATAAAAGCACACTGTATTTTTGCTGCAATGGAAAGATCATGTATTATATAGATCCCACTGAACAGTATTCAGCAAAATGCAGATGTCTTTAAGTTTCCATTATAAACTTGATTTTATTCCTATTCCTCCCTTTGCCAAAATTAGCCCTATCCACCCACGACTTCACAGGCATAATCTTATTCTAGGACAGATTTTTTGGAAGAGTTGAAGGAAACTGGTCAAGGTGTTTAAGAGAGATGATGGCTAAAAAAATGAGTTCATCTGCTTGGAGAGTTTCCTAAAGACTTTTTGGCTTGTCACATCCTGAAAATTCATTTGCCTAGAGATTAAAAAAATATTTCAGATCTGTTGGTCTTGGCTAAAAATGGTGCCTGTGGATAGTTTTAGGCTGTCCGGTGACAGAATTATTTGGTTACTGAAAGTGGTCCCTGCCTGGGTGTGTGTAGATACATGTGTTATGTGCCCTTTGGAGATCTTCACTCAACTAATCAGTACCAATGTGCTTATAAATTTATGGTGGCAGTGTAAGGTTTCTAAACAACTCTGCTTGCATCCTGAACAGACATATTCCTTATCTGAGACTGGTCCTGTCTGCAGGTACTGCTGTCTAAAATCCTCACCTGTATGTTTCCTGATTCCCACTGCAAACCATGCTGAAATTGACAGCACGGCTTTACAGTCCCTTCTGCACACTCCCTTTTTCAAAGGCAACAGAATTCAAAGTTCAGTCTACTCATCTCAGGGCTTTTTTAATGGGTCAAAAAATTAATACCTGCCATGATTTGTGCCAATATGACTGCGAGCCACACATGATGAGACTTAAGCCAACATTATTTTTCAGCATATGTGTTTTGTGGCTTATTTGTGGTTTTATGACAAAGTAAGTTCTGAGGCATAATATTCTATTCTTAAAGAGGATTTATTGAAAAATGTGTACTTAGAACTTTCTCATAATTGGGAAATTTTAAAATATGGTTCTTGAAGTATGACCAAAACCAGAGGCAAACATTTATTAGACAATTTTAAGCATCTCTCACTTTAAGAAGAATGTGACATCTGCAAATAGTACAGTTCTGCTATACCATTGCACTAATGTGGTCTCCTTGGATGATTCCCTTAGCTTGCATTGAAAGTTATAGCAGAACAATGTGAACAGTAAAGTCTGCCCAGCACGTACCACTGACAATGGAACATGTTATGTTCTGTGAGACCTTGGGTTTGGTTAATAATGTTCCCAGACTTTGACATTTAAGCCTTGATCTTTCTGAGCTTCGGACCTCAGTTGGTTTCACTGTTGTTGAAGCCAAGTCCCCGACCTACAAATTGCTGGAGCCCTGTGTGTACTTGGCAGAAGTATGACCATTCTTTCTGTATTTATTATTCCATCAGCGTCTGTTATTGACCACTATTTGAAACAAGCTTTTGGGCTAGATGGACCTTGGTTATGACTCAGTATGGATGTTCTTACACTATATTCTCAGTGTCAACAAAAATAGTTGACTATTTATTGAAAATAAGTCTAGGAATTTACTTTGTCATTTTAAAGACTTAACAGTCTTTACTGTGTTGTTTTGGGGTTTTTTTTTTGGTTTTTTCTCTGTGCTGTGGAGCTAGGATTTGAATCCTAAATGAAGCATTATCTTGGAGTCAAAGTGTTCACTTCTGGCTCTTGACATTTTGAATGTGTTCAGTAGAAACTAGGAATGGTTTTGCACCCAGATGCTGGTGACAGTGATCATACCCTGACAGGACTGAGCAGGAGGCTGCTGGTTGCAGATTGCTCTGCCATGCAACACAGGAACTGAGTGCAGCAGGATTGTCTCACTGGCCATTGAATTCTGGGACTGAAGAATGGCCTGACTGGAAGGCAGAAGTGCTGTGTAAGTTTTCAGGAGGAACTTTTCAAGAAGGAAGTGGGTTATGATGGTAAGAAGAAGAGATGCAAAACTGATATCTAGATGGATTAGTTGAAAACTGGAGTATGGCTGGCTCCATGATGGTCTGCAGAGATGATAAAGAGAAGAGGAGGAAGGCTTCACAGCAGGGAGAGAATGTGAGAGTCTGTGTGATCTTGGAGAAGATTTCTCTGAGACCCGGAGCGGAGCACAGGCTCCCTGTGTTCAGGTCCTGTATTCGGCTCTCAGCTGTGGATCCCATCCTAAGGGACTTCTCCTCAAAAACCAAGTCCACACAGATATTGAGAGTCATTGACTCACTCAGAGGTATGCTTTCACTGCAGGGAATCTGGAGAAGTCATTAACTCCACCTTTCTATCCAAAGACCAAGTTGCAATCATGTCACCCCAAGCTGCAGTATCTTATCGTTGGTACTGAAATTTTGTCCAATGTCTCATCTAAATCACTCAAGCTGTTTGGTTTATGCTTCTTAATGTTTTATTCTTCCTGATCTTTCCGCCAGGAACATATTAGTTCCTTATTCTTTGCAACAGCCTTTTAGTTGAAGAATATTAACCTTCTGTCTCGGTTGTTACTTCTTCAGAGAAAAAAGCCACATTTCTTGCAGTCTTCCCTCATGTTTTCTGGACCCCTGTCAATTTTCGCTGATCTCCCCCACCAATTGTTTCACCTCTTACTTGAAGTACAGTGCACTGAACAGATTGTGGTCTTCCAGGTGAATCTTTACCAATGGGAATCTTTACCAATGGGAATCAGCCCACATGGACTCTTTCAGTAGTCTTTAAGACCTTTTAAACATCCTGATGTGAGGGCTTTGCCATTCATGCTCAGCTTGTTCCAACATAGTCCCTGGTCTTTTCTCTTGTGAACTGGTACCTAGACAGTTTTGAGTATTTCTGTGTAAGCATTTTGCACTATTGTATTCCATTCATTTTAGATGATCTCTCTAAGTCATACGAAGAACATTTTAGATTCTGATTTTTTTAGTATCTATAACATCTGCAGTTCTTGTTCCATCTGCAAGATTCATACTCATACTTCATATTCAATTTTTTGTGCCTTCATTGAAAACATAAAATAAAACCTTATACAGAACCAAGGCCCACAGAATTCCTTACAAAACATACATATTTTGATATGTTAAGATGGAATTACACTGTGGATACAATTATCCAACTAGACTTGACATCCTGCCCCTTCCCACAGCAGTTTCATTTAGAACACAGTTCACTAGCCTGTCCATGAGGATATTATAGGAAATACCACTGAAGACCTTGCAAAAAATGAAACAAAATAAATTCAAGCTATGTGACATCTCCAGCTAGTACTTCAACCTCTCTTTAAGACTCCTAGCATGAAGTTGCTCAGGGGACTAGAAGACATCTAATGTGAGATGTTATTCTCTAAGCAAGTTTTGCATATTTTAGGCTGAAATTTTGTCCCCTAAATAATTGCACTGTCTTGTTGCTGTTGATCTTTTTAGTAAGACTGATGAAAAAAGGAGAAAAAAAGGGGCATTAAACTATTCCACTTTCTTAACATCCCTCCGCACATCCCCATCATAGAGTACTGGTTCAAACTTCCCTTTATTTTTCTCTTCTTACCTGTAAAATTTATTTTACTTTTCATAAGTTTTGCTAGTTGTATCTAATCCATTTAATCTTTAATAACTGTTTACACCCTGTCTATACCCTCCCATGAATGGAGTATTGTGCTGGGTTCTCAACCAGCTGTACTAGTTTCTACTTTACAGATACCTCTTTTACAACTGAGGTCAATTAAAAGGTTGGGAATTAGCTGACTTCTGCTCAATTTCCTTACTTGCCTCTAAAATGCACTTGGTTTCTTATTAGCATTTCTTAAATGAACTGACAGCTGTCCATAATCTGTTTTTCCCTTAGATTTGCCTCTTATTAGATCTTCCCTACCCATTCTCAGAGTTTATTGACATCTGCCTGCTTGAAATCCAATGCTGTCGGTCACTTGGGTCGAGTGGCAGAAGATGACACTATGGCACTGCAGAGCTGATTTCTTGTAGAATGTCCTATCTGGCAGCAGACTTTGAGTTGTATGTTACACTGCCCTCTACCTACGTGCAGAGCTGCAGTGCACCTAAGGAAGGTTGTGACAATTACAGCGTGGATTAGGCCATAAGATTTAGGCTGCTCTTCAGAATTTATCATGGAGAATGGGAAGAAAAATATAACTTCAGAGAAAATTTCTGTAAGGTATAACTGCCCTTGTAATGAATCTCAGTCAATGTGGACAGAGGATCTGTGCTAATGAAGCATTTAGAACACAAATTCATTGTGAAAAGAAATACTCCAGACTAAGGTATGAGAGGATCCTTGCCCTACTTTGTTTAATAAAAGCTTAGACCACTATGCAGGTATTTCATGGTGCAAAGGACAGACAGTGAGACTGTAACGGGGGAGAGAAAGAAAAAAGCAATAAACTTCACCTTAGGCAAAAAGGGCTGATCAGACCATACTGGACCTATACCTTGTAAGAACAGTGACAGAAGCTCTTACATCTTACTGCAAAGCAGTAAGACTTCGGGTCCTACTAAAACCCTCCAATATTCTTTAACGTTGGTTGAGACCACTGTAGATATATCATGGCCCCTCTCACAGGTCTAAGATGGTCAAGAAGTCAGACCAAGCCTGATGCTTATATTAGGAATTATATTACATTTCCTTTTACACAATTATTTTTACTGACAAAATTACAATGAGAGTTCCTTTGCTATCACTTTAAGTCAATTTGGATTCCCTAAAGAATGAAAATTAATTACCAGTAAGCAGTCTCATCTGTAGTCAATTTTTATGACCGCTATAAACTAATAAAAATGTAGGCATCATACTGCCAATGTGGTGTAGGAAGAGAGAGGAGCAAGCCGTGCCTGCAGTCGGAGTACTAGTGACGGTTCAGGGAAATCCAGGTTGTTGAATCACTGTTCCACACTGCAGGGAAGTGATGTGCAGTGTCCATACGCTACCTAGTGGTTCTGTCGATTATGACATTATCCCTGAATTACTCTTCTTTCACCTGTGAATTGTGGGATTAAAAAATACTTCAGACAAAATTGGCATTTTTAAGCCCATAACCGTTCCCTAATGAATCTAAGACATTTTGAGGTCATAAGGGATTAATGAAAAAACCCAAAATGATAGTAAAGTCTGTGTGAATGTGCAGGCAAAACTCTTGATGGGGACTTCTAGGCAGTCAGTCCTGTCATTAACAGAAGTCTGACAGGCCCTGCTCAAGCTGCTAAGATCTTCCTCTTTTCTACACAGACTATGTTCTAGATTTATTACTAAAAAACCCACTCAGTTTAGGAGTGCTTCAAGAACAAGGTTTAAGTATCTTCTTTAGTTGCTAGGTTCTGCAATATTTTGTGAGGTAAAAGCAGATAATCTAAATGTTTTAAACTGAGCACATAGTAGACAGTAATGCAAGGCTAGATGTGTTCTCCTCCGATGGAAAAGCTAATCATCCCCTGAGATCATGGATGAGGAAGACATGAAGATCACATACAACACCATTGTCCTTGTCTTCTGTTTCTGCCAGGGATGTGACTGATCATCACTAAAACAGTGAAGATCAGCTTTGTTATTTATCTATGAGATGGAGATTGTACTGTTCTATGGAAGCTAAAACTGCTTTATAGATGATGAGTACTACTGTTGTAAAGGCCCTATTTTCTATATTTTATATCTGTGAAATAGAAAATATTGTATTTAGTTATGGCCTGTACCGGCACATTTAGAGGTATCATCTGAGCTACAGCTAGCACACAAATTAATTATATTTGAAAAACAAGAAGTCTGATTCACCATCACTCTCAGCAATTTTGCACTTTCCTACTTAATAACTGAGAAAGCTCCCTAGACAGCTCTTAAAACACTTATCTTTAATTGTACTTAATTACATATGTGTATTTGTTTTAGGAGGCTGAGTAAAGACATGATGGATGTTTCAGCTTGGATAACTTTTCCTGAGCTGTTGTTTCTAGGAAAGCAGAAATTTTATTTTGTTCTTCATGCATATCAAAGGTGCCAATTTTGTTTTCCCTTTTCAGTAAACAATTTGTCTGTTTATACTTCTGAATCCTTAAAACAAGTTTAAAATAGCTGGGAAATAATGTTCACATTACCAGCATTTATCATGATTTCCAATATGAAGCTTCTATGGTGCATGTCTTTTGCCACATACAATAGCAGTTAATAAATATGCATATAAACACAACAGATGTATATAAATGGCCTTACAGGAGATTGCACGTGATGAGAAAACCATGCATAAGACTCAGTTCCTTGGCCATGCCCTTTCATCTCAAATAAACCTAGAACTCAGAGCACCTTAAGTATTGTGCTAATTTTGGCTGGCAAAGAGTTCATTTTCTTCACAGTGGCTAGTATGGAGCTGTGTTTTGGATTTGTGCTGAAAATAGAGTTGGTAACACAGGGATTTTTCATTATTGCTGAGCAGAGCTTACACAGAGTCTAGTTCTGCCTCTCATCCCACCACACCAGTGAGAGGTGCCACAAGGGGCTGAGAGAGGACAGAGCCAGAAGAGCTGACCCCAAGTGACCAAAGAGATATTCCTGAGCATATGGGGTCATGCTCAGCATATAAAGCTAAGGGGGATGAAGGAAGAGAGGGGGTATGTTCGGAGTGATGGCATTTGTCTTCCCAAGCAGTCATTATACATTATGCAGCCTTGCTCTCCTGACACTCACCTGCCCATGGCAAGGGGTGGAGGAATTCCCTATTTTTGCTTTGCTTGCACTCAGGGCTTTTGCTTTAGCTATTAAACTGTCTTCATTTCAACCCCCAAGTTTTCTCACTTTTACCCTTCTGATTCTCTCCACCATCTGACCACGGGGAGCGAGCAGCTCTGTGGTCCCTTGCTGCCAGCTGGGGTTAAACCACAAGAGCAATAAGCATATAAGAGTTGACAGGGCTACAGGCAAACTGCTTTAAGTGCTCAGAGCTGAGCAGCTTAACCTCTTCTGCCCTCTTAGCCACCAGCATTTCCTACACTTTTTTCCGATTCAACATTCACTCCAGATCATTCAGCCTCAGAACAGATTTAAAAAAAAAAAAAAAAAGTAGCTGTAACTAAAAGAATTTTCTTTTAGGATGACTGTGAGTAAGAGAGATGGGCTTAAAAACACATCAGCAAATGAGGTACATTTCTTACTAGGACTTCCAGCCTTGTGTATCCTATCAGCATCCACAAACCCCACTTTAATTTTATTACTTGTACAACCAGCACAAACCTGGCCACGAAGGTTTCAAAATAAATAATTAGTACAAGGAAAAAAAAAATCCAACACTCAGGCTTCATTGCACAAACATTTAAACAGAGGAAATAATTTCTTTTACAAATGTGTTTCTCTTGTATAAGAATAATTTTGTATAGAAAATAGCTCTTTATACATTTTACAGAAATAGGCTAACATTTAGATTCTTTATTAATGAATAATCACTGAATGCAATTTAAGATTTCAGTTATGTTTCAGTCACCAAACATCAATAACATAGCAATACATCACTGCTCTAATATCCTTAAACTGCTTGATTTATCAAATATTGAGTCAAGACAGTGAAAACATTCCTAGAGCCATGATGATTTGCAAACACTCAAGTAGCTTGAAACTGTTAAGTTATGAAATACTTCCTGAAAGTAATACCATAATTTAAGTGTCAAGGAATATGAACTTAAACCTTAACAAGGCAGCATTACTTGCTCACTCCTGCTGGCTAATACTGTAAAACCCAAATTGAACAAAAGCTTTAATATTGAACTAGTTTACTGTTAATGTGACCTTCAAAACACTCCTGAAGGATGGGATGATATTCCAGGTCCTGGACAAGCTCTAGAGGTGGGCCCATGAGAATCTCATGAGGTTTAACAAGACCAAGTGCAAGGTGCTGCACCTGTGTCAGGGCAACCCCTGGTATCAACACAGGCTGGGGGAAAGAAGGGATTCAGAGCAGCCCTGCCAAGAAGGACTTGGTGGAGGAGAGGCTGGTGGGTGAGAGGCTGGACATGACCCAGCCATAGGCACTCACAGCCCAGAGAGCCAAACGTGCCCTGGGCTGCATCGAAAGCAGAGCGGGCAGCAGGGCCAGGGAGGGGATTCTGTCCCTCTGCTCTGCTCTGCTGAGACCCCACCTGAACACTGAATCCAGCTCTGGGGTCCCAGCATAGGAGAAAAAGGGACCTGTTGGAGAGTCCAGAGGAGGCCACCAAGATGATTAGAGGGATGGAGCACCTCTCTTCCAAGGAAAGGCTGAGAGAAGTGGGATTGTTCAGCCTGGAAAAGAGAAGGCTTTGGGGTAACCTAATTGCAGCCTTCCAGTACCTGAAGACAGCCCACAAAAAAGATGGAGACGGACTCTTTACAAGAGTATGTAGTGAGAGAGGCTAGGTTTAGATGAGATGTTAGGAAGAAATTCTTTACTGGGTGGGTGGACAGGCACTGGAACAGGTTGCCCAGAGAAGTTGTAGACGACCTAGCCCTGGACAGAGAGCACCTGAGCAACCTGGTCTAGTGGAAAGTGTCCCTGACCATGGCAGGGGTGTTGGAACGGAATGATCTGTAAGGTCTCTTCCAACCGAGGCCATTCTATGATTCAAAATGAGATAGCAGAAGCTACTCTAGCAAATGCTATACAGCATTAACACAACATATAAATGTAATAAAAATACTTTCATTTTCTTAAGAAAACATGGAAGGTAGATTAAAAAAAATCAGTAAATTAAGATATAAAAAAGAAATTTGTAGAGGACAAAAAATTGAAAAACACGTATATATATTTATATGTAAGGGTATACTAGGAAGTACATATATTTAACAATACTCAATTTATTCAAAGACTGTTTAAGTCCATATGGTGTAATGTGGAACTCAAACGTAACCCACATTCAAATGCTTTCCCCCTACAACTGCTGTTTCAAGCTCCTGTACTTGTCTGCAGATTTCCCTGTAAATTAGAGAGAAGGTAAAGACATTTATCCTTGGAATACAACTATATGCAGTAATCATTTCTTGCTTTCTAGGCATAATTTTAAATAGATGTAAGCAAATAAGAACTATAAAACCCAATGATTGAAAACCTGAAATTTAGATGCTAATGATTCTATTTAGTATTCATACAAAGCTACTTAGGAGTTTGCCAGCTGTACCCTGTGTGAGTACTGTTGACACTTCCACGTGCACGATTCAAATGTGTAGTTACATTTAGTCAAACATGGCTCTTGCTCCAAGTTAGCCAGCCTCTTAACTCATACAACTCTCAAACAAATTCAGCTGGAACTGGTACACCTCTCCTTCTCACAGCACAGAGGTTGACATGAGACAGTAATGAATCACATTATAGTGGTTCACATTTTCATGTGGTCAGAAGGAGAAACAAACCCTTATTCCAGCGATTTTGCGAATTCTGCATAGTCAATGTATCCATCGTTGTTCTTGTCATCATCTCTTAAGACATCATCTATTAGACTAATCAGCTCTTCTTCCTTCATTGCTTGGGTATGCTCACCACCTTCCTACAAAAACAAAACCACATTGAACAGTTCAGCAGTCTTTCCCTTCTAGTGGCACATATGACAGATTACTGACATCTAATTTTTAAGCTGTTCATGTTTGGTGCCTAATTTGGCACTAAGTTTTATGTAATCATTTATAACAATATAAGCAAATTTCATCAGATGGAAGTTTTGAAGTCAAAGTTCTCTGGACTTCAGAACAAGCATTCTGCAGTCAACATTCTTGGCCAGAAGTTCCAAAAGCTGAATAGGACAATGTATAATAATGGACAATCATCTAGTAGATGTATGCTTAATTAGGATCTTGATGTAGTACAGCCACTGTAGTTTCTATATAGTATAGAAACATCTTACAGTAACACAGAAGTAAAAAAATCAGCACTGTAGCTCAAAGTCAGTAAAATTCTTAGTAACACCCCTTATGGGAACACAAAGAGGTGCCTCTGCACAAGAAACAGCCAGTCATTATTCTGTTCTTGGCTCAGTATTTTTTGCCACAGGTTATTAGCTGGAGGTTATGCTATTCTGAGTTGTACCTTCCAGATGGTCAATATGAGATAATGTGTTTCTATTGTGTTCCTAATAACTGGAAAGAGAATTTGAATTTAGGAAGAGGCAAACCATAAAAGGTTCTTCTAACACAAATTTTGTGCAAGAGGTTTTTCATAGTTTGTGTATACACAGCAGTAACAGTCTGAAGTTGAAAACAGTGTCATATCACATGATATTTCTACAAATCCTCATGCCCCATTTTGGATGATTTCCCTTTCTCCCCATCCCTACCTACCAAAGTAAGCCCTCTGTAAAATAATTTTCACTCTGGAGCCCTTCCTCATTCTAGAGTTTAAACTAAAATGGAAACTTCCTAGAAACTGCAGTGTGACATGAAAAGCTGTGATAATGTACTTTTACAAATTCAACCAGAACTATCAGGAGAAAAAGAGTCTCATTTTCAGGCAAAACTGTAACTGCACTGAAGATGTGTTGCAACTGTTCTGCTGCTTTTAGAGTCAGAACTATTTCCAAACACATATGCCCTTACAAAACTACACCAACCTCTTTGTGGACATGTGAGATA
This sequence comes from Ifrita kowaldi, assembly GCA_013398055.1. NCBI lineage: Eukaryota > Metazoa > Chordata > Aves > Passeriformes > Cinclosomatidae > Ifrita > Ifrita kowaldi. Next base: position 396,208 of record VZRS01003115.1, read on the forward strand.
GCAGTGGCAAGCTCTAACCCATCTAGCAAATTATTGCCATCATAATCATGCATTTTGAAGTAATGGAGCTGCAACTCTTGCGGAGACATCTCAGATTCTGGTTTCTCGATGACACCTTCCAAGTGTTCCATGATGTGTCTATGAAAAACAAAACCCACAACATTTCCATCAGTTAATATTTAATGTTCTGTTTACAGCAAATTTAGTCTTTGATCAAATATTGTATGTCTGAAAGTACCCTGGACAACTAAAAACTAGAGTTTGATACTAAGATAAAGGGGGCACAAAGGTTGGTTGCCACAGGGGCTGTAGAGGCCTCTAATACCTTACACAGCTATTTCTATTTCTTCTGGCCTACTTAGCAGGCTATCAAACAACTGAAGCAGAGCCCAAAATCTCTTTTTGGCTGTCTTCCAAAGCACAGGAACTGGAGGAAGATCTTTCCCAGTCAACCATGAAGTGTTCCAGGGAGTTTTATATTCTGCTAGAACTGTTCTGCATTTATGAAGAAGCAAATGAGAAAATAAACTCTACCTGTTAGGAATATGATTTTGTCTAAAGTATGCTGATCTGGGTAAGCAAGATTTCTGTAAGAAATTTTTTATAGCATAAGTAGGGCTAAAGGCTCCAGAGAGACCTTTCCAGGTCTCATATCTCTACAAATTTATCAAGCAAGCATGTCTCGTATCTGGCTTTAGCTAGTCATACAACATTCTGAGAAAACAGGGTGCCCTAGGTTTAAGTCCAACTCGCATAACACTTTAGAGATAAGAAATCATTAAGAAGTAAAGTTTACGCTTTTAGAACATGGAACACATACTCTTTATCTTGTACCAAATTCTTATCAAGGCGAATATTTGGATGTTGACTCTCTCCTACGTGTTCCTCTGCTAGGGCAGAGACGAAGAATGCAGCCAGAAAGCAGAATAGCAAACGTGTTCTAAACATCCTTTGGGCCATTGTGATCTCCTACAAAAAGGAAAACATCCCCCCCAAAAACAACAGATGAAAAATGCAATTTACTTTCAGCAGATTTAGAGAGTGCTTAGAAACAACCCCAGAGAGTTTCAGAATAGAAGAATTTGCTGCATTGAAAACTCTTTGCAAGCAGAGAACCGGAGAGCTCCCACTAAGAGTTTGTATGAGGGTCCCTATTTTACCGGATTATGCAGTAATTTTCAGATAATGTCTTTTTTTTTTTTTCTCACAGGAGATGCGGACACTTTAGCCATGCTTGGGTTTTCATATACCTTCTAGACAACCAAGCAACCATGCCTGCCTCAGGCAGACCTGCCCCACAGCTACGGGAGCAAAGGTCGCTTACGGTATCGAAGCGGCTCCATCTAATTAGCAGCTCTATTAAGAGTGAATTTCCTAAGGGGCACACGCCTTGGGAGACGTCCCGCAGCCGTGCATGTGCGCGCTTCACGGGCAGGTGACAGCGTACAGAGCTTCACAGTGGCCGAGCGCGCTGCCGAGGGCAGCCAAGGCGCGGGCTGGTGGCCTCCGCTCCTGATCTTCTCCCGGCCCCAGCTGGAGCGACCCGGTTCCA